>BSBK01010587.1:0-310000 GCA_027943335.1 Chamaecyparis obtusa | reverse complement strand
GCCGGACAGGTGGTGCTAGACAAAGGGGTGAACGTGGCTGTTGTTGAAGGTCTGGAGATGCCTACTCGAGCTAGTTTGAGGAAGAAGGCACCTATCCCGAAGACCCCCCCAACCGTCAATGAAGTCGTGGATGATGTTACTGTCATTGAAGAGGAAGTTGCTGCTACTCTGAAAGATCTGCCCTAGTGCTCTGTTTGTCTTTGTTTTTCTGTCCTGTTTTCTGCATTTGGCTGTTGGTGCTGTCTTTTTGTGGTGGGTTTTGTTTCTGGTTGTTGGACTGGTCCTGTTGGTTTTGTTTCTTCTGACAGAGTTTTGTCTTGGTAGTCTATATTGAATATCTGTTGTAATCTTTTGTAAGGGGTTTTGGAGCTCCCCTCAAAACCTGATTCTGCCTTAATCCAAAAAAACATCTAAAAACAGTTTAGATATTGATGTTTGTTTGTCAAGTATATTTATCATTAGTTCAAACCTTAAAAACAGGTTATATATCCTGTCATCTTTAAGATTAAAATTTTAAACACAGAGCACATAACTAAAATTCCAACAACGGGGTACACCCTGCTAATTTCTTTGAAAATACGAAAAAAAGTGAAAATATGATGGTGTTACATTTCCAGACAGTATCTAAAGAAAAAACATAGCGTGTGCACTGTGTATAAAGAACACATATTACAACTCAATATTTTAACCGTTATTTTTGTAAAGAACTCAAGTAACATAACTGCAACCAAATATTGATTAAAATTCTTGATAGAACTCCACTTATTTATGCTATTAAGTAATTCTAATATGCTATTCCAATTTGTTATATCCCCTGCAACAGTCATGGGTTGCTATGGAGAGGCTGAGGTAAGGTTCTGCAGGGCTACATTCAAACTGGACAGATTGAGTGCCACTGCATTTGGCCAACACTGAGCAAGGCAATTTCCAGATGCACAATAATCTGAACTGCTTCCACACCAGTTATATATACTACACCATCGTCCACTGTCGCACCAAAATTTTCCTGCTGGACTGCATGTTGGATCTCCACTAACTTTAACCGTCATCAACACTAACAAGGTATAGAGTGCCAATCTTAATCTGCTCTCTGCCATTCTTCTCTGTCTGCAATAACAAGAATTTTATAATGCTAATAATTAGAATAACATTATGTTATCTTCTCTATGAAATAATTAGGAAACATAAGAACTTGTGCGGTAATATCTGCATTCAAATGGGGCGAGTTTAGATACTTAAGCTTGTTGAGGCCTGCTCAAAAAAATCGACAATGGTAGAGGATTTTAAGAGCACTAAAGGTAAGGACCTAGCAGTAATAGTAAATAGTAACTTTGAATATTATTAAGTTGTGTGGTCAAATCTTGTAAATGATGACTTTGAATTTGACAGTTTTATTAATCAACAAAAAAATATATATTATGTATTTGACTCCACTATAGAATTCTTTGGTCAGTTTTGTTTTAAGTCTTCATAACTGTTGTTTTGGCTCTCGCTTTGTTATGAGTTCATTGTTTGTTTCCTCGGAACTTTCTCTTTTCGGGGCCTTTTTCTTAGTAGATTCTAATTTTATGTTGTTCTTAAGTTTTTTTCGTCCTTTACAAATTTTTGGTTCCTTTAAATTTTTCTTCCAATTCATAATTAGAAAAATTTATCTAATCAAAATCAACTGCAGAAAAATATCTTTGACCAAATATTCTAAATTTCTAACAAGAATAATTTAAATATAAGACCCGATGAAGAATTTCATATTATATTTTTATTAATTGAGTCAATGAGAAGTCTATAAAGAAAAGACCAGCAGATTAATTTAAATATAAGACCGAATGAAGAGTTTCATATTATATTTTTATTAATTGAGTCAATGAGAAGTCTATAAAGAGAAGACCAGCAGATTCGGTGAGTTCGAAGAAGGTAAGCATGTAAAAGTAATTGGGCAATCACTCAGTCAGTCTTGAAGGAGATGATTATCATTCACGCCACTTACACCTTCCCATCTTACCTTTTTCGTGACAGAAAAGTTTTTTTGACTGGAAAAAAGTAAGGATGTCCTGACCAGATACCGTGGGTACTTTATGTTATAAGTGATCATTGCGGTCCGATTCATTCCTTCCACATTATAAAACCTCCAATACAAAGCTCATTCCTGTGAAATGATTGGTATAATAGTCCGTACAAAGAATTTTGATGGAAATATCATGTTTCTTACCCAAAAAAATATGATAAGAGTGAATAATCAATGTATGGAAATATTATGTTGCTTACAAGAATTTGATAAGAATGAATATATTATACATTTCAAAAGATGTTCATTAGGAAAGGGATGCTACTATTCTCCATACAAAATGTATTTGAAAACACAACAGATTTTTGTGAAATTTTCAGCATCTGTTCTTCATGATCTGCATGTTTTGAATGGAAAACATCCAAAAAATTTTGGAAAAAATCCACTGCTAAAACGAAAATTTGAAAAAAAAAAATCAGTTTACGATGCATTTTGTGAAGAGTATAGCCGCCGCCCTAGGAAAGTAGCCTTCATCTCGGTCACCTTCGCTTTTCCTTCTATCGGTGAACCAAGATGAGAGCCCTGTGCATTATAATATATGGCATTTTCTTTATTTACTGCTTTTATTAGTCGTATGTGCCTTTTGTATCAAAACAAAGAGCCGTATACTGAACACTATTTAAATTTGGCTATTTCTTTAGCAATCTATTAGAAAATGGAATAAAACCCTTGTATGTTGTGTTTCAACTCTCACCATCATTTCTCCTGTGCAATTAAAATGTCACGAATTGGGAAAACAAAGAGATTCATGTTGAAGGAATTTTGTTAGTGTTCACACAGAAATTTAATTTAAGAGTTAAATTTAAAATATAAAAAATAAAATTTAATAGTGTTCTCTAGTTTGCAATTTTGCCTTGCAAATTGATTGTGATTTTCTGACCATTCATACCTCTAAAAACAGCATTATTTGATTGTAGAGCATTAGCCTTCTTTATTTATTGATCTTGATAAACCTAACATCAAAACAAACATAAGCAAAAGGGCTGAAGAAAGCTTAAACATGAGAATAAGTTAAATAGGTTTGATCTTGGAGGAAACTATTGTTAAGCACAATTCGTCAACTCTGTGAACGTCACCTACATATAATGAGTGTAAAGTGTTTCATTCATTCTCATGAGAGATGGGTTCTTGTGAACTCCTACTCATGAAGCATTGATCAATGAGTTTGACTCAAAAACTATATAATTGAATTTTGATAGCAATATTACACCCATAGCTAGTCATATATACTTATAAGCTATACATATAGAGAAATTTGTAGAGAGGGGTGGAGATCTCTCTCTCTCTCTCTCTCTCTCTCTCTCTCTCTATTTGATTTGATTTGATTTTTTTAAGTTTTACTTTTCTTTGATTTAAGAATTTTTTTAAAGATTAGATTCAATTTATAGAATTGTTATATTTAAAATATTTATAAAATATTTATTGTTAAAAGTTTTATAATTAAGGATATAATAAGTTTTACATAATTGTTGTATTTGACATATTCATAAAATCACTATAATTATAACTTTGTATAATTAAGTATAATATTTAATCTTATATAACTTTTTTAATTAAAGGTAAATTGGTCTTACAGGGACCAAAAACCCAAATTCAAGAAAGCAAAAGAAACACAATGAACAAATTGCATGCAACAACTAACTAGACGCTAAACAACCCCACAAAAATAGGGACAACCAACCTTAACAAGCTAAAGTGCATTTACCTTATCAACATTCTTCCTAAGAACATCCTCATGGATACTCCTAACTTTATTAATAATACTATTAACAAGTGTAGCATTCTTATCTTTTCTTTGAAGTCTCATCATTGAACTAGGAAAAAAGTATTTATCCAGATAAGTAGTAGCAACACCCTTAACCTCATTGGAGTCAATCCCTCTTTGAATACCACTTCTAGTAGATTTAATACTCACCAAAGGAGAAGCAAGAGGACCTTTAGAAAGAGCCCGAATTACCTTCGCCCATTCATTCAATTTAATAAGACCCTTGGTTGAATCGCCCATGGTAATTTTACTGATAAAATTCACCACTTGGATTCTATCTTGCATCTTATTTAAAGCTTCTTCTACACCATTGATACATTTCTTGAGCTCCTTAATGTCATTATCAAGGGTTTGAGTGCTTACCATAATGTTGTGTAATTTAGGGTTACTTAGAGTAGCATTATTCTTCATTATAATTGTTGCATTTGAAATATTTATAAAATTGCAATAATTAGAAATTTGTAAAATTAATTTTTTATGATTTTATAAATATATGTATTATATTTTACAATCACATAATATCATATAGAAATATTATTGTATCAATTTTTTAAATTTCATATAGATGTTTTCTTTTAGTAATTAACAAATATCTTAGATTTAGAGGTTAAAGGAGAAACCCCAAGTTATTTTTCTTCATTTTATATAGTCTTTCTATATAAATTCAACATATAGAGTAACCTTCATCACTTTCTACATTATGAGAATCATCTCTTTCATTACCTCATGCATTCTAGGATTTGGTGAAGGAATTAAATTGGTTAGGTAACCCGGGTTGAGTTGGAGGGGGTGGTCTCATAAAAGACATGATATGAAATAGTCTTGTAATCTCCATGGTGAATTTGGGAACTCACATGACCTACATGGTGAAAGTCGTAGTCACTTACAATGGCATTGAGTTGGCTATAACCCAACGTTTCAAATGAATTATTATTGAGGGTGACACCCAACATGTTATTATGATGTTGATAGGTGTAAATACTCTGAGATGGGAAACCATGGATGTCATCATCAAAACTAAAGGGTTAAACTAGACATAGTGGACAACTTTAGGTGCTAGCACACTTTTTGAGAAGGCAGTGGGGCAAATGATAGGATGGCTATGATGGGTAGATTCACTAAATCTATCAAAACTTGGTTTTCCACCCAAGATATTCCTCATGCAATTCATGTGGATATTGAGAAGGATATTTCCACTCTTGACAATAAAGATACCTTTCCCATAAATAGAAATTCTATTCATTTCACTTGGGCTATGAGTTTTAAGATTAAATATTTGGTTTTCCTTTGTGTTTATATTTCTTCCTTTCCCACTATTATCCTCAGTTGTGATTCTAGAACTAATCTAGGGAGTGATCTCAATGAAATTGAATTGAACACCTATGAGGAATCTAGAAATAATTTTGTCCTTTGGCCAATTATTTAGGAAAGGCATGTTGACCAGTATGTCAAGGGTGTGCAAGATAAAAACTAGAATTGCTCAAGAAATTTGCATAGATGGAACAATAGTAAGGTGGAGAAATTTGAAAACTCTAATGCCCACTAGAAATCAGACATCAAGAGGTTTCTCAGGCCTAGTGAAAGTATCGCCCAATTAAGGAATGGGTATACAAAAATGGAGCTTTTAGGCAAGTGGAAGGATGTGATGATGGTGTTGAAAAATTTCATCACCCTTGAGGGTAGGTTTAACAGGTTCCATTCTTATATTCTCCCTATGCTCAATCATTTTTTCCATTATCAAGTTCAATTTCCCATTTTGGATTTTTTCATCTCTGTCTAAGTCGGTGTTTGAATCCAAAATTAGTGAGGGTCCTCTCAAATTTCTTTGAAAACTATAAGATAAATTCATGAAAATCATGAAATGTGATCTACTCCTCTAAGTAGTTTATATGGTTTTGAGGTCAATTTAACAAACAATTCTATAAGTGAAATAATTAGTTGGTCGTATCTACCATTATTTGATAATCTTTTATTATATGCCAGATCAAATATTATTCGTTCACACACTATCATGGATATTATTTGGTTATTAGGTGTATTAAGAAGGATTGGAAGACAATACATTGAATATTTTAACATCTATCTCTAAGTAGATATCCTGAGTAATTATAAATATACTTTAATAACGAATCTTTTTATAAAATAAGTATAGTTATTCTTAAATACTCTTTAATCAAAAATTAATTTTAAGAAAAGAGAATAGGAATGAGTGAAGAGTGAAGAACCATGTGGATCATAAGGAAAACATTGAGAAAAATGAAGACAAGGACAAGAGGGATGACTTAGGCTAATCAAATGAGAGGAATGAACCTAAAGGAATTAATCTAGCTCCACCTCTGCATGACAGCCCTTCGACCCTTCTTCAAAAGTTGTCTGAGACAAATGAGGTTGATCTATCAAATGATACATGTAATAGTGATTTTCCCCCATCTCATCAGAGGAAAAAGGATAGTGGAATTAAAGGGAATGGAAGCACTCGAGAATATGGAAACAAGAAATATCAAGATTCCTAGAGTGAGAATCTTGCAAACCATCTATTATGCAATGATTCCCAAGGTGAATAAGGTTTTGAGAGTATTAATTAAGGGAAATCCAATGAATCTAAGAACATCACCATTAATATATCCATAGTTCCCGAAACCCTAATTGAGTTTTTTGGAAGAGGAAACTCTCCTTTCCTCAAAACTCTAGAAGAGGTAGAAACAAAATTTAAAATAGTCGGCAATAAAAAAAGAATAAAAGAGGTAAAGGGGATGGACCTGCATTCCAGAATGGCTTGGATGGTATCAATACTAGAATTAAAAAAGTAGATGTGAGAAAAAATTAATCTAAAGGAAGACCTTCAAAACAAAGAAGCTGAGATAATGATAGTTAGCTAGATGTGGTAGATGGAAAATGAAAGACCATCCCAAAAGTTTTTACTTCCAATAAGAAATGAAAATCATTTCATGGAATATAAGGGGATTGAACATTCCCCATAACAGGACATTCTCAAAAATCTAGTTAGGTACCATAATCTAGAAATCCTCTTGGTTCAGGAAACTAAAATAACTAAAGAGAGAGTGGAAAAAATTAGTAGGAAAATTGTGGACTCTATCATTACTATCCATGAGAAAATTCATTCTATATCCAAATCTAAGAACATGGCTTTCTCTTCAAGAAGATTGATCTGGCTAAAGCTTATGACAGAGTGGATTGCACGTATCTATTGTTGGTGCTAACAATATTTTTTTTGGCACAAAAATCATTTAGATTATTAACCAACTTATATCATGTGCATCAATTGTTGTTCTTATCAATGGGGCCTCTTCTCCTTTCTTCAATAACTATAGGGGTGTGAGGCAAGGTGATCCTATCTCCCCCTTACTTTTCACTATTATGGTTGAAAGTCTATGAAGACACATCCAAAAATTAATTTATGAAAGGACTCTTTAAGGGTTGCATCCTTCCTCAACAAATCTTATTTGCTCGCATGAATATTTTGTTGATGATAGAATAGATATGGGTGAAGCTTATGTTCAAGAGGCCAGAAGCTTGAAAGGTGTCCTTCTCTCCTATTCCAGAGCCTCTAGTCAATTAGGGCTTGTTTGGTTGCTGGTATTGACTTGGAATTGGAAAATAGGAATTGATGAATTGGTATAGGCCAATTCTAAGTTTGGTCCAAAATGAGCATTCGGCCAATTCTCCTTAGAACATGGAATTAGAATTGAGGCATGGAATTGGAATTGGAAATTTTATTTTTGGCCCATTTGGGTGTTGGAATTAGATTGGATATTCTAGAATTACATTTTCGAATAATGTCAATTCCATGTTTGTGTCCATACAAAAAATTGGAATTGGAATTTTGAAATTCCAATTTTGCCCCCAAAATGGCCATTTTATCTTCCACTCAAATAGGTGGAATTGGAATTTTGAATTCCAATTCCAATTTTTATAAAACCAAATTTAATATTTCGTAGGATCCGTGACTATAAGGATGTATATTATATTTCTATATAAGGATGTTATATATGTACATGCAAGTGTGTTTGTGTGTGTGTGTGTGTGTGTGTGTGTGTGTGTGTGTGTCTATATATATATATATATATATATATATATATATATATATATATATATATATATATATATATATATATATATATATATATATATATATATATATATATATATATATATATATATATATATATATATATATATATATATATATATATATATATAGACACACACACACACACACACACACACACACACACACACTAATGTAGGAGCATCCTGGGTGTAAGGGCAATCTTGCATCACCCAAAAATATTTCTATTTTTGTATTCAATAAGGGCTATCTTGTGTAGAGTTGCTATTTTTAGTAAGTTGGTGTTATGATCTTAGAATGTTCTAATTTTACATGTGGAGGTTCATCTTAGTCATATCAGCCTACCAGCAAAGTTTCATGGGTAGATCAGGTCTAGTTTTGAAGATATTGAAGATTTTCGGTATTGGTAGTAGGGTACAGAAACTTTGAACTCAGTTTTGAAGGCTTTAGAGGCCCCGAATGAGGTTGAAAATTTGGGTGACAAGTGCTTGCGTAGGTCAACCCTATAGAGCGCTTTGTGGCATTTCTGAAATGGAGTAATAATAGTCAATTGGGTCAACTGGTGATGACTTATGGTCTACAAAAGTCAGGCCACCTAAAATGGTGGAAAATAATTTTCCTTCAAAATTTCTGTTCAGGTTTGAAAAATTATTCTGAGCTGACTTTGATGTAATAAATTGAAAAATAAAATAATTCTAAGTTTGGTCGGCCCTTAGGGCTAAATTTTTGGAACCTTCTCAGGAGGTGGAAAAATGCCTATATAAAGAAGGCCTGTAGTGTTGTCTAGGGCAGTTCTGGGTAGTAGATCTGGGTATTGATTTGAGGCTTTGTCCTATAGAATAATGTAAGGGAATGCCCATGTGGCTTTGCATATAGTAATTCTGAAAGTTTGTAATTCCACATTTGTGGAGATAATACAAAGCCAATTTTCTATTCTTGCATATTGTTGTTGTTTCTCTATTTCTGTTATGTGTTTGTGGTATTAAGGGGAGTACCCTTCATCAAGTGGTATTAGAGTAGGAGTTCTTGAGTGTGTAAATAGATCACCGACTATGAGACAGTTTGCACCAGGACCATGGTTAGGGTTTCAGCGCGTATCATGAAAATGCCTCCATGAAGGGAACATGGTGGAAGAGCTAGTGTTGTAACAACTGAGATTAGAGCGCTCCGGAGACAAGTGTGAGCATTGCAAGAGAATATTCGTAGAGGAATGAATCTTAATGTCAGAGACAAAAGTGAGGATGAAGCCGAAGAAGAAGATTAAGAAGGAAAAGTCAAAGTTGTGAACTAGGAGGAAGAAAGACTTTTTTGAGCAATTTCCAAGATCAGAAAAAGACAAGATTAAGGTTCCTGCATTTTTAGGAAATCTTAACCTAGAAGAATTGATCGACTGGATCAATGAATGTGAAGAATATTTTGAGTATGAAGATATTGAGGATCTTGATATGGTCAAATTCACGAAGGCCAGACTGAAAGTTCATGCAAAGATCTGGTGGCAAGAGATTCAATTGGAGCGAAATAAAAGAGGGAAAGATAAAATCACAAGATGGGATCGAATGGTGGATAAATTGAAGCAACAGTTCATCCCTATTGATTATGAGCTTGACCTACTGAAGAAAATACAAAGTTTGAAGCAAGCGGGATGATCTGTTCAGGAGTATACAGAGGAGTTCTATCGAATCCTCATCAGAATAGGCCATGCAAAAGCTGATAAGGAGAAGGTTGCTCGTTACCTTAATGGGTTGAGGCCCAGCATTCAGGAGGAGCTGAATCTGGTTAGAATGAACAGTTTTGAAGAGGCATACCAGTTTGCCCTAAAAGTAGAGGAAAAGTTGAACAAGAAGTTTGAGAGCAGACAAAATGGAAGAGGTCATGGTGGATGATCTGGTGGACAGTCATATGGAGGCCGAAATGAAGATCCAAAAAAGAAGGATGAGGCCACTAATAGTCAAAATCAAAGAGGAAACAATTCCAATTGTTTCCAAGATCAGAATAATAGAGATCAGAGAGGAAGAGGAAGAGGACAAGGTTTAGGAAGAGGAGGCTTTCGTGGAACATGTTTTCACTGTGGAGAAGAAGGTCATAGGGCATTTGAATGTCCTCAATGCCAAGGAAGGACATATAGGAGGAATGAAGGCCAGGCCAGAGTTGCACATGTAGATGAAGATGTCAGATCATCAAGTTCTGAAGATGCTGAAAGAGGAGAAACACTGATTAACAGAAGAATCTTGCTGAGTGGTGAGAATGAACCTGAACAAAGGAGGAGCATGTTTCACACTAGATGCAAGTGTGAGGGTAAATGCTGTGATGTGATTATTGATAGTGGAAGCACTAACAATTTGGTGTCAGAAGAGATGGTGACAAAGTTGAAGCTCAAGAGATAGAAACACCCACATCCATATCAGATTGCCTGGGTGCAAGATGACCACAAGGTCATGGTCAGTGAACAATGTCTGGTAAAGTTCAAGATCGGTGGGTACCAAGATGAGGTACTATGTGATATCATATCTATGGATGCATGTCATATGTTGTTGGGTAGATTGTGGTAGTTTGACAGATGTGTTGTACATGATGGTCATGCGAATACCTATTCCCTAACAAAGGATGGAGTGTGACATAAGCTAAAGCCATTGAAGGAGACCGAAGAAAAGGTATGTGGTAATGCAAGAATAACTTTTGTTGATGGAAGAAAATTCCTAGATGGTATGAGGCATGAGCATGTGTGTTTTTCTTTAATTCCAAAAGCTGGTAAAGGGGTCTGTGCAAGATCATGAGGGGCCAAAAAGTGGCCATGTGAAAAATATTCACTTTTCACTCGTCCAAAAGTGCATGAAAGTGCTTGTTGACTTTTTAGTAGGCTTGGGTGTCAGTACACCTTGGAAAAGCTTCCACCAAAGCACATACCTAATTAGGTACCCGAAAATATTGGGTACCCGATAATTGTGGCATATATCCGACACCCGCGAGCCCTATTCTTCATTTCCTAGCGCGATTTCTTCAAGTTTCTAACCACATTTTTCTGATACCCGATATATTTTTAGATACCTGATATTGAAAACCCCAAATTCAACTCCGAGCATATTCGGTAAGTAGTTAATTGCATATTTTTATTAATTTATTTCATTTTCATTATAAATGTAGCATTTTTTTAAAAAATAGGGTTTTGTATTTATATTTGTAATAATATTTGAAACTTAGATTTGTTTTTTATTTAATCAGGCATGACTGACAACAATGAAGAAAATAACCCTCCAAATAACAATCCCAAAAACAATCCCCCATATCTAAACCCTAAATCTTTACAAGATTTGATAGAAGAAAATTTGAACACAATACGAGGTTTCCAAAACATGTATCAAAATATACCTACATTAGGTCCCATGCTTGCCACACTAAATACAATTATTGGAAATATTGGCACACTCATGTAGCAACATAATGCTGCTCTTCATTGGTGTGATGATATGCACACCCAATTTGATGATGGGCTTGACCATGATGGGATTGCGGCCCTTAATATATGTAAGGAAGATATAGCCGCCCTTTTTGTCGATCCTAAAACCAGAATACCACTCGACCCCAAAAAGCCCAAATTATAAATAAAATGGTGCACAAATGAAGCAATACGCACAAAATTTTGGGATCGCTGGTGGATGGTTTTTGATAAACCACCACATAGCAATTTGGAGGTCCCATTTTATTTCCTTAAAAAATTGTATGCTGAGTTTGTGCTTGGTCACCATGTTGACTATTGGAGTATGAGGCCCAACATGGGCATAGGCAGAGGAGCTCCTCAGACTAGGCCATCTTCCCAGTGCCCAAAGGCCACTACCTTTGTCCCCCCCACTGATGTCACACCCCCTCCTCCAATGCAGCATCTTGATATCATTTTCCTCCAATGCAGCATCCTGATATCATTTATGAGGCTGCTGAACTGACTATTAAGGCCATTCATTTACTAAGTGATCAGTTGATCACACAGACTAGGTCAGTGTTACCTCCTGTGGATGCTACTGGTGCATCAACATCTCATCTGAGTTCACATGTATGCGAGCCCCATATGTGCATTATGTGCAGGCATATGTGCCTCAGACCACTTACTGATTCTGATATATATCAGTTTCATGATATTGATGAGGGAGATACAAGGGAGGCTGCTGCAGAGGCTGCAACACCTCATGGAGCATCTACATCTCATGAGAGTGCTCAGGAGGTGCACGTAGAGCCATTGACTCTTGTTGATACGGTAAGAGTAAACATTATAAATAAATTTGTCACATGACTTATTTAATTTAAAAATAATTTATTTATTTAGATTAGTTTTAATGATTGCATGCACTTATGTATATATATTTTTTCCATTTATGTTCAGTCGATGACACAAGAGGAGGTGAGATAGGTGGATGAGTCCACACTTTCGGCCATTTCATTTGGCCTTGATGACTATACGGTATATTATAAATTATGTACCCATTAGTTTTTTTTAATATCATTTGGTGTACATGCTTAAATCTCTATCAATTAGAGCAATAAAATTCATACATTTACTAATAGATATTGTCATTTTATTGTGTTCTTGTAGGCTATAGTCGACATCAGTGGGGGGCATGAGGGGGTTCCTTCATCAGGTGTCAACAAAGGAAAGGTAGTTAATTGTTTAAGATTAATTATGCATGCATATGTATGCCACTTGTGTGTAGTAATAAATATTTTACTTGCACTTTATTGTATAGGGTGTGGCTATTGATGATGTCCCAACACCAGTTCGGCGGCGTAGGGTTACAAGTGTCTCGATTCGGAGTGATAGCCTGATTGTACGTAGAATTTTACATATTGTTATTTTTATTTTGTAACTAGGGTTTCTATGATGAAGTACATTGATATATAATTGACAATCTTTTTACTCTCATAGGTTACTCCGACTGTGAGGGAGGTCCCACGAGAATCTTTTGTTTCTTTGTTGACCCAGCCCACTATTCTAGAGGAGGGATCACCAGATGTAAGTTTTAATTTTAGTTCAATCAATTTGTAATTTTATTATGCTATCATCCTATTTTGTAGATTTATTACTCTATGTTGCACCAGTCTACTAATCTCATTATTGCAAATATATATTTATAGGTCAGAGTTGGTATTGTTGGCATGGTCCCTTCGCCACCCAGGACTTATGCTAGGACACCTGATCATGGTAGGTGATCGAGAGACCAGGTACAAATTTATTTGTATTTGGTTATAATTTTAATTAAATTAGTGTTTGAAAATTATGAATTATATATATATATATATATATATATATATATATATATATATATATATATATATATATATATATATATATATATATATATGTGTGTGTGTGTGTGTGTGTGTGTGTGTGTGTGTACAAATCATATAAAGTAAGCAATCTAACTTTGGTTTGAACTCATTTTTTATGCAGGATCAATCAGAGCCCAACACTCCTTCAAAGAGGCTACATTTTGATGATCCCCCTATAGCATAGGATCCAGTTTTAGTTTTGTGGTCATTTAGAGATGACACTTGGCACATTTTGAGATGGCATATATGCCACATTGTACACCTTAAAACATTGATTTTGTAGACATTTTGAAATGGCATGTGCCATATTTGTATATGGACATACTTTTGATACATTTGATACATATATAGAACATATTCATTTATATGTTATATTTGCGTCATTGTTTGTATATACATATTTATTATTCATGTTTATGGAATTGAATGGTGAAGTTATATCTTGACTATGATTATCATTATGATTTAAATTATATCTTGTTGAAGTTGCATTTGTTTTTCTTTCTCTGGAATACCCTGTTCATGGAGCTTATTATGTTTGAGGTTTAACTTCTTTTTGGTGAACAGATTTGTCTTCGAAAGAAATGCTTACAAAATGACCCTTAAAGCCCAAACAAAAAGACTCAACCAACACCAACAGTTGGGTCACTTCACTATTGAGAAGTGTAAGCACCCTTTGAATTATCCGGGTACAGCTCCCCATGTAGGATTTACAATGAATCAACTAAACTATAAATGATAATGCTTTTAACCTAAAAGCAATAAAGGCTTACAAACATCTATTTGTAAACATGAGATAGATGCAAAGGGACTAATTTACTAAAAAGAAAAGGACAGTAAATGCTACAAATTTCATTTGCCTAAACAATGCATTACAAAAGGAAACTAAGAGAGAAAGATGAATGGTTCTTTCCAAATACACGAAAAACTATAGCATAAAGTCCACAGATGATCATGTTGATGATCAAATGTAACAGATATGCATTCAAAAGAAACCAATATCATTCAAAGATGAATATCAATCAGAAAGTGAGCATCTAAAATCAAAGTTTTAATATGCTGACATATCCTTCTTTAAACATAGCAAAACAACAAAGATTCTGATGTTCCTGTACATTAATCATTATTTGAAAATAAAATCCCCCTTTCCCTACATTACAATAAAAATCCTAATCTATCCCTCCCCTGGCACAAAGTCTCTCAGGTCAGGCAGAATCCGGAACCCCCAAAATCTCCTCTACAAGCCTTACTTATTTTCCCCTTTTGGTTAGTTTCTTTCTTGTTATAATAACTAATTCTTGAGGATGTGTCTATCCACATCTTCTTTCTCGAATACATTAAAGTATCCCTTTGTGAGTGCCTTAGTAATATTTTGTTATGAAAGTCCATGTTACTTGGTGCTCTACATCTTTCAAAATGGATCTATTCCTATAGAATAGTGCCATCTGGATCTTATTGCAACACAAGTGTTAATGCCTTTGTGTTTTGATTGGACGCTTGGTGCTATAACTAGAGCATGTCATTTTTGGCTCTCCACAAACATACCGCTTCATGCAAGTGACACCAAGAAACATTTTGTCGAAGCCATCATACATATGTATTTTGGGATTCAATTACGAGTATGTCCTCCTCCATTTTCCCACCCTGTGAACCTGAAGCCAACATCTCTGAATCATGACTGATGTCAACACAAAGAACTGTATTATCATGCATCATAAAGGCATCATCAGCTTGGTATAGAAAATCACTCTTAAGTTTCCCACTGATATAGTCCCAGACCTCTATGAATCCAACAACTAAGCATGAAACAAGGTTTTGTCCATCAAGGAAGATGTCGGGTCCTCCTTGGCATTCAGTGTTGGGGCATTCTCAAGAAATGATAATGTCTTAATATTGAAATTGCGTTATAGATTATCATGTTCTCGAATGCCAATACTGTCGATGTGCAAAACCAATTCTCATTGTCATCGAACAGTCTAACTTGACAAAGCTTTGGAAACTTCATTTTTGGATACCTTTTACTAGTTCTACTACTCCTATCTGCAATTCCATATGTCGTGCTCTTCTTGCGGGTATTCTGTTGAATAGTTTACATATATTGTCTATGCTTCCAAGTCACAATTTTTATGGGACTCGATAGTTAAAATTATAACTGACCCCAAGGATGATGGCATGTCCTTGGATAGATAGTGGCATTGATAGCCTCTCCAACCATTTCAGTCTACCTTCATAACCATACCAAATAGGACAATGTCTACTCAAAAAAATTTCTACTTGATCCACGAGCCTCGGAAGATCGCTACCCAATCGTGCTTAGTGCACCTTGGGGTCACTTGGGTCGATCGTGGTCGCCAGAGTTTCGGTGACTCTGTGGGTAGAATGGGGTTGTCATTGACATTTACCCAGCCAACTAGAGATGATGGAGTAGATAGTTTGATGCTAGGTTAGACGGTTTGAAAGATACACTGCTAAGCCACTTTCAACTGACCCTGACTGCAAGTTTTGGCATCGACTGAGATCGCCTTGCCAAATGCAAACAAAGTCGAATCGCCAAAAGCTAAGAGAGGTTATTGTAGACCTCAAAAACATGATCTCGTAGCACCTAATAGTTTGTTGATAGCTCTCACAAGGTCCGAGATACAAGCCCCAGAAGATCGTGGCCCAATCGTGCTTAGTGCACCTTGGGGTCACTTGGGTCGAGCGTTCTGATGACTCTATGGGTAGAATGGGGTTGTCACTAGCATTTACCTAGCCAACTAGAGCCAATGGAGTAGATGATTTGATGCCAGGTCAAACGGTTTGAAAGATACGCTACCGAGCCACTTTCAACTGACCCTGACTGCAAGTTTTGGCATTGACTGAGTCGCCTTGCCAAATGCAAATGAAGTTGAATCACCCAAAACTGAGAGAGGTTATTGTAGACCTCAAAAACATGATCCTGTAAAACCTAACAGTTTTTCAATACCTCTCATGAGGTCCAAGATATGAGCCCCAGAAGATCACTGCCCAATCGAGCTTAGTGCACCTTAGGGTCACTTGGGTCGAGTGTGGTCACGAGCATTCCAGTGACTCTGTGGGCAGAACAGGATTATCATTAGCATTTACCTAGCCAACCAGAGCTGATGGGGTAGATGGTTTGATGCCAAGTCAGATGGTTTGAAAGATACGCTACTGAGCCACTTTCAACTAACCCTCACTACAAGTTTTGGCATCGACTGAGATCTCCTTGCCAAATGCAAACAAAGTCGAATTGCCCAAAACTGAGAGAGGTTATTGTAGACCTTGAAAACATGACCTTGCAGTTTGTCGATACCTCTCATGAGGTCCAAGATATGAGCCTCAGAAGATCACTGCCCAATCATGCTTAGTGCACCTTGGGGTCACTTGGGTCGAGCATGGTCGCGAGTGTTCCGATGACTCTGTGGGTAGAACAGAGTTGTCACTAGCATTTACCCAGCCAACTAGAGTCAATGGAGTAGACGGTTCGATGCCAGGTCAGACGGTTTGAAAGATACGCTATTGAGCCACTTTCAACTGACCCTGACTGCAAGTTTTGGCATCTATTGAGATTGCCTTGCCAAATGCAAATGAAGTCGAATCGCCCAAAACTGAGAGAGGTTATTGTAGACCTTGAAAACAAAATCCTGTAGCACTTGATAGTTTGTCGATAGCTCTCACGAGGTCTGAGATACGAGTCCCAAAAGATCATTGCCCAATCATGCTAAGTGCACCTTGGGGTCACTTGGGTCGAGTGTGGTTGCGAGCATTCCGGTGACTCTGTGGGTAGAATGAGGTTGTCACTGGCATTTACCCGACCAACTAGAGCCAATGGAGCAGACGATTCCATGCCAAGTTAGACAGTTTGAATGATACGATGTTGAGCCACTTTTAACTAACCCTCACTGCAAGTTTTGGCATCGACTGAGATCGCCTTGCCAAATGCAAATGAAGTTGAATCTCCCAAAAATGAGAGAGGTTATTGTAGACCTCAAAAAAATGATCCTATAACACTTGATAGTTTGTCGATACCTCTCACAAGGTCCAAGATATGAGCCTTAGAAGATCGCCACCTAATCATGCTAAGTGCACCTTGGGGTCACTTGGGTCAAGTGTGGTCGTGAGCGTTCCGATGACTCTGTGGGTAGAACAAGGTTGTCACTGGCATTTACCTAGCCAACTAGAGCTAATGGAGCAGATGATTCAATGCCAGGTAAGATGGTTTGAAAGATACGCTGCTGAGCCACTTTTAATTGACCTTGATTGCAAGTTTTGGCATCGACTGAGATCACCTTGCCAAATGCAAATGAAGTCAAACTGCCCAAAGCTGAGAGAGGTCATTGTAGACCTCAAAAACATGATCCCGTAGCACCTAACAATTTTTTGATAGCTCTCACGAGGTTCGAGATACCAGCCCCAGAAGATTGTAGCCCAATCATGCTTAGTGCACCTTGGGGTCACTTGGGTCGAGCGTGGTCGCGAGCATTTCGATGACTCTGTGGGTAGAATGGGGTTGTCACTAATGTTTACCTGGCCAACCAGAGTTGATGGAGCATACAGTTCAATTCTAGGTTAGATGGTTTGGAAGATATGCTGCTGAGCCACTTTCAATTGACCCTGACTGCAAGTTTTGGCATCGACTAAGATCGCCTTTCCAAATGCAAAGGAAGTCGAATCGCCCAAAATTGAGAGAGGTTATTATAGACCTCAAAAAAATGATCTTGTAGCACCTAATAATTTTTTGAAAGCTCTCAGGAGGTCTTAGATACGAGTCCTAGAAGATTGCTGCCCAATCGTGCTTAGTGCACCTTGGGGTCACTTGGGTCGAGTGTGGTTGTGAGCATTTCGGTGACTCTGTGGGTAGAATGGGGTTGTCATTGGTGTTTACCCAGCTAACTGGAGTCAATGGAGTAGATGGTTTGATGCCAGGTCAGATGGTTTGAAAGATACGCTGCTGAGCCACTTTTAACTGACCCTCACTACAAGTTTTGGCATCAACTGAGATCGCCTTGCCAAATGCAAATAAAGTTGAATCTTCCAAAACTAAGAGATGTTATTGTAGACCTCCAAAACATGATCCTATAACACCTAAAAAAAATTTGATACCTCTCACGAGGTCCAAGTTATGAGCCCTAGAAGATCGCTGCCCAATCGTGCTTAGTGCACCTTGGGGTCACTTGGGTCAAGCGTGGTCGCGAGCATTCCGATGACTCTATGGGAAAAATGGGGTTGTCACTAGCATTTATCTAGCCAACTGGAGCTGATGGAGTAGATGATTTGATGCCAGGTCAGATGGTTTGAAAGATACGCTCCTAAGCCACTTTTAACTGACCTTGACTGCAAGTTTTGGCATCGACTAAGATCGCCTTGCCAAATGCAAACGAAGTCAAATCACCCAAAACTAAGAGAGGTTATTGTAGACCTCAAAAACATGATCCTATAACACCTAATATTTTTTCGATACCTCTCACGAGGTCCAAGATATGAGCCCCAGAAGATCACTGCCCAATCGTGCTTAGTGCACCTTGGGGTCACTTGGGTCAAGCATGGTCGCAAGCGTTCCAGTGACTCTGTGGGCAGAACGAGGTTGTCACTAGCATTTACCCAACCAACTGAAGCTGATTGAGAAGAGGATTTGATGCTAGGTCAGATGGTTTGAAAGATATGCTGCTAAGCCACTTTCAACTGACCCTGACTGCAAGTTTTGGCATCGACTGAGATCGCCTTGCCAAATGCAAATGAAGTCGAATAGCCCAAAACTGAGAGAGGTTATTATAGACCTCAAAAACATGATCCCATAGCACCTAATAATTTTTTGATAGCTCTCACGAGGTCTAAGATACAAGCCCTAGAAGATCACTGCCCAATCATGCTTAGTGCACCTTGGGGTCACTTGGGTCAAGCGTGGTCGTGAGCATTCTGGTGACTCTGTGGGAAAAATGGGGTTGTCACTAGAATTTACCCAGCCAACTAGAGCTGATGGGGTAGATGATTCGATGCCAGGTCAGACGGTTTGAAAGATACGTTGCTGAGCCACTTTCAACTGACCCTGACTGCAAGTTTTGGCATCGATTGAGATCACCTTGCCAAATGCAAAGGAAGTCAAATCGCCCAAAATTGAGAGAGGTTATTGTAGACCTCAAAAAAATGATCCTATAACACCTAACATTTTTTCAATAGCTCTCACGAGGTCCAAAATATGAGCCCCATAAGATCACTGCCCAATCATGCTTAGTGCACCTTGGGGTCACTTGGGTCGAGTGTGGTCGCGAGCGTTCTGGTGACTCTATGGGCAGAATGGGGTTGTCATTGGTGTTACTCGACCAATCAGATCCAATGGAGTAGATGGTTCGATGCCAGGTCATATGGTTTGAAAGATACGTTGCTGAGCCACTTTTAACTGACCCTCACTGCAAGTTTTGGCATCAACTGAGATCACCTTGCCAAATGCAAATGAAGTTGAATCACCCAAAACTGAGAGAGGTTATTGTAGAACTTGAAAACATGATCCTATAACACCTGATAGTTTTTCGATACCTCTGACGAGGTCTAAGATATGAGCCCCAAAAGATCACTGCCTAATTGTACTTAGTGCACCTTAGGGTCACTTGGGTCGAGCGTGGTCGCGAGTGTTCCATTGACTCTGTGGGTAGAATGGGGTTGTCACTGACATTTACCTAGCCAACTAGAGCTAATGGAGAAGATGATTCGATGCTAGGTTAGATGGTTTGAAAGATACGTTGCTGAGCCGCTTTCAATTGACCCTCACTACAAGTTTTGGCATCAACTGAGATCGCCTTGCCAAATGCAAATGAAGTCAAATCGCCCAAAGCTGAGAGATGTTATTGTAGACCTCAAAAACATGATCCTCTAACACCTGATAGTTTTTTGATACCTCTCACAAGGTCCAAGATATGAGCCCCAAAAGATCACGGCCCAATTGTGCTTAGTGCACCTTGGGGTCACTTGGGTCGAGCATGGTTGCGAGTGTTCCGGTGACTCTGTGGGCAGAATGGGGTTGTCATTGGCATTTACCGGGCCAACTAGAGCTGATGGAGTAGACGGTTCGATGCCAAGTCAGACGATTTGAAAGATATGCTGCTGAGCTACTTTCAACTGACCCTCATTGCAAGTTTTGGCATCGACTGAGATCGCCTTGCCAAATGCAAACGAAGTTGAATCGCGCAAAACTGAGAGAGGTTATTGTAGACCTCAAAAACATGATCCTGTAGGACCTAACAGTTTGTTAATACCTCTCATGAGGTCTGAGATATGAGCCACTTTCAACTAACCGTTAGTGGTATGTTTGAAATTTGAACTGTGAAATTAATCATGATTAAGCTTGTTAAATTTGAACTGTGGAGCTTATTATGTTTGAGGTTTAACTTTTATAGATTTTTTGAAATGATAAAAAATAATATCCTTAAAGCATTACAAACAACAATCAAACATGTAAGAATTCAAACCATGCAAATGACATAAGTATATGACATGTAATATCTCTTCTTGGCACTATTGGCCACCCATACATGATTTTGGTCATAAGTCCTTATGAAGAGTTTAAGGACATTTAACTTTTAAATCAAATTGATTGTTACAAATTTCCATTATAGGCTTCCAAAGATCTCAATTAACCATTAAGGATCCTTTTGTCCTTCTATCTCTTATTGGATCCATGGTGACCGTAGACATCTTCATAGGTGCTCCTGCACAAGTTACATTCCACATACAAAACCAAGTTTATTGACTCAAAATACAATCTAAGAAAGGTCATATTAATGTATTGAAATTAAGCTTAATGAACTAAGAAAATAATGAACTAAGTTAACTTATTACCTAGTCAAGTGTTCTTGAAGGGTCATCTCTTTGCTTCAGGGTCTCCAATAGTGCTTCATGATCAGCAGTAGTAATAGTCCAAAGTTCTTTTATCTTTGGTCTTCCATGATGCTTTGACAACTTGACATTTGTTGCTATAACATGGTGTGAATACATAAGAATAGTTTTGTGATTCTCATAGTCTTCAAATGCAGGAACTCCATTCTTTCTAATCATGTATGTTTACAACCGTGTTCCCACAACAACAATTGAACCAATAGGATATGTGAACCCATCACCATTTGTCATCGGTTGCACAAGCTTCTGTTTACCTTGTACATAATGTGCTAACCAATAATCTGACCTCTCATCATTCCCCTATGGTGCAACCAATGCAAAAACATCTCCTGGCTTCAAAAGATCTGAAAGATGGTCATAGTCAACTAAAGTGTCCATGTCATCATTTCTTATAGAGAGTGTCAAAGATAAAGGAGTCAGATATTGTGGAACCCATGTATCCACCCACTCACTTGACTCGAAATGATCCCAATCATACTGAAAACACATGGGGCAAAAACAAGCCAACTCTCATGTCCAAATGGTCCATGTACTACTATTGGAGCTTCGGAATGAATGCATTTTTTAAGAGTCTTTCACTATTTGACAATCCAATCTATCTCCTATAGTTCCCTCCTCAACCAACCAAAAGAATCTACACACTGTAGAATCAAGAGTCCCCCCCTGTGATAATGCTAAAGTACACCAATCAATAATAGAATGAGCATCAAGAAGTACACCACCTGAAATCCTTAATTTCTCCTTAACTAGAGCTCTCTTCACACACGCACCTACTCTGTCATGCTCCCCTTTCCCATGCCCTGACTCAAAAAAACTCCAAATATGAGGTACACCTCTCTCCACATGCATTCTACACAACCAATAAAACATTCTGGCATTCTTAAATTGACCAGTGCAATTATCCGACCAAATGAGATGCCTATCCATAGCAATACCGTTTTCCTGCAAGAAGTCAAAATAGTTCTGGAAACAATGTTGAACAAACTCATGAGAGTGAGACCTGTCATCACTCATATAAAAATGGTACTCTCTGATTATCTTTCACTCATCTTTTGTCCTATCAGGGGAATGTCTATATGTGATGTGTACAAAAATAGCAACCTAAATCGAATTGTAAAATTGAGCTTGAGTCTCATTTTGGGGATGCAATGTATAGTTCTCCGCAAAGTCTACAATGGATATAATAGTTCCATTGGGGAAAGTGTCCTTACATGTCCTGAATTGTTGATCCAACCATTGAGACCTGTGACTATGCCTTGCATACTTGTAAAAAAGATTTGTCTTGAAATCTGAGATAAAATCAGCAACATTGTATTCATTTGCAACTAACTCACATCTAGAGCCTTCACCTCCACTCTTCAATGTATATTTCACTGTTTCATATACCTTTTTTTGGACGAGTGTCTTTCCAAAATTGTGTTCCAAACCCTCATGAAAACATGTTCTAAACTTGGACAAGCCACCACATTCTGAGCACTTGGCATTTAAGCAATCTTTTTTATAAAATAAACAACCATCATCTCTTTGACATAAAAATTGATCTAGCAAGTCTCTTGATGATTTGGGAAGACCACTTGCACCACAATCCTCTAGCATTTCATTAGTATGCAAAGTAGAATGAATGGACCGTAATAATTCATGATGCATTGAAAACTCAACATGATATTTGCAACAACATGTATTTCAAATCTTAAGGGTTACACAATAAAATGGCTTCACGGAATACTCAAGTGTGTCTCAAGGGGTCGTACGACCCCTTAAGACACATTGGAATGCTCAAGTGTGTCTCAAGGGGTCGTACGACCCCTTAAAACACACTTGAGCATTCCAATGTGTCTTAAGGGGTCATGGGGACTCCCTAGGGGTCCTAGTATGCCTTATCATGCATTAGGATCCCTAGAGAGTCCCCATGACCCCTTAAGACACATTGGAATGCTCAAGTGTATCTTAAGGGGTCATAGGACCCCTTAAGACACCCTTGAGCATTCCAATGTGTCAAAAGGGGTTATGGGGACTCCAAGGGTGTCTTAAGGGGTCCTATGACCCCTTAAGACACACTTGAGAATTCTAATGTGTCTTAAGGGGTCATGGGGACTCTCTAGGGATCCTAATGCATGATAAGGCATACTAGGACCCCTAGGGAGTCCCCATGACCCCTTAAGACACATTGGAATGCTCAAGTGTGTCTCAAGGGGTCGTACGACCCCTTAAGACACACTTGAGCATTCCAATGTGTCTTAAGGGTTCATGGAGACTCTCTAGGGGTCCTAACATGTGATAAGGCATATTAGGACCCCTTAAGACATACTTGAGCATTCCAATGTGTCAAAAGGGGTCTTGGGGATTCCTTAAGTGTCCTAAGGAATGATAAAGTGTATTAAGACCCCTAAGGAGTCCCCATAACCCTTTTTAACACATTGGAATGCTCAAGTGTGTCTTAAGGGTTCCTAATACCCCTTAAGACACACTTGAGTATTCCAATGTGTCTTAAGGGGTCGTGGGGACTTTGTAGGTGTCCTAAGGTGTGATAAGGCATACTAGGACCTCTAGGGAGTCTCCATGACCCATTTTGACACATTTGAATGCCCAAGTGTGTCTTAAAGGGTCCTACAACCCCTTATGAAACACTTGAGCATTCCAATGTGTCAAAAAGGGTCATGGGGACTCCCTAGGGGTCTTAGTATGCTTTATCATGCGTTAGGACCCCTAGAGAGTCCCCATGACCTCTTTTGGCACATTGGAATGGTCAAGTGTGTCTTAAGGGGTATTAGGACCCCTTAAGACACACTTGAGTGTTCCAATGTGTCAAAATGGGTCATGAGGACTCCCTAGGGGTCCTAGTATGCCTTATCATCTGCTAAGACCCCTAGGGAGTCCCAATGACCCCTTTTGACACATTGGAATGCTCAAGTGTCTCTTAAGGGGTCCTAGGGGTCAAAAAGGGTCATTGGGACTCCTTAAGGGTCCTAGTATGCCTTATCACGCCTTAAGACCCCTAGGGAATCCCCATGACCCCTTTTGACAAATTGGAATGCTCAAGTGTGTCTTAAAAGGTCCTAAGACCCCTTAAGATACACTTGAACATTACAATGTATCGAAAGGGGTCATGGGGACTCCCTATGGGTCTTAGTAAGCCTTATCATCCGTTAGGACCCCTAGAGAGTCCCCATGACCCCTTTTGACACATTGGAACCCACAAGTGTGTCCTAAGGGGTCCTATGACCCCTTAGGACACACTTGTGGGTTCCAATGTGTCAAAAGGGGTCATGGGGACTCTCTAGGGGTCCTAGTACACCTTATCACACGTTAAGACCCCTAGAGAGTCCACATGACCACTTTCGATGCATTGGAATGCTCAAGTCTATCTTAAGGGGTCGTAGGACCCCTTAAGATAGATTTGAGCATTCCAATGCATCAAAAAGGGTCATGTGGATTCCCTAGGGGTCCTAGTAGGCCTTATCATGCTTTAGGACTCCTAGGGGTCATGGGGACTCCCTAGGGGTCCTAGTACGCCTTATCATGATCAAGTGTGTCTTAAGAGGTCCTCTAACATGTCGTAATGCATTCTAAAGGGTCATCATTCCATCGAAGTTGCATTTGAAACCCTAATGACCCCTTAACGGGCCTGCTGACCCTGATTCGACATGTGGTGTCCTGAGACTACCCTAGGGACCCCTTTCGAGTTCTACTAGGAAAAAGTCATCCAAATTTGGTATGTAGGTCCTCTAACATGTTCTAATGCATTGCAAAGGGTCCCTGTTCCATCAGAGTTGCATTTGGAACCCTAATGACCCCTTAACAAGCCTGTTGATCTTGATTCGACATGTGGTGTCCCGAGAGCACCCCATGGACCCCTTTTGAGTTCTACTAGGAAAAAGTCTTGCAAATTTGGTATGTAGGTCCTCTGACATGTCCTAATGGGTTCCAAAGGGTCACCATTCCATGGAAGTTTCATTTGGAACCCTAATGACTCCTTAATAGACCTACTGACCACGATTTGACATGTGGTGTCCCGAGAGCACTCCATGGACCCATTTTGAGTTCTACTAGGCAAAAGTCATCCAAATTTGGTACGTAGGTCCTTTGACATGTCCTAATGAATTGAAAAGGGTCCCTATTCCATTGAAGTTTCATTTGGAACCCTAATAACCCCTTAATAGGCCTACCGACCCCAATTTGACACGTGGTCTCCCAAGAGCACCCCATGGACCCCTTTCGAGTTATACTAGGAAAAATTAGTCCAAATTTGGTACATAGGTCCTATGACATATTGTAATGCATTACAAATGGTCACCATTCCATCAAAGTTGCATTTGGAACCCTAATAACCCTTTAATAGGCCTACCGACCCCATTTCGACATGTGGTCTCTCGAGAGCACCCCATAGACCACTTTCGAGTTATACTTGGAAAAACCCATCCAAATTTGGTACATAGGTCCTCTAACATATCCTAATGCATTCCAAAGGGTCACCATTCCATTGAAGTTGCATTTCAAACCCTAATGACCCCTTAATAGGCCTACCGACCCCGACTCGACATGAGGTCTTCCGAGAGCATCCCAGGGACCCCTTTCAAGTTCTACTAGGGAAAAGTCATCCAAATTTTGTACATAGGTCATATGATATGTCCTAATGTGTTCCAAAGGCTCACCATTCCATCAAAGTTTCATTTGGAACCCTAATGACCTCATAACAGGCCTACTAACCCTAATTCGACATGAGGTCACTCGAGAGCACCCTGTCGACCCCTTTCGAGTTCTACTAGGAAAAAGTCATCCAAATTTGGTATGTAGGTCCTATGACATGTCCTAATACATTCCAAAGGGTCACTATTTCATCAAAGTTGCATTTCAAACCCTAATGACCCCTTAACAGGCCAATCCACCCCGATTCGACATGTGGTCTCCCGAGAGCACCCCATGGACCCCTTTCGAGTTCTACTAGGCAAAAATCATCCAAATTTGGTATGTAGTTCCTATGAAATGTTTTAATGCATTTCAAAGGGTCACCATTCCATCGAAGTTGCATTTTTAACCCCAATGACCCCTTAACAGGCCTACCGACCCCGATTCGACATGAGGTCTCCCGAGAGCAACACATGGACCCCTTTCGAGTTATTTTGAGAAAAAGTCACATGAATCATGGAATTAGGTCCTCTTACATGTCCTAATGCATTCCAAAGGGTCACCGTTCCATCAAAGTTTCATTTCAAACCCTAATGTCCCCTTAATAGGACTACCAACCCCGATTCGACATGAGGTCTCCCGAGAGGACCCCATGGACCCCTTTCAAGTTATAATAGGAAAAAGTCATCTAAATTTGGTAGGTAGGTCTTATGACATGTCTTAATGCATTCCAAAGGGTCACCATTCCATCAAAGTTTTATTTGGAACCCTAATGACCCCTTAATAGGCCTACCGACCCCATTTCGACATGTGGTCTCCCGAGAGCACACCATGGACCCCTTTTGAGTTTTACTAGGCAAAAGTCATCCAAATTTGGTACATAGGTCCTATGACATATCCTAATGTGTTCCAAAGGGTGACCATTCCATCAAAGTTTCATTTGGAACCCTAATGACCTCTTAACAAGCAGGTACCGACCTCGATTTGACATGTGGTCTCTCGAGAGCACCCCATGGACCCCTTTCGAGTTCTACTAGCCAAAAGTTATCCAAATTTGGTATGTAGGTCATCTGATATGTCCTAATGCATTCCAAAGGATCATCGTTCATCAAAAGTTTCATTTGGAACCTCGATGACCCCTTAAGTCACCTATCGACCCCGAATCACATAATGGTCTCCAAAGAGCACCCCATGGACCCTTTTCGAGTTTAACTAATCAAAATTATCTAAATTGTGGAGTTAGGTCGTTTGACATGTCCTAATGCGTTCCAAATGGTCACCGTGCATCAAAGGTTGTCTCACGAGCCCTAATGACCCCTTAAGATGCCTAGCGACATTGATTGGACATGTGGTCTCCTGAGAGCACCCCATGGACCCTTTTCAAGTTGGATTAGGAAAAAGTCATTAAAATTTGGTACATTGGTACTCGGACATGCCCTATTGCCTTCCAAATGGTCACTGTACATCTGAAGTTCCCTCACAAACCCTAATTACCCCTTAAGACGTCTAGTGATCCTGATTTGACCTGTTGTCTCATGAGAGGATCTGTTATAACTTAAATTAAATATTAAAATAATATATAAAATATTTAAAAAAATACAATATTTAGTAGACTAAATATATAATATATATATTATAAGATAGATTAGATATTACATTTAATATATATTATCAAATATACAATATATTAATGTCCTATTCATTTTATATATTATATATATTAGACATTATATTATATTTTATTATATTATATACATAGCAATATTTAATATATAATTTATAATATATACATATATATATCATGTAACATTTATATTATAATATAAAAATATTGCATTTAATATAAATTTGAACAGACTATATACTTAGGCCGTTTAAATTGATATTATCGAATATATAATATAAATAAATAATATATATACTATATACTATATAATATAAAATATAAAACATAAAATATAAAACCTACATATAAAATATATAAATTATTCATTGTCAGGGTGAAAGAAAAAAACATCAAAATTAAAGGGAAATAAAAAAAGAGTGGGAAGGGGAAACTTTTCAAATTTGAAATTAAAGTAAAATCGGGTGATAGCTTTGGAAACCAAAGCTCCATGGTCAATGCTGAAGGTGTGCAAAAAATGTGTTTTTTCTCTATTTTTCTTATGTCAACACTTCGACCATTAGGTTGATGACTTTTTTTCCACCCGATTTCAATAAAATGAAAAAGGTTTCTTCAGATGATTGTCAGCTTTCCATCGATATAAGTGCTGTTAGATTTTGAATTCGTTAAGTATTTATTAGTTATTTTCTAGTTCACTTACGTCTAAAGTCCTAATTGACATACTGATGGAAAAATAGCTATATCTTTCAAACCGTATAACATTTTTGAAATCCGAAAGATGCGTCACATTCTATGCTTCATCTAGTATAAGAAAAAATTAAAAAAAATTGAATTATGATAAGTTTTCAATGAGTTAAGGTGGTCAGACATGAGAGTTTTTAAATTCTAAAAGCGTTGTAGAAAAAAAATCATAATTAATTATCTATTTGGAATCAAAATACCAAAAAATATGTGTCACATCCAGGCATGAGTCAACTACTTATATATAGAATATTATAAAAAAATATTATCATTTGCTTTTGATTAGGGTGGTCAGACATACACGTACTTCTTATTTTTTTGCTGAAATGTTTGTAGTGTTGCATTTCAATCTATACTTTTTACCAATCATATTAATTTTTTTTAGAAAAGGCTTAGTATTTTAGAAACTACATTCAATTTCCTACAAATTATATTCTTACAACTTTTTGATAGTAGGTTGATAACTAGTTCATTTTTTCATGCCAAGTTGACTAATCCTAATTGTCTGATTTTTCATTGCCACTTAAGGGCATATTTTGGCCCCTCATGATCTTGCACATACTCGGGGACTCTCTAGGTGCCCTAATGTGTGATAAGGTGTACTAGTACCCCTAGGGAGTCCCTAGAACCCCTTTTGACACATTAGAATGCTCAAGTGTGTCTTAAGTGCTATTAGGATCCCTTAAGACACACTTGAGCATTCTAATATGTCAAAAGGGGTCATGGGGACTCCCTAGGGGTCCTAGTACGCCTTATCACATGTTAGGACCCCTAGAGAGTCTCCATGACCCCTTTTGACACATTGGTATGTTCAAGTGTGTCTTAAGGGGTATTAGGAACCCTTAAGATACACTTGAGCGCTCTAATTTGTCAAAAGGGGTTATGGGGACTCCTTGGATGTCCTAATGCATGATAAGGCGCATTAAAACACCTAGGGAGTCTCCATGACTCTTTTTGATGCATTAGAATGCTCAAGTGTGTCTTAAGGGGTCCTAATACTTCTTAAGACACACTTGAACATTCTAATGTGTCCAAAGGGGTCATGGGGACTGCCTAGGGGTTCTAGTATGCCTTATCATGCATTAGAATACCTAGGGTGTTCCTATGATCCCTTTCGACACATTGGAATGCTCAATTGTGTCTTAAGGGGTCCTAAGACCCCTTAAGACACACTACAGCATTGCAATGTGTCAAAAGGGTTCATGGGGACTCTCTATGGATTCTAACGCATGATAAGGCATACTGGGACCCCTAGGGAGTCCCAATGACCCCTTTTGACACATTAGAACGCTCAAGTGTGTCTTAAGGGGTCGTAGGACCCTTTAAGACACACTTGAGCATTCCAATGTGTCAAAAGGGGTCATGAGGACTCTCTAGGGGTCCTAATGCGTGATAAGGCATACTAGGGCCCCTAAGGAGTCCCAATGAACCCTTTTCACATATTGGAATGTTGAAGTGTGTCTTAAGGGGTCGTAGGACCCTTTAAGACACACTTGAGCATTCCAATGTGTCAAAAGGGGTCATGAGGACTCTGTAGGGGTCCTAACGTGTGATAAGCCATACTAGGACCCCTAGGGCATCTCAATGACCCCTTTTGACACATTGGAATGCTCAAGTGTGTCTTAAGGGGTCCTAGGACCCCTTAAGACACACTTGGGTGTTCCAATGTGTCATAAAGGGTCATGGGGACTCCCTATGGATCTTAACACGTGATAAGGCATACTAGGACCCCTAGGGAGTCCCCATGACCCCTTTTGACACATTGGAATGCTCAAGTGTGTCTTAAGGGGTCATAGGACCGCTTAAGACACACTTGAGAATTCTAATATGTCAAAAGCGGTCATGAGGACTCCCTAGGGGTCCTAACGTGTGATAAGACATAATAGAAGCCCTAGGGAGTCCCAATGACCCCTTTTGACACATTGGAATGTTCAAGTGTGTTTGAAGGGGTCCTAAGACCTCTTAAGACACATTTGAACATTCCAATGTGTCATAAGGGGTCATGGGGACTCCCTAGGGGTCCTAACGTGTGATATCTCAATCCCAATTCCTAGGGGTAATAATGTGTCTGCAATCCCTGCGATCTTTCAGAGTACTGATGAGAAGCAATGGTGAAAGTTTGAGACAGAGGTGGTGCCGGCATTGAAGTGGTAAGACATTCTTCATAATATCGTGGGGGGGGGGGGGGGCACCATCGAAACAGCAAGGCTTTCCTCATAATGTCGTGTCGCCACTGATCTCTTCTTTAAATTTATTAATGCGGTCAGTTCTATGGCACGTGCATCATTTCTAGTACAACTGCTCATTTTACCAAACCCTTCCCCACTCTCCATAATCTTCAACCAGTTCAAAGATCCATTCGGTTGTTCTTGTTTAACCTCCCCATGACTCTGTTTAGCTACCAGATTATCAATAGGCATGGTACAATTGTCTGGCACAAATAGAATCTATTTCAAGAACCTTTACAATTTAGCATTTCGGTTGAAAAAGCAAGGAAAGATACCATTTCATAGCCACAAGTGGTGGAAACAGAGTGATTCTCTTGCCCTCTGCTTCTATAATCTGTCTCGAGTGAACTATTCTTCAAAGCCTCCATTTCTGCGTAGCTAGGGTTTTTGGCACCTATAAAAGGCACTACTCTGCCACTGTAGGGACTCATGCTCGTGCTCTGAATCATATTAAATAATATTTAAAATGTAAAATGTATATTATATAATATTTAATATATAGTATATAATATTATATATAATATATAATCTAATATATAGTTTTTAATATTAATATATATTAAATAATATTAAATATAACATTTAATATATAATTCATATTATATAATATTTAATATATAACTAATATATAATTGATATTATATAATATTTAATATATAACTAATAACTATCAAATATATATCAAATATATAACTATCAATTATATAACTGTAATTGATAAAGTGGAACCAAATTTTGAAATTAGAAATTAGAGAAAGTGGAGGCAAAGCAAAAATTTGAAATTCTGCCACTAGATTCGGGTACTCGAAAATATCGGGTACCCGATTAGGCTCGGTATTGGTCTGTGCACCAAACCTACCTGGTCAACTCTTCAAGTGTCACAAAAACGTGTTTTTCTTTTGTTTCTCTCAGTTCCAAACTTCGACCATGTAGCTGATGACATTTTTTTCACCCAAATTTGATAAAACAAAAAGGGTATCTTAAGGAGATTATCAGCTTTCTATCGATATAATTGCTGTCAAATTTTGAATTCGTTAAGTAATTATTAGTTATTTTCTAAACAAGCTACCTCTAAAGTGCTCATTTAGATACTGATTGAAAAATGACTATATCTTTCAAACAGTATAACATTTTTGAAATCCGAAAGATGCGTCACATTCTATGCTTCATCTAGTATAAGAAAAAATTAAAAAAAATTGAATTATGATAAGTTTTCAATGAGTTAAGGTGGTTAGACATGAGAGTTTTTAAATTCTGAAAGTGTTGTAGCAAAAAAATAATAATTAATTATCTGTTTGGAATAAAAATACCAAAAAATATGCGTCACATCCGAGCATGAGTCATCTACTTATATATAGAATATTATAAAAAAATATTATCATTTGCTTTTGATTAGGGTGGTCAGACATACACGTACTTCTTATTTTTTTGCTGAAATGTTTGTAGTGCTGCATTGCAATCTATACTTTTTACCAATCATATTAATTTTTTTTCAAAAAAGGCTTAGTAGTTTAGAAACTAAATTCAATTTCCTACAAATTATATTGTTACAAATTTTTGATATTAGGTTGATAACTAGTTCAGTTTTTCACGCCAAGTTCACTAATCCTAATTGTTTGATTTTTCATTGCCACTTAAGGGTATATTTTGGCCCCTCATGATCCTGCACATACCTAGGGACTCTCTAGGTGCCCTAATGTGTGATAAGGTGTACTAGTACCCCTAAGGAGTCCCAAGAACCCCTTTTGACACATTAGAATTCTCAAGTGTGTCTTAAGTGGTATTAGGATCCCTTAAGACACACTTGAGCATTCTAATGTGTCAAAAGGGGTCATGGGGACTCCCTAGGGGTCCTAGAATGCCTTATAACACGTTAGGACCCCTAGAGAGTCTCCATGACCCCTTTTGACACATTGGTATGTTCAAGTGTGTCTTAAGAGGTATTAGGACCCCTTAAGACACACTTGAGCATTCTAATGCGTCAAAAGGGGTTATGGGGACTCCCTGGATGTCCTAATGCGTGATAAGGCACATTAAGACACCTAGGGAGTCCCCATGATCCCTTTTGATGCATTAGAATGCTCAAGTGTGTCTTAAGGGGTCCTAATACCCCTTAAGACACACTTGAACATTCTAATGTGTCAAAAGGGGTCATGGGGACTGCCTAGGGTTCCTAGTATGCCTTATCATGAATTAGAACACCTAGAGTGTTCCCATGATCCCTTTTGACACATTGGAACACTCAATTGTGTCTTAAGGGGTCCTAAGACCCCTTAAGACATAGTAAAACATTGCAATTTGTCAAAAGGGTTCACAGGGACTCTCTATGGATTCTAACGCATGATAAGGCATACTGGGACCCCTAGGGAGTCCCAATGACCCCTTTTGACATATTGGAATGCTCAAGTGTGTCTTAACGGGTCGTAGGACCCTTTAAGACACACTTGAGCATTCCAATGTGTCAAAAGGGGTCATGAGGACTCTCTAGGGGTCCTAATGTGTGATAAGGCATACTAGGGCCCCTAGGGAGTCCCAATGACCCCTTTTGACACATTGGAATGCTGAAGTGTGTCTTAAGGGGTCGTAGGACCCTTTAAGACACACTTGAGCATTCCAATGTGTCAAAAGGGGTCATGAGGACTCTCTAGGGGTCCTAATGCGTGATAAGACATACTAGGACCACTAGGGAGTCCCAATGACCCCTTTTGACACATTGGAATGCTCAAGTGTGTCTTAATGGGTCGTAGGACCCCTTAAGACACACTTGAGTGTTCCAATGTGTCATAAGGGGTCATGGGGACTCCCTATGGATCTTAACGTGTGATAAGGCATACTAGGACCCCTAGGGAGTCCCCGTGACCTTTTTTGACACATTGGAATGTTCAAGTGTGTCTTAAGGGGTCATAGGACCCCTTAAGACACACTTGAGCATTCCAATGTGTGAAAAGTGGTCATGGGGACTCCCTAGGGGTCCTAACGCGTGATAAGACATAGTAGAACCTGTAGGGAGTCCCAATGACCTTTTTTGACACATTGGAATATTTAAGTGTGTTTGAAGGGGTCCTAAGACCTCTTAAGACACATTTGAGCATTCCAATGTGTCATAAGGGGTCATGGGGACTCCCTAGGGGTCCTAACGTGTGATATCTCAATCCCAATCCCTAGGGGTAATAATGTGCCCGCAATCCCTGCCATATTTTAGAGTACTGATGAGAAGCAATTGGGAAAGTCTGAGACAGAGGTGGTGCCGACATTGAAGCGGTAAGACATTCTTCATAATATCACCACGGGGGGAACCATCAAAATGACAAGGCTTTCCTCATAATGTTGTGTCGCCACTGATCTCTTCTTTAAATTTATTAATGTGGTCAGTTCTATGACACATGCATCATTTCTAGTACAACTGTTCATTTTACCAAACCCTTCTCTGCTCTCCATAATCTTCGACCAGTTCAAAGATCCATTCGGTTGTTCTTGTTTAACCTCCCAATGACTCTGTTCAGCTACCAGATTTTCAATAGGTGTGGTACAATTGTCTGGCACGACTAGAATCTATTTCAAGAACCTTTACAATTTAGCATTTCGGTTGAAAAAGTAGGGAAGGATACCATTTCATAGTCACAAGTGGTGGAAACAGAGTGATTCTCTTGCCCTCTGCTTCTATAATCCGCCTCCAGTGAACTATTCTTCAAAGCCTCCATTTCTGCATAGCTAGGGTTTTTGACACCTGTAAAAGGCACTACTATGCCACTGTAGGGACTCATGCTCGTGCTCTGAATCATATTAAATAATATTTAAAATGTAAAATGTATATTATATAATATTTAATATATAATATATAATATTATATATAATATATAATCTAATATATAGTTTTTAATATTAATATATATTAAATAATATTAAATATAACATTTAATATATAATTCATATTATATAATATTTAATATATAAGTAATATATAACAATTAATATATAATTGATATTATATAATATTTAATATATAACTAATAACTATCAAATATATATCAAATATATAACTATCAATTATATAACTATAATTGATAAAGTGGAACCAAATTTCGAAATTAGAAATTAGAGAAAGTGGAGGCAAAGCAATAATTTGAAATTCTGCCGCCAGATTTGGGTACCCGAAAATATCGGGTACCCAATTAGGCTCGGTATTGGTCTGTGCACCAAACCTACCTAGTCAACTCTTCAAGTGTCACAAAAATGTGTTTTTCTTCTATTTCTCTTAGTTCCAGACTTCGACCATGTAGCTGATGACTTTTTTTTCACCCGAATTTGATAAAATGAAAAGGGTATGTTAAGGAGATTATCAGCTTTCTATCGATATAATTGCTGTTAAATTTTGAATTTGTTAAGTAATTATTAGTTATTTTCTAATTGAGTAACCTCTAAAGTGCTGATTTAGATACTGATTGAAAAATGACTATATCTTTCAAACGGTATAACATTTTTGAAATCTGAAAGATGCGTCACATTCTATGCTTCATCTCGTATAAGAAAAAATTAAAAAAAATTGAGTTATGATAAGTTTTCAATGAGTTAAGGTGGTCAGACATGAGAGTTTTTAAATTCTGAAAGCGCTGTAGCAAAAAAATCATAATTAATTATCTATTTGGAATAAAAATACCAAAAAATATGTGTCACATTCGGGCATGAGTCAGCTACTTATATATAGAATATTATAAAAAAATATTATCATTTGCTTTTGATTAGGGTGGTCAGACATACACGTACTTATTTTTTTGCTGAAATATTTGTAGTGCTGCATTGCAATCTATACTTTTTACCAATCATATTAATTTTTTTTCAGAAAAGGCTTAGTAGTTTAGAAACTAAATTCAATTTACTACAAATTATATTGTTACAAATTTTTGATATTAGGTTGATAACTAGTTCATTTTTTCACACCAAGTTGACTAATCCTGATTGTCTGATTTTTCATTGCCACTTAAGGGCATAGTTTGGCCGCTCATGATCTTGCACATACCCAAAGAGGAAGTAGAGGATGTACCTGTAGACGTTGCATATTTGTTGAATGAATTTCAAGATATTGTATCTGATAATGTACCTGATGGATTACCACCGATAAAGAAGATCGGTCATCAGATGGATTTGATTCCAGGAGCTAGTTTGCCAAACAAGGCAGCACACAAAATGACACCAGCAGAAAGTGAAGAGTTGAAAAGACAAGTACATGAGTTATTGTAGAAGGGGTTGATTTGAGAGAGTTTGAGTCCTTGTGTTGTACTAGCAGTAATAGCACCAAAGAAGAATGAAGAATGGAGGATGTGTACAGATTCCAGAGCAATAAACAAGATCACAATCAAGTATAGGTTTCCATTGCCATGAATGGATGATATTATGAATTGTTTGAGTGGAGCTATGTATTTTTCAAAGACAAATCTGAAGAGTGGATATCACCAGATTCAGATCAAAGAAGGAGATGAATGGAAGACTGCCTTCAAGACAAAGGAAGGACTGTATGAGTGGTTAGTCATGCCTTTTGGGCTAACCAATGCACCGAGCACTTTCATGTGGCTCATGAACAAGGTTCTGAAAGAATTTCTGGATAAGTTTTTCATTGTTTACCTAGATGATATTTTGATCTTTAGCAAGACATTGGAGGAACATATGATGCATATTCATATGGTGTTTGAGAAGCTGAGAGATGAGAAATTGTTGATTATTTTGAAAAAGTGCAATTTTGTGAAGAAAGAGTTAGTGTATTTAAGATTTGTAGTTTCAACAGAAGATCTAAAAATGGACCTAGAGAAGGTACAAGCTATCTTTGAATGGCCTACTCCAAGGAGTACTACTAAGGTAAGATCTTTTCATGGTCTAGCTAGTTTTTACAGAAAGTTTATCAGAAATTTTAGCAGCATTTGTGGTCCCTTGACTGAAACAATGAGAGGGGATAGAAAAGAGTTTAAGTGGACTAATGGGGTAGAAAAGAGTTTTCAATTGTTGAAACAAAAAGTTACAGAACAACCTGTTTTAGCACTTCCAAATTTTAATAAGGTGTTTCAAGTAGACTGTGATGCTAGTAGTACTACAATAGGAGCTGTTATGAGCCAAGAAGGCAAACCTGTTGCTTATTTCAGTGAGAAGTTAAATGATGCCAAGAGAAAATATTCTGTTTATGATTAGGAATTTTATGCTATAGTTCAGGCATTGAAGAAGTAGAGACACTATCTGCTTCCTAAGGAGTTTGTTTTGTATACTGATCATCAAGCTTTGCAATATTGAATAGTCAAGGAAAGTTGAATCAAAGGCATTTGAAATGGGTTGAGTTTTTGCAGAGTTATACATTTGTTTTGAAACATAGAAGTGAGAAGTCTAACAGGGTTGGAGATTCACTTAGCAAAAGGAAACTATTTTTGACAGAGATGCAGATTGAGGTTGTTGGGTTCAAGGAACTCAAGAATTTGCATCCAGAGGATTCTGATTTTGGTGAAGTTTGGAAAGCTTGTAAAGAACCTGTTACTCTAGATAGGATGAAATGGCTGGATTTTATCATCCAAGATGGTATGCTATTTAGAGGGAGTCAGTTGTGCATTCCATGAAGCTCTATGAGGGAGAATCTCATCAAGAAGAAGCATAGCGGAGGATTGGCATGAGATTTTGGTTGAGATAAAACCCTTGCTTTGGTTAGTGAAAATTATGATTGGCCACAGTTGCAGCAAGATGTCAAGAATTTTGTACAGAGTTGCAGAGTATGTCAGATGGCGAAGGGAGTGAAGTAGAATACAGGGTTGTCTCAGCCATTACCTGTACCAGAGAAGCTTTGGGAGGATATTAGTATGGACTTTGTTCTTGGTTTACCAAGGACAGAGTGGGGACATGATTCAATTTTTGTGGTGGTTGATAGATTTTGTAAGATTGCACATTTTATTTCCTGCAAGAAAACTAATGATGCTGTTCATATAGCAGAATTGTTTTTGAGAGAAGTAGTGAGACTACATGGTTTTCCAAAGACCATAGTTTCAAATAGAGACACTAAGTTTGTTGGATATTTCTGGCATACATTGTGGAAGAATTTGAAGATAGATTTGAAGTTCAGTTCATCACATCATCCACAGACTGATGGACAAACAGAGGTGGTGAATAGAAGTTTGGGAAATTTGCTGAGATGTTTGGTTGGAGATAAGCCAACAGGATTGGATTTAATTTTAACATGGGTAGAATTTACATACAATAATTCTGTTAAAAGGAGCACCGGTAAATCATCATTCCAGGTTGTATATGGGAGTAGTCCCAGAAATCTATCAGAATTGAGAAAGATAGATAAAGGAGAAATAAGTAGTGCTGAAGCTAAAGATTTTGTAGAACACTTGAAGAACATCCATGAGGAGGTGAGGAAGCATATTACCAAGATGAATGTGTAGTATAGGGCTAAAATAGATGTGAAAAGGAGGTATAAGGAATTTCAGGTTGGAGATGAAGTCATGGTTCTTTTACGGAAGGAGTGATTTCCGGTTGGTATATATAACAAGTTGAAAATAAAAAAGTTTGGGCCATGTAAGATACTGAAGAAACATGATTTAGGAAATGCATATGAGGTAGAATTGCCTACTGAGCTGAATATTTCACTAGTGTTTAACATTTTAGATTTGATAGAGTGTCATGAGGGAGATGTTTAAGATGAGGTTACAACAACATAGTGGAGTATTCCATCAAGCAGGTCAGATATCAAGGATATTGAAGACATACTGGACAGTCGTGTTGGCAGAAGCACAAGGAACAGGCCATATCAAGAGTATTTGGTCAAGTGGAAAGGATGACCTATAGAAGATTCATCATCGCTAACAAAGAAGGAGGTTAACTATCTTGGTTTTCCTCTGTACACTTGAGTCGTGATGCGGTGACTTCTAAAATTACAGTGGGTGTCTGATGCAGGAGCATCCTAGGTGTAAGAGCAATCTTGCATCACCCAAAAATATTTCTATTTTTGTATTCAATAAGGGCTATCTTGTGCAGAGCTACTATTTTTGGAAACTTGCTATTTTTAGTAAGTTGGTGTTACAATCTTAGAATGTTCTAATTTTACATGTGGAGGTTCATCTCAGTCATATCAGCCTGCCAGCAAAGTTTCATGGCTAGATTAGGTCTAGTTTTGAAGATATTGAAGATTTTTGATATTGGCAGCAGGGTACAGAAACTTTGAACTCAATTTTGAAGGCTTTAGTGGCCCCAAATGAGGTCAAAAATTTGGGTGACAGGTGCTTGCATGGGTCAAGCCTGTACAGCACTTTGTGACATTCCCAAAATGGGGTTATAATAGTCAATCGGGTCAACTACTGATGACTTATGGTTTCCGGAAGTCGGGCCACCTGAAATGGCAGAAAATAATTTTCTTTCAAAATTTATGTTTGGGTTTCAAAAGTTATTCTGAACTGACTTTGATGTAATAAATTCAAAAATAAAATAATTCTAAGTTTGGTCGGCCCTTAGGGCTAAATTTCTGGAACCCTCTCAGGCGGTGGAAAAATGCCTATATAAAGAAGGTCTGTAGTGTTGTCTAGGGCAGTTCTAGGTAGTAGATCTGGGTATTGATTTGAGGCTTTGTCCTATATAATATTGTAAGGGAATGCCCATGTAGCTTTGCATATTGTAATTCTGAAAGTTTGTAATTCCACATTTGTGGAGATAATACAAAGCCAATTTTCTATTCTTGCATATTGTTGTTGTTTCTTTGTTTCTGTTATGTGTTTTTGGTATTAAGGAGAGCACCCTTCATCAAGTGGTATCAGAGCAAGAGTTCCTGAGTGTGTAAATAGATCGCTGACTGTGAGGTAGTTTGCACCTGGACCGTGGTTAGGGTTTCAGTGCACATCATGAAAATGCTTCCAGGAAGGGAACATGGCAAAAGAGCTAGTGTTGTAACACCCGAGGTTAGAGCGCTCCAGAGACAAGTGTGAGCATTGCAAGAGGAGATTCATAGATGAATGAATCTAAATGTCAGAGACAAAAGCAAGGATGAAGCCGAAGTAGAAGATCAAGAAGGAGAAGTCAAAGTTGTCAACCAGGAGGAATAAAGACTTTTTTGAGCCATTTTCAAGATCAAAAAAAGACCTAAGATTGGTTCCTGCAGTTTCAAGAAATCTTAACCTAGAAGAATTGATCGACTGGATCAATGAATGTGAAGAATATTTTGAGTATGAAGATACTGAGGATCCTGATAGGGTCAAATTTGGGAAGGCCAGACTAAAAGTTCATGCGAAGATCTACTGGCAAGAGATTCAATTGGAGCGAAATAGAAGAGGGAAAGATAAAATCACAAGATGGGATCAGATGGTGGATAAATTGAAGTGACAGTTCATCCTTGTTGATTATGAGCTTGACCTACTAAAGAAAATGCAAAGTTTGAAGCAAGCAGGATGATTTGTTCAGGACTATATAGAGGAGTTCTATCGAATCCTCATCAGAATAGGCCATGCAGAAGCTAATAAGGAGAAATTTGCTCGTTACCTTAATGGGTTGAGGCCCAACATTCAGGAGGAGCTGAATCTAGTTCGAATGAACAGTATTGAAGAGGCATACCAGTTTGCCCTAAAAGTAGAGGAAAAGTTGAACAAGAAGTTTGAGAGAAGACAAAATGGAAGAGATTGCAGTGGATGATTTGGTCGACGCTCATATGGACACTGAAATAAAGATTCAAAAAAGAAAGATGAGACTAGTAGTAGTCAAAATCAGAGAGGAAACAATTCCAATCATTTTCAAGATCAGAACAATAGAGATCAGAGAGGAAGTAGAAGAGGACAAGGTTCAGGAAGAGGAGGCTTCTGTGGAACATGTTTCCACTGTGGAGAAGATGGTCATAGGGCATTTGAATGTCCTCAATGCCAAGGAAGGACATATAGGAAGAATGAAGGCCAGGCCAGAGTTGCACATGTAGATGAAGATGTCAGATCATCAAATTTTGAAGATGCTGAAAGAGGAGAAACACTGATTAACAGAAGATTCTTGCTGAGTGGTGAGAATGAACCTGAACAAAGGAGGAGCCTATTTCGCACTAGATGCAAGTGTGAGGGTAAATGTTGTGATGTGATTATCGATAGTGGAAGCACTAACAATTTTGTGTCAGAAGAGATGGTGACAAAGTTGAAGCTCAAGAGATAGAAACACCCACATCCATATTGAATTGCTTGGGTGCAGGATGGCCACAAGGTCATTGTCAGTGAACAATGCCTAGTAAAGTTCAAGATCGATGAGTACCAAGATTAGGTACTATGTGATATCATATTTATGGATGCATGTCATATGTTGTTGGGTAGACCGTGGCAGTTTGACAAATGTGTTGTACATGATGGTCGTGCGAATACCTATTCCTTGACAACGGATATAGTGCGACATAAGCTAAAGCCATTGAAGGAGACCGAAGAAAATGTATGTGGTAATGCAAGAATAAATTTTGTTGATGGAAGAAAATTCCTAGATGGTATGAGGCATGAGCATGTGTGTTTTTCTTTAATTCCAAAAGCTAGTAAAGACGAAGTAGAGGATGTACTTGTAGAGGTTGTAGATTTGTTGAATGACTTTCAGGATATTGTATCTGATAATGTACTTGATGGATTACCACTGGTAAGGAAGATCAGTCATCAAATGGATTTGATTCCAGGAGCCAATTTTTCAAACAAGGCAGCACATAGAATGACACTAGCAGAAAGTGAAGAGTTGAAAAGACAAGTACATGAGTTATTGCAGAAGGGGTTGATTCAAGAGAGTTTGAGTCCCTATGCTGTACTAGCGATATTAGCACCAAAGAAGAGTAGAGAATAGAGGATGTGTACAGATTCCAGAGCAATAAACAAGATCACAATCAAGTATATATTTCCATTGCCACGAATGGATGATATTATGGATTGTTTGAGTGGAGCTATGAATTTTTCAAATATTGATCTGAAGAGTGGATATCACCAAACTAAGATCAGAGAAGGAGATGAATGGAAGACTACCTTCAAGACAAAGGAAGGACTACATGAGTGGTTAGTCATGCATTTTGGGCTAACCAATGCACCAAGCACTTTCATGCGGCTCATGAACGAGGTTTTGAAAGAATTTCTGGGTAAGTTTGTCATTGTTTACCTAGATGATATTTTGATCTTTAGTAAGACATTGGAGGAACATATGATGCATATTCATATGGTGTTTGAGAAGCTGAGAGATGAGAAATTATTGATTAATTTGAAGAACTGTAGTTTTGTGAAGAAAGAGTTAGTGTATTTGGGATTTGTAGTTTCAAAAAAAAGTCTAAAAATGGACCTAGAGAAGCTACAAGCTATCCTTGAATGCCCTACTCCAAGGAGTGCTACCAAGGTAGGATCTTTTCATGGTCTAGCTAGTTTTTATAGAAAGTTTATCAAAAAATTTAGCAGCATTTGTGGTCCCTTGACTGAAACAATGAGAGGGGATAGAAAAGAGTTTAATTGGACTAATGGGGCAGAACAGAGTTTTCAATTATTGAAACAAAAAGTTACAGAACAACTTATTTTAGCACTTCCATATTTTAATAAGATGTTTCAAGTAGACTATGATGCTAGCGGTACTGCAATAGGAGCTGTTATGAGCCAAGAAGGCAAACCTATTCCTTATTTTAATGAGAAGTTAAATGATGCAAAGAAAAAATATTCTATTTATGATCAAGAATTTTATGCTGTAGTTCAGGCATTGAAGAAGTGGAGACACTATCTGCTTCCTAAGGAGTTTTTTTTGTATACTGATCATCAAGTTTTGCAATATTTGAATAGTCAAGGAAAGTTGAATCAAAGGTATTTGAAATGGGTTGAGTTTTTGCAGAGTTATACATTTGTTTTGAAACACAGAAGTGGAAAGTCTAACAGGGTTGCAATGTGCTTAGCAGAAGGAAACTATTATTGACAGAGATGCAGATTGAGGTGGTTGGGTTCAAGGAACTCAAGAATTTGTATCCAAAGGATCCTGATTTTGGTGAAGGTTAGAAAGCTTGTAAAGAAATTGTTACTCTAGACAGGACGAAATGGATGAATTTTATCATCCAGGATAATATGCTATTCAGAGGGAGTCAGTTGTGCATTCCACAAAGCTCTATGAGGGAGAATCTCATCAAGGAGAAGCATAGCAGAGGATTGGCTGGATATTTTGGTTGAGATAAAACCCTTGCTTTGGTTAGTGAAAATTATTATTGGCCACAGTTGCAGCAAGATGTCAAGAATTTTGTACAAAGTTGTAGAGTATGTCAGATGGTGAAGGGAGTGAAGCAGAATATAGGGTTGTATCAGCCATTACCTATAGCAAAGAAGCCTTGGGAGGATATCAGTATGGACTTTGTTCTTGATTTACGAAGGACACAGCGGGGACATGATTCAATTTTTGTCGTGGTTGATATATTTTTTAAGATGGCACATTTCATTCCTTGCAAGAAGACTAATGATATTGTTCATATAGTAGAATTATTTTTTAGAGAAGTAGTGAGACTACATGGTTTGCCAAAGACCATAGTTTCAGATAGAGACACTAAGTTCATTGGATATTTCTGGTGTACATTGTGGAAGAAGTTGAAGATAGATTTGTAGTTCAATTCATCACATCATCCACAGACTGATGGACTGACAGAGGTGGTGAATAGGAGTTTGGAAAATTTGCTTAGATGTTTGGTTGGAGATAAGCTAACATGATGGGATTTTATTTTACCATAGGCAGAATTTTCATACAATAATTCTGTCAATAGGAGCACTGGTAAATCACCATTCTAGATTGTATATGGGAGTAGTCCCAGAAATGAATCAGAATTGAGAAAGATAGATAAAGGAGAAATAAGTAGTGTTGAAGCTGAAGATTTTGCAAAACACTTGAAGAACATCCATGAGGAGGTGAGGAAGCATATTACCAAGATGAATGCATAGTATAAGGCTAAAGTAGATGTGAAAAGGAGGCATAAGGAATTTCAGGTTGGAGATGAAGTCATGGTTCATTTGTGGAAGGAGCGATTTTTGGTTGGTACATATAAAAAGTTGAAAATGAAGAAGTTTGGGCCATGTAAGATACTAAAGAAGCATGATTTAGGAAATGCATATGAGGTAGAATTGCCTACTGAGCTGAATATTTCACCAGTGTTTAACATTTTAGATTTGACAGAGTGTCATGAGGGAGGTGTTAAGATGAGGTTACAGGAGCACAGTAGAGTATTCCATCAACCAGTTCAGAGATCAAGGAGATTGAAGACATACTGGATAGTTGTGTTGGCAGAAGTACAAGGAACAAGACATATGAAGAGTATTTGGTCAAGTGGAAAGGATGACCTATTGAAGATTCATCATGGCTAAGAAAGGAGGAGGTTAACCATCTTGGTTTTCCTTTGCACACCTGAGTCGTGATGGGGTTACTCCTCAAATTACCCTAGGTGTCTGATGCATGAGCATCTTGGGTGTAAGAGCAATCTTGCATCACCCAAAAATATTTTTATTTTTGTATTCAATAAGGGCTATTTTGTGCAGAGCTGCTATTTTTGGAAACTTGCTATTTTTAGTAAGTTGGTGTTACGATCTCGGAATGTTCTAATTTTACATGTGGAGGTTCATCTCAGTCATATCAGCCTGCCAGCAAAGTTTCATGGCTAGATCAGGTCTAGTTTTGAAGATATTGAAGATTTTTGGTATTGGTAGCATGGTACAAAAACTTTGAACTTAGTTTTGAAGGCTTTAGAGGCCCTAGATGAGGTCAAAATTTTGGGTGATCAGTGCTTCCATAGGTCAAGCCTGTAGAGCACTTCGTGGCATTTTTAAAATGGGGTTATAATAGTCAATCGGGTCAACTAGTGATGACTTATGGTCTCCAAAAGTCAGGCCACCTGAAATGGTGGAAAATAATTTTCTTTCAAAATTTTTGTTCGGGTTTCAAAAGTTATTCTGAGTTGATTTTGATGTAATAAATTGAAAACTAAACTAATTCTAAGTTTGGTTGGCCCTTAGGGCTAAATTTCTAGAACCTTCTCGGGCGGTGGAAAAATGCCTATATAAAGAAGGTCCATAGTGTTGTCTAGGGTAGTTCTGGGTAGTAGATCTGGGTATTGATTTGAGGCTTTGTCCTATAGAATATTGTAAGGGAATGCCCATGTGGCTTTGCATATTGTAATTCCACATTTGTGGAGATAATAAGAAGCCAATTTTCTGTTCTTGCATATTGTTGTTATTTCTCTGTTTCTATTATGTGTTTGTGGTATTAAGGGGAGCACCCTTCATCATATACACACACGTGTGTATATATGTGTATATGTGTATACTTGTGTGTATATACATACATGTGTATGTATATATATACACATGTATGTGTGTGTGTGTGTGTGTGTGTGTGTGTGTGTGTGTATATATATATATATATATATATATATATATATATATATATATATATATATATATATATATATATATATATATATATATACGTCTATGTATATATACACACATGTATATGTTCCAGTATATGTATATGTGTATGTGTATATTTGTGTATATATATAGATGTGCATATTAATATATATATGTGTGTATATACCCACATATTTACACACATATGTGTGTGTGTATATATACACATGTGTGCATATGTGTATATATATACATGTGTACATATGTGTTTATATACACACATGTATGTGTGTGTATATACAAATATATACACACCATATTTAAAGAAATTAAAATAAAGAATTAAAATTCCTTATGCATCTTCTTAGTCATCTTCCGGGTGAACCAAACAAGTTAGCCCATATTCTGGAAATCATTTTTAGGATTTGTTTCTTCAAAAATTGCAACATCTTCCAGAATTGACTAGAATTGGGATTTGGTATTCTAGCACCCAAACGGGCCCTTTGAGAAGGGAAACCAATTCCTATTTTCCAATTCTGGGTTAGTTACAGTAACCAAATGAGCCCTTTATTAATTGGAAGAAAAGCTCTATCTTTTTCATTAATACTATGGAGGAAAGACATGTGAAAATTTCCTCTATTCTAGAGTGCAACATCACCTCCTTTCCTTCTGTGTATTTGGGCCTTCCTCTGGGAGAAACTGCCAGACTCCTTTTGGTTGGACTTAATAGGGAAATTCAATGAAAAACTTGTTGGATGGAAATGAATCTTTCTCTCTCATGAAGGAAAAATTACTCTTCTCAAGTCCTGCTTACAAAGCTTGGTTATCTATTCTCCCAATCTTTTCAAAATTCCCTCTAAGTTTGCTAAGAAGAAGAAAAGCATTCAAAAATGATTTCTTTGGTTTGGTACTGAAGATAGAAAATGTATCCCTCTACTAGCATGGGATAAAGTCTGTAAACCTAAGCATCTTGGAGGTCTTGGCATAAGAACTATTAAACAATTGAATATTTCCCTTCTGGGTAAACAACTTTGGAAGATGTATGGATAGGAGAAAGAATGGACATTATCTGGGAAAACAAATATGTCAAAAATCTTTCTCTTGATAAGATAACCCGGGAGGATCTCAACATTGGTGGCTTTGTGATTTGGAATAATGTGATGAAATCTAGAGGGTTGGTTGGTGCAAGGGGTAGATGGAAGATTGGGGATGGCAAGAAGATTAAATTTTGGGAGGACTTTTGGATTTGTGACAAGTTCCTGTGTAAGTTCACTAAGTAGAAGGATCTTATGAATAGATGTAAAGTCTCTTTTGGAGAGATGGTTAGAGATTATTGGAGAGATAACAATTGGATTAATCTTCAAGAAAATGTCAACAAAGCTCTCCTTGTGCAAAAAATCATAGATAATAAGGAGGATACCTTCATATGGCATCTTGAATCTTCTGGAATATTCTCTATTGCTTTTTCTTATAAGATGAAAATTCAACCCTAGCTTGTGGGGGAGGCTCCTTTCTGGGCCAAAGCTTGGAATAAGTGTCTCATTCCTAAAGTTGAGATCTTCTTTTGGCTCTTCCTTTAGAACAAAATCCTCATAATTGACAACTTGGAGAAAAGGGGATTCTATCTCCCTAACAAATGTAGTTTATGCTTCGAGGATTGTGAATCAACTTCTCATCTTCTTCTTAGATACTCTTATTCTTTAGAGATCTAGAAACTATTGCTTCAGAGATGGAATTTAAACTAGGCCTTTCCTGAAACAATCCAAGATTTCTTCTAGCAATGGATCTGCCCTAGTTTGCATAAGAGAGTTAGATTGGTGTGGTATCTTGTTGTTCCTCACCTAATGCAAAATCTTTGGAAAGAAGAAAATAATAGAATCTCCAGGGAGACTCATTGAAACCCCACTATTTTGGCTAACATAATTTTCAAATGCATTCAGGAGAATTTCTCTTTGTATGATAACCAATTTGGGGATTCTAATGTGGAAATTGAATGCTAGAATTTAAATTCAAGAAATAAAAAGAAAACAGGCAAAGAAAATAATTTCTAGTTATCCCCTCCTGAGGGCTAGATGAAAGTTAACTTCAATGGCACTGCTAAAGAGAAGCCTAGTAAAGCTAGTTGCGGGGTGATCATTAGGGACTGTTGTGGTAACTTCATTGTTGTTGTGTCTATTCCTATTGGTTCTCAAAGAAATCATATTGATGAGGCTCTTGGAGCTTTATATTCCCTAAAGTTGGCTAAAAAAATTAAGGTTGAGAAGGTTTGGTTGGAAGGAGATTCTCTAAACATTAAAAATTGCTTATATGAGAAGTTGAAAGCTTCGTGGTTGATATCTAATAGTATAGAAATGGAAAAATATTTATTGGGCTCTTTTAAAAAATTCCATGTTTCCCATGCCTTTCGAGAATCTAATTCAATTGCTAATGTGTTTGCCAATAAAGGGGTTAAACTCAATTCCCTAAATCTGACATGAAATAATGCGAAGGATTTGGATATGAAAACTGTCAGTTTTATTAATTATGATAAGACAAGCAATAAGGAAGTGAGCCATATTAGAAATGATGGAAGGATTGAGGAGTAAGGGTTACATCACTAATAATCAAAGTTTTCTCATGGTATTAAAGAGCAATAATTACCTTTCCTTTCAGCATGCTTTCTGGGTGTGAGAGCTTGACCTTTTAATTATCCTGATCTTGGCCTTTATTTTTCATTGTCTAAAAATTAAGCTTGAAACAAATACGACAAAGGGAGGTGATTTTCACAAATGAGAACTTGTAGACTGTCTGGACCTAAAAAAGAACCCTAAATTATGGAGGAAGTTGGAGAAGGGTAATGTTACTCCCTACCTAGAGAGATTACATGGCTACGATAAGGCCATTACTCATAAATTCATTTCAGTATGGAGGGATAATATTGTTGATGATAATAATCAAGGCATCACCAGATGATGGTTCTTGATTTTTTCTTTGCATGTCTTCACTAAGAAGAGTAGCTAGAACATCATCAAATTTAATTTTCCTTTTGGCAATGACTGAAGTTCTTATTGCCATCACAAAACCTTTCCAATTATTTGGTAAATAACTTAACATTAGTATTGCTTTAATCTCATCATCTAAATTGATGCCTAAAGAAAGCAACTGATTAATTAGAGTATTGAATTCATTTCAATGGTTTGAAATTATCTCTCCTCTCATTTTCAAATTGTATAACTATTTCATAATGAATACCTTGTTTGATGTTGATGCCATCTTGTACATTGAAGAAAGTTTATCTCGAAGCTCTTGTGTTGTCTTCCCAGCTGAGACATTGAATAACACATTGTTGGACAACAAGAGAAAAATAGTACATTGCTCTTTCTTTCTTGTCCATTTTCTCCCAATCTTCATGTAATCAAGAACATTTCCCTTTGTCTTTTCCAACCAATGCATTTGAGAGATCTTGCTTAATCAATAGCGATTCCATCTGAACTTTCTGTAGCCCAAAGTTTTATCCTGTGAACTTCACAATCTTCCATTTATCTTCATTGTCCATAGCTCTGGAAATTCTTGACCAATTTCCAAAAGCTAATTCAACACGAAGCTTCTTCACCAGGATCTAATACCAATTATTGAGTAAAAAAATGGGTAAAGCAAAAGTAAATAATAATATAAAACACAAAAATTAATCTCAGAATAGATGCAATAGATAGAGACAAGATTTTTAACGTGGTTCACCAAATGGTTACATCCACTTAGAGTAGGAGATAGCTCTATTTTCCTTATTCAATCATAATCTAATACATTGCACAACTTGAACTCACTATATAGATTATTTCATACCATTGTTCCTACAACTCTCTACAAGTAACTCCACTCTAAGAATAATCAATACACAAACAACATGCAATGGTCAATACCAAAAAGAGGGAGTAGTGGGAGTAATAGCAGAACTCTTACAATAATAAGTTATTGGACTGCATTAATAGTCTACGTATGCCAACAATTATTCACTCTAATACATATATTTTTGTAAATAGTTCTAAAATATTCAACACATGTCCTAGGAAATTTGATGGTAGAAATAAAATGAATGTAAGTTAGCTCAAATTTAAATTTAAATTTAAATTTTATAATTTTATTTTTTTGATGAATAGAGGCCTTTACTATTAAAAGAAATATTAAAGTACATAATTCACAAAAAAAAGCCGGGGGAAAAGATCACCCCACAAGTCCACATGGCACTTAGGTAAGAAACAAACAACTATTCATCAAAAAAATAAGCCCTCAGGCGGCCAAAGCAGTAGTAGTAGAGGGAGGAGGATCTTTGTCATCTGGGTTACCCTAGGCATTGGGCAGAGGAGCTTGATTTGGGATGGCCCAGCCATCCTCATCTTCTTCTTTTTCAACTTCTCCTTCCTCTCGCTTGGGCGAAATGGCAAGCGCTAGGCGAGGGAACTTTCCCTGGGGAGCAGAGGCCGAAGGCCGAGAGAGAGCAGCAGTAGTAGAGGCAAGCACAGGCGACCACTCATAACCCAAATCCCTCTGAGGAGGAGGAGAGGTGGAGTGGCAGTGCCACTGTCACGGAGTCTTGGAATGAGAGCTTCTGCTGCGGTGATGGCCTCTGGGTAGCATGCGATCAGCCGACACAGAATCAAGAGGCACACGTGCAACAGTGCAGCATTCATTGCCCCAGTGCTGGAGCAATTCCTGAAGGTGGGCAACTTCAAGGGCCACCTTATCAGCTTGAACCTGGATTTGCATCATGACATTATTGCATATACAAGCTTTATCAAAAAGAGAAACAGAAATATCTTTATTGCTATGAGAGAAAATAACATCATTCCTATCTTTCCACAGAGTAAACAAAATTTGCATCCGAAAAGAGTGCCAAATCTCGGTGAACTGGGCTGGCAATTTGGGAAGGTCACCAAGGAGAGCCATGTGCCAAGAAAAGGGCGCAGGCCGAAAAGGAGCAAAAAAATCATGAATCCAACCCCAGTAATTCTGGGCATGATGACAAAACTAGAAGATATGCATTATCAACTCTGGAAGACTGCAGAATAGGCATTTGGGGTCCGAAACTCCCAAATGTTTAAGTCTGGCACCCAGAGGCAAGCCCTGGTAAAGCAAACACCAGGCAAAATGAGCAATTTTGGGCTCAGTAATGGCTTCCCAAATATTACAAAAATGCCATCCCTAGCTCTTCTAGGAAGAGGAAAGCTGCCAACAATGGTTGAGAGAATCAACCATGGGCAAATGAAGCATGAGCCAGGAGTAACCAAGCTTAGGCTTGTAACTGGCAAAAGGGGTGGCAGGATACCACTTCCAGTCCTTCCACCAAGGTCTAACTGATTGAATACCCACCTTATGCAAGAGGTGAGGCGGGATAGCAGACACTAGGAGGTCAAAAGTCTGACGATCTGGGCGGATGAGCCGAAACTAAACACGGAGGTCCTCCCAAGATCGAAGATTCATAGTGGCCCTGGAAAAAGATCCCTGGGAGTCTGAATGCCATGCTTGTGAAACCAGAGAACACTAACCCCATGAAGTCTAGCAAGAGGAATCCCTTGCTGGGTGAAAAGAGGAGACCACCATAAATTTTGCTGGTTGAATGAAAGACCATTTTGGAATCCATTCCCAACCCAGTGGAGCCAAGGCTTGATGGCCTCCAAAGCTTTCCAGATGCTTTTGGCAACAAAAGAACCTTGAATCTGGACAGGCTCCCTCATGACTAGCAAGGTTTGAAAGCCAATCCCCTTCCACGCAGGCTTGTGGAGAGGAAACCCAGAGGAGATACAATGGTGAAGAAGAATCTTCCAAGATTTGTTGCCCGAGAGACACTGGACGACCCATTTGGCACAAAGTGCATATCCTTGTTTCTGGGTATCAATAAGCCCAAGCCCGTCAGAGGCCTTAGGAAGGCAGCAAAATTCCCAAGCCACTCTGTGAAACCCTTGATGATCACTACCAGAAGCCCAAAGAAAGTCCCGAAGAAGTTTCTCGAGCTGTTTGTAGGAAGCTTTGGATGGGGCCCAGCAGGAAGAGTAATAAACATGCGTAGCGGCCAAGACTTTGGAGCAAATCTAAAATTTACTGGCAAGGGAAAGCAGCTTCGTGACCCAATAGGTAAGCTTCTTCTCGATTTTATTAAGAACTGCATTCCATAATTCAGCAGGCGAACCTTGGAAGGCAAAAGGGATGCCCAAAAAATGAAATATCTCCCCGTGATGAATTCTGGACCAGCCAAATTGGGAAAGCCACGGAGGCTCGAGAAGAGTAGATTGCTTGAAGCAGAGGGTTTTATGCCACTGAATGGCAGAGCCTGATGCAAGATAGAAATGCAGAATAAACAGTGTAAATACAATAAAATCTAAATTCCTTTATACTTAATAAATATAATTTAAAAGATAAAATAATTTTAAAATAATAAAATAATGAATTTAAGATATCTATACTAGTAAAATAATTTAAATATTTTTTGAATTATTTAAATTCTATAAAATTAAATCTTAAACCACATAATTTATTAAAACAAAATTATAACTTAAGCAAATTTTCTCCCCATTAATAAGTAGGAATTTTGAAGTTCTCTTTTAGAAGGAAAGGAATAATTACGTTATAGAGATGCAATATGATTTGAATGCATATTTGAATAAAAAAATAACTTTTATTAGGAAAAAAATAAAAATAAAAGTCTTTCAACTAAAATAATTTATTTTATTATTTTGGATAACTACAAATGAAGAACTAAAAAACTTTTTTCCCCTCTACAGCACAGATAATAGATAAATCCAGAGAGATCTGGTATTACAGATAATGCTAAATCCACAAGTTATAATTATCTTATTCATGAAAGAGAACCACAGATTAAGGTGGGCAGCAACAGAGGATGTTGACGAAGCATTTAAAGGTCTCATAACAGCAGCTCAAAGCAAATGCAGTGAAGAGTAAAAAGGGTTCAAAATAGATTGGTTTTGTAAAGAATCAAGTATATGCTTCATTTTAAAACATATCCGTTCCATCAAATTACTGAAATGTAATTCTTAGCCTCGTCCTTTATGGAAAACATATCCTAATTACGTGTTGAAAGGAGGATTTTTGTTCAAATGTAGTGTCAGGGAATAATAGAGGACCCATGAATGTGACTATAACATGCTTTGTACAATTCCCACGACTTAAGAAATCACATGGCTGGCTGAATGCTTGCATTTGACGTATGTGTTGAGGATTTTTCTAACCATAGAATTTGATGGATAGGCGCGTCATATTACACCAAAAATGATGATCTAGACAATGAGGCTGGCATGATGTGGGCAAGCCTGATTTTTTTATTTCTTATATCAATATTAGTTCTACATTCTAGAATATGTGATTTATATTAATATTAGTCGTACTCTCTGATTTAAATTCGGAAGTAAGGTTCAAGAATGGACAATTTAATTGTCATTCAAATCACTTCTTCAATAATTTTTAATATGAGAGGTTTTCTAAGGGAAAGGGTTTAGTACTTAACAAGTTTAATAGTTGTGATAACAGTTGTTGATTAATACAAATATTTATTGATTTAATGGTTACATTTGTTGATTTAATTTTCAATTAGACTGATAACATTGTATGAATAGTTGTTACTTGATAGTTGTTCTTGTTATGATGATCAATTACCTACAATTAAATAAAATGTATTCTTAAGTTAAAAAATAACTCATCATATGATGCCACATCAGCTGCACAAGTATTAGTATCTTTATTTTACAATCATCGGTCTCACCTTTTTTGGGCTGTTTAAGTCACTTTGGCAAAAACACATGCTGATATGGCATCATAATTGATGATGTGGTCTTGAAAGCTTAGTTATAAGCATGGGACTTACCAAGTAAGCTTGTGTAAAAATTAGGAGTGATTTGAGATTTTCATTTAGAATTTTGAGAAGAATGAAATTCTAGAATACTCAACTACTAAATCCTCTCAGCTAATTAATTCCTTTCATTTTTTATCATTATTAACAAAAAAAACATTTACTAAAAATTTAATTAAGCCAATAGACTTTTTATTGTAGGCATCACCCGTGACGGAAAAGTGTCTGATACGGAAAACTTTGCCGGGAACTTTTCCGGGGAATTTTCCGGTAGGCATTTTCTTGGATCCGCTGAGGCTGAGAGAATGGTTCCCCAATTTCAATTTCAGTTCGGATGTTCACCAATGCACAAACAGGGTGTGTTGTGTTTTGCAGAATGTCTAAAAAAATATGGTTTCATGGATGCAGCTGTGGTTGTAGGAATGGCACGAAATGGATTTTTGAATGGCTCAGAGACTCTCAAGCTAAGGCATATGACAGGTGTAATGCTGAGTCTCCATAAATTTTGCCAGCGTCCCTTGTGCATCTGCGTGTATGAGAGACTTTCAGCATGGTACGAATGCCCTCCAGTGCAAGTAGATTTGGGCACTTTCACAGAGTGCCCCCAAAGATATGTGGTCTCAGGGTCTGCAATGATTGCGGGTGCTGCACAGAACAGATTAGTTGAGCCAATTTTAGAAATCTCCGAAGCAAATGTAATTTGAAGCTGTAAAACCAGAAGCAACATCTGTTGCCAGTATTCTTACTGCCTGCGCTAATGTGGGAGATTTGGAGCAAGGTATGAGCATCCGCCAAAGTTGAGACAAGGTGCGTGAACTACTTGAGTAGAATGCTTTGTAACATGTATGCAAAAAGTTGAAGCAAAGGATAGAACACATGAGTAGCGATAAGGCTCATGCTGACCACTGGTTTGTTTTGTTAGATCATGAAATTTTTATTTCAGTTGGTGAGGATAGCAGTATGTAGATTTTATTTCAGTTTATTATGTCTTGTATGTATGAAATTAGAAGTATAAGCTGCATGATCCGCCGAAAGCAGGGAAACAAAAATAAGCTTTGACAAGATATGATCGGAAATGGAAAAGGGGGCCAAGAAGTCCTGTTTAATCGATTTCAGAGAATTCCAGATTCAGCTGCATTGTTTTCTCAGTTTCTTGCTGTGGTTTACTTTTTATTACATGAATGCAAAATACTTCTCTGCTCAACTCTAAATATTCGTGTGCCTGGTTCCTTGCTAGCAACAGATTTTTAGTTTTTAATGACTGAGCAAATAATGTGTTATTTAATAGCTGTATTAAGTCTATTTGCTGTGTTATTTGATAGTTGTATTAAGTCTATTTAATAGATGTAAAATTATAATGTAGTGCCATTTTCCGTGACTGTAGGGCCTAGGCACATATTGACTGCAGATTTTTAGGGTTCATAAATTATTAGCTAAATCTTGTTGCTGCTGTGGATTTCGATAGGCTACTTGTGAGTAATTGTCAAGTAGACAAATATTTTAATTCTTTTGGTCACGCAGTAGTTGCAGATTGTGAATGTAAACAGTTTATGATCTAAATTTTGTTTTCCGATGCAAATTTTGTCTGATAGTATTTTCCTAATGGAAATATTTTACTATGATACAAATTTCATGTCTTCTCCGGATCGATTCAAGTTTTCCAGCTTTGCATAATGGCTATCTCACCTACCATTTTGCTTCACTAAATCCTTATGAGTATATGAGTATGTTAGTATATAATATGTTATTACTTGATAGGCTATTGTTGGTTGAAAACCACCGATTTCGTGATGTCGGATGCCTCAAAATTTCCTGGAAATAATTTTTTTCAGTAGCATCGTGCGAATTGCAGGTTAACAAAGATTAATGATATACTTGAATAAATTGTTTGCCCAAAATCATCAACCAAAGCTAATATCTAGTTATATGGAAAAAGTTGAAAACAGTTTCATAATGATACAATTATATAAGCCTTAGATTATGGATCATTTTTTGTGGAATTGAAGAAAAGGAAGCTTCCTTCCATTTTGTGATCTGGTAATTCTTTTTCCTTTCTTAAAATTTCAAACAAGAAATCAACTACATTATAAAAGTGAAAAATATAGTCAATTTATTTTGATTCATGTTGTGTTCTTGTAATAGATATTTTATTGAAAATTACTCAAAATTTTCTTCTTAGTCTTCAATATATTGTCTCGGTATATCTTCCTATGGGCATAAACATTGCACCTTGTTATTAAAGAAAAAATATATGCTAGAAAACTTAATAATTAGACATAAGGTGTTCTTATATGAAATGAAGAACCTATTTTCCAAAAATATCAATGGTTAAAATCGATAAGGAGGATGGATGTCGATCGAAAACATCATAACCGTCGGTCCAGGCGTAAATATATTGGTACTCGTTGATGTTTCTCCTCTTTTTTGGTCGCCGGTCGATTTCTTCCTTGCATTCATTCTTCTTGCAATAATTTTGAACAGTGACGACATTCACCACTTGGGTCACTCACGTTCGAGAAATTTCTTGGCTAAAATTTAGTGTTTTCGCTTTTTCTCTGTTTGCTATTGGCCAAATTCAATTGGGATGTTGCTAAGTTCTATACATAATGTATTGTTGTCTAAATTTTAGAAAAATGAAAAATACAATAGATTTTTGCAAAATTTTCAACATCTGTTTTTCATGATCAGCATATTCTGTGGTTGAAAATTACAAAAAATTTGCAAAAAATTCAGCGCTTTTAACAAATCTGAAAAAAAAAGTTTGACTATTTTTTGTCTTTGGTGCATTCTGTCTAGAACTTAGCCAGCGCCAATTCAAAATCAGACCAAACTATCTGAAAGTTAAAATGAAGCAGTTCTCTCCAATTCCTTCAAACAGAACATACAACACTTGAATTCACTTATGTGCATCCCTCAGATTCGAAGAGACCTAGACTTTGTCGCCAAATTGAACAGTGCTATCCAAGCCAAACCAGTAACCAAAGATAATAAGAATACAGTTCTGATATCAAATGAAAAAAATTTAAAAAAATAAAAATTGTTAAATAGAAAATAAATCTTTGCATTCATTCAAACGAGATTACAAATACTTCTTGATCACGTAATAAAAAATCATCTCATCGAAAATTTCAAAATGGATTATAAATTAGCTCTTTATAGAAGTCTTTGACAAATCCTAGACAACTAAATTAAAAAGAGATCTCTTATATGTTAATGTAAACCTGGAGATCAAACAATCAAATTTTAGAACGCCTAATTCTGATAATACAAAATCAAAACTCCCATTTGAATGTTGAAACTTGCCCATGCAATTCTTCATAGAAATTACGGTGCCAAAAAGAACAGAGGCCACCGAAACAGGAGCTGCCCCAACCAAGGAGACATGGGCAGCGCCTCTACGAATCCAGATGACACAGGCTGTCGAAGCAAGACCAGCTCTAAACCTAAATCCTCTGTAAACTGCCAGATAACAATTATACTCATGGATTATGGAGATACAAAGGTAAGATTCCGTCGAAATACATTCAAACTGGACTGATTAAGTGCCACTGCATCTGGCCAGCACTGAGCGAGGCAATTTCCAGATGCACAATAATCTGAAGTGCCTCCACACCAGTTATAAATACTACAACATCGTCCACTGTCACACCAGAAGTTTCCTGCTGGACTGCAAGTTGGATCTCCATTAACCGTAACCGCCATCAACACTAACAGGGTATAGAGTGCCAATCTTAATCTGCTCTCTGCCATTCTTCTCTCTCTCTCTCTCTGCAATAACAAAAATTTCATAAAACTAATCATAACATTCTCCTCCTTCTGTAATAATAAGAATATGATACTAGTAATGTTAAGGTAGGTAGTAAAGACTATCTGCTATGATTAAATTATTAGACAAAAGAAAAATCTTGTATGGCAATATTCAAGAGACTTACATGACCTGTTTAATAAGAGACCGGCTTTAAACAATCGGCATGTTTCAGAGGATTTTAAGGACAGTTTTTTTATGACAAATCGAAAGTGCATATATATAAATATAAAAGTGTATGTGGTCAAGTCGTTAGGTCTTCATAAGATTCTAAGCTCAGATTTATCCAATGATATTGTGTTCAAACAAAATTCTAAATGATTATCTTAGTTTTAAGTATAAAAGAGTTATTGTTTATTTCAATTATGATTATCTTAGTTTTATGTATAAAAGAGTTATTGTTTTTTTCAATTTGTCTATGTTTAGTGAGTCAACCAAAAGTCTAAATATAAAATGACGAAGAACATGTGTATCTAGAGAGTTCGAGTAATGTACGCATGTAACAGTTGGTCTTGATGGAAACAGAGCGTGGAGTTTCTCAATCGTGGTGGAATTTATTGCCGTGTTCTTCACAACAAAGTTTGTCTGACTTCATAAAGATGGCACTGCTTTTGTTTTCAAGAATGTGGATTGAGGTCCCATGTATTCTTGTTACTTTCACATTACTAAAGTTAAAAGAAATATCTCTTTTTATTTGAAATGATATAAGAATAGCAATCTGATCCAAAATTCTTAAAGTGTTTTTTTTATCACTCAAAAAGATTGTAGAGATATAGAGTTTATGGTTGATATAAGAATATGATAAGATTGATATTTGGTTTACTTAGAGTTGGAAAAAGAATGTGGTAGGGAGGCAGTCATTTGTGAATTTGTTAATATATTTTTAAATATTTATTTTTGTTAAAAGAACATTTGACATCATGTTGTATGTAGATTTTTTATGTATAATATATAGACTCTATGAAAAACTTCATAAAAAGTTCATTTAGGCGAGTTGATCATTCAAATTTTGAGTTCTACATGAAAATTTCAAATCACTTCTAATTTTTATAGTAGCTTAGTTGGCAAGTCTCATTCTTATAACCCAGGTTTCAGAGCTACACCATTAAATATGATGTCACACTAGCATGCTTTTTTGCCAAGGTTTCCAAAAAGGCCAAAAAAGGGCAAGATTGATAGTTGTCCACTAAGTCATGTTTTAGCGGTGCCTAGATGTAGCATCACATGATTTATTTATTTATTTTAATCTAAGAAATACATTTATTCCTATTTTTTTTTAAAAAAAGGGGACATAAGCCATTGAACTTACATTAAGAACAAGAAAAGATTACAAGAAGAAATAAGAAGTGTTAGCTCCAAAATGAGTCACCCTCCCACCCACAATACTAAAATAAACTACTTTAAAGGCCCTAACCCACATTTTAGGCTGCCACAATATTCATAAAACTATATTTGAAAGTTGATATATTATGGAAACCAATAAGAGGAGAGACCCAAACAAATAGTATACTCAATGCTCAATCAAGTAAGTAGGAGGGAGAAAAGAAGAGGGGAAGTAGGGGGACCAAAATATTTCATCTTATTTCTCTTCCACATCTTCAATCAACTCTTACTCAAGCCAGAAATTATTCGTACAGATCTTAGATGGTGTGTGGATGATAGAACGAGCAGAGAAAGCAAATTGTTGCACATGTTATAAGAGCAGAACCAATTTGTATATAGACCTTTGAATCTATCAAGAGCAAGAGCCATTAAAGGATAAACGTTGTGCTCCACCAAAGCTTCAATCTTCTTGATTATTTTCTAATGGTACAATACGACTCTCTCAGAGAGCATAAATGATAATTCACAAAGTAGATACAAAACTCCCAATAAATAGGTAATTCTGGAATCATGCTTAAAACCACTTGCAAAATCACCATAGAGTCTTATTTCTTAACATATTGACAATATACAAAATAAAATCAAATGAAGACAATAAGAGAAAATGAAGCATAAAAAAACACACTTTCTACTTATTATTTGAAACACATAAAATATAGTCATGCTTATCTACCAAGGTAAATGAAGATAAGAACTCACATGTTAATTTTGTTGTACACATACCATATACAAAGAAGTCAATAATAAATATTCATCCTAAGGCACCAATAACAACTCATCTTCTAATTCACAAACTCTGGTAGAACACATAAATAAATTTACTACTCTCCTTATGTTTGGCAAGAAATGGAGCTTAGAATAGGGTGTAGACAAACAAATCAATAATACATATTCATCCTAAGGCACCAATAACAACTCATCTTCTAATTCACAAACTCTAGTGGAGCACATAAATAAATTTACTACACTCTCCCTATATTTGGTAAGAAATGGAGCTTAGACTAAGGTGTAGACAAATCAACCAAGGAATTAGTAACAAAGAAATTACAACCTTACGATCAATATTGATATGGACAAGGAATTAATGATAACATAATGTGCAAATGACATATGTGAATCTGATTAGGGTAAAAGACACACACATACGTAAAGTCCAAAGTAGAATGAGGTGACCATTAAACCGTAGACCTATGGTATTTATTTTTAATTCTTTTTTCTAGAATATTACTTGATATAATTTAAATTAACTAATTTATGAAATAGAATAACTTAGTTAATCATTTAACACTTTTCTAAATAGACCTAAACATTGTCTAAAGTAATTAATCTGATAAGCCTTTTATTGTGGGAATCACAATAGACGAAAAAGAGTCTAATGCCATAAAATTGTCTTATATGGGAAAAAACTGAATTTTTTCAGTCTTCCCTAAGCGTGTCGTTCATTGTGGTAGGTAGTTCATAAAGTTTTTTGATGACGTATCTTCCTCAGCAAACACTATCTCCTCAACCCGAACTGTATCTTCTACTTCGTTGGATTCTGATAGGTCATGCCATGAACATTGGCTGGCATTCACAATATGCAAACCATTTCAAATGAAATAGATGGAATAAGAACATGCAAACCAGAACCGACTACTACAGAAAATGCTTCGTAGGAAGAAATAGTCTTGCCGAGTTGATATTCTACACCATTAAGATTTCCAATTTTTGCAGTCACCCTTCTTAGATGGTCGTCTACAGAGGAGAGAAGGAAAATGCGAAAAGATAAACATAACCAGCGTATGTCTGATTGAAAGGTGTAATTTCAGATAAATCGCTCATTTGAAACTCTGTAAACCCTTTTCATGCAATCCATTTTCCTTTAGATCATTTCATGGCTATGAGTATGGGGATTTAAGAAACAATGCCAAGTAAGAGATTTAGCTTATAAGAAGACACAATGATGATATGAAATGAAATATTTTAATCTCAGTAGCATCACTATCACCTTAAATTTCAACTTTTCGCATGAAAAATTTGTTGAATCTTAGAAAGCTTGATACCGAGTCTGTTGAAAGGTTAGGGTTGAATTGGGAAAGACAATATTAATGAACCTTGTTATTTGTTTCTTATGTCTAAGAAAGAAAGAGGGCTCTACGGTACAAGTGAATGTTTTTAAATCTTCTACTCCCAGGTATGTGCTATATGTAATGTGTCGAAAGGGCCATGAGGCCTACGTAATTATCCAATTGATCATTTTTGTTGAATTCCCTTCTCTGTAATTTCTTTTCTAGAAGATCTGTATGTGTGTGTTTGAAGGGAGGAAGTTGTAATGGCTCATACAAAGCAGACTGCATATAAGTCCACCATAGCGAAGGCACCCAGGAAGTTGCTTACCACCAACATTTATTGCTTTTCATGACTCGTTGTTTTGTGTGAGGGTTTTCAATTTAAACATCTTCATTGTTGTTAAAGTTTTGAGTATAACTTTTTTTTCATCTTTTTAATTTGTAGGTTGTTTGTGTTGAAATTTTTGGGCAATTCTTTTTGTCTTGCAGCCACTTGTTGACTTTCTAGATGTTTCTTCCACAACTGGCAACACTTTTTGTTTACTCTTTGCAGATTGGAGTTATTGCTTGACAGAGGATTTGATTTTGCTTTATCCCAGCCTGGAGTAGTTATTGCAAATTAGATTTTTTGTGGATGACTTACTTGCTAAGTTTTACCTACTGTGTGGGTAAATTTCTGGGTGACTTGGTTGGCAAGTTTGCAACAAGTTTATAATTACTTTTGTGGTCTTTTGTTTTGTAAGTTTTTGAGAACAGTAGAGTCAAGTTTTGAAATTTTATTGCAGCAGTAAAGGAAGGAAGGAGTTAACAATAGAGTTAAGTTTTAGAATTTTATTATAGCAGCAAGTGCTTTTGTAATGCTCTATTTTTACACAACAGTAGTAATTGATTATTTTGTTAGGCAATGATTGCTTCAAATAATCTAAAAGTTTGTATGCAGCTCCAGAAGTTGCAAGTTTAAATTCTTGTTGTAAAAGTGTTTTGAATTTGAATAGAAGCAAGTGGATTCTTGCATACTTCTCCAGCTCTCATGTCTGCCCTGTTTTTGGGATTTTAGAATTTCTTATTTGTTGAAAACAGAGCATGTTTATGCATTTCCAGAATTTAGTTTCATTCTAAATTCTTTACATGGTATCAGAGTTTCTTGGCCTTCATTCCTTGTGAGTTTAGGCAATTGTTTTTTCTGGGTATTTGTTTATCTTACAGAGGAGACATGGATGGAGAAACTAGGAAAGTATGGCAGTAGCCACCATCATTTAATGGTGATAACTATGACATTTGGGCAAGAAAAATGAGAACAATACTCATTGCTAATGACTTGCAGGAGCTTGTCTTTAATGGCTTTGCAAATGTAACCAATCCTACCATTTATGCAGCCCTTACAAACAATTAGAAGAATGCTTTGAAGGAGATGAGAAGAAAAGATGCAAAGGCTTTAAGCCTTATTGAAGCATCCTTGATAGAGCCATTATTTCCCAAAATTGTAGCAGTTAATTATGCAAAGGAAGCTTGGGACATTCTAAGAACAAGTTTGAAAGGGACTGATATAGTCCGTATTGTTAAACTTCAAATGCTTCGCAAAGACTTTGAGAGTCTCTTCATGAAGGAGAATGAGACCATTGCAAATTTCAGCACAAGAGTCTCTACTTTGATCAATCAGTTGAAGACAAATGGAGAAACAATCACTGATCAAAGAGTGGTGGAAAAAATCTTGAGGAGTCTTCCCTCTAGATTTGATATGCTTGTAATCTCCATTGAACAAGCTAAAGACCTCTCAACATTAAGTGTTGATGAGTTAATGGGTTCTCTTCAAACCCATGAGCAAAGAGTTAAAAGGTCTTTCGGATCCTCCCAAGAACAAGCTTTTAGAGCTCAAGGAAACACAAGAGGCAGGGGGAGAGGAAGAAATAGCTCCGGAAGAAACTCAAGAGGCAGAGGTCATGGTAATTCCACTCAAAAAATGTTGGAGCTGAAAGTTCAGGCAAAACTAATAACTATGAGGGAGCCAGCAGCTCTCAGAATACTTCCAAAGGAGGAAGAAGCTCCAACAACTGAAATAAGAGTAATGTTGAATGTTATTATTGCCATAAATTTGGGCATTATGCAAGTGAATGCTGGAAAAAGCAAGGTGATCAGTCAAAGAAAAGTTCAAATGTGGCTGATGCAAATGTAGATGGAGGAAATACCCCACAGCCTTCGTCATGTGCAACATTGGTGAAGAGGGAAGCCATGAAGTTTGGTATTTGGACAGTGGCTGTAGCAACCACATGAGTGGTAATGAAAGTCTTTTTTCTTTCATTGATAAAAATTATAAGTCTGAAATAAAGTTGGGAAACAATGTGATTATTCCAATTCAGGGAAAAGGATCAATCATCATCCGCACTAAGCAAGGTGAGAAGAAAGAAATGCAAAATGTTTATTTTTCTCCTGGAATGAAGCACAATCTAATGAGTCTTGGACAACTTATTGAAAATGGATACAAAGTGCAGATGGAGAATGACAAATGTGTCATTCATGAGAAAGATGGAAGTAAGAAAATTATTGCAGCAATTCAAATGACAAAGAACCAAATGTTTCCATTGAAGATTGAGACATGTTTTTCACCTCAATCAGTTATTGCATCTTTCAAACAATTGTGTACAACAGTACAAAAATCAGCCTTCAAGAGCGTGATTGAAGATCCTTCCAAGCTATGGCATCTAAGGTATGGACATCTTGGTTATGCTGGTTTAAATTTATTATCTAAGAAAAGAATGGTAGATGGTTTACCAAGTATTGTAGAGTCTAATAGCAAATGTGAGGCTTGCATTTTGGGTAAGCAACATAGGCTTCCCTTTAATTCTGATAATTCTAGAAGGGAAAGAGCACCATTAGAGTTGGTGCATACTGATTTAGTAGGCCCAATGCAAATTACTTCCATTGGGGGGAGTACTTATTTTATGAACTTCATAGATGATTTTAGCCGTAGAACTTGAGTTTATTTTTTACAAAATAAATCTGATGCATTTGATAAGTTTCTTGAATTTAAAGCTAAAGCTGAAAAGGAAAGTGGACATTATGTCAAAGTTCTAAGGTCAGATAGAGGGGGGGAGTATACCTCCAATTGTTTTGTAAATTTTTGCAGGCAAAATGGCATAAAAAAGGAGCTTACAGCTAGTTATACTCCGCAGCAAAATGAAGTGGCTGAAAGAAAAAATAGAACCATTGTTGAAATGGCAAGAAGCATGATGAAAGCAAAAGGACTCCCAACTAAATACTGGGGAGAGGATGTAGCAATAGCAGTTTACTTGATTAATAGAAGTCTTACAATGGCAGTCCATGATAGAATTCCTCTTGAGGCATGGGCAAAGCATAGATGGACAGTTCATCACTTAAGAGTGTTTGGGTGCATAACTTATGCACATGTGCCAAAGGAGAAAAGACAAAAGTTGGATGACAAGGGTCTGAAATGTATTTTCACTGGCTATAGTTCAGAATCTAAAGCATACAGATTGTATAACCCAGTCACCAAGAAGATCATCATTTCAAGAGATGTACAACTCATTGAAAATGAATCATGGGATGGTTCGGTGAACATAACATCAAGCACTTCATCTCAAGTGCCTATTATTAATGAAGTTGAAGATGTTGATGACCATCATGATGATGGAGCAGCAAATGTTAATGGCTCCCAACAACTTCCAATTCAGCCAGCACAACAAAGTAGCAACAGTAGTAGTGAGAGTTCTAATCCTACTCTCACCTCCCTTTTACCAAGAAAGACTAAGAGTCTAAGAAAAATTTATCAAGATGAAAGGTATGAAGAAGGTGTTGATGAAAACATAAATTTTGCATTATTTTCTCATACTGATCCAATTTATTTTGAGGATGCTGTGAAAGAAGAAAAATGGTGTGAAGCCATGGATGAGGAAATGGATGCAATAAAAAGAAATGAAACATGGGAGCTTACTGATTTGCCACCAAATAAGAAAGCTATTGGTGTCAAGTGGGTTTATAAGACTAAGAGCAATGCTGAAGGAAAAGTATATAGGCATAAGGCTTGATTGGTGGTCAAGGGGTACAAACAAAAGTATGGTACAGATTATGATGAGACTTATGCCCCTGTTGGTAGAATGGAGACTGTGCGTGCTGTCATAGCAATTGCAGCCCAGCACAAATGGAAGGTATTTCAAATGGATGTTAGGTCTGCCTTCCTTAATGGTGAATTGAAAGAAGAAGTTTATGTGGAGCAGCCACCCAGCTATGAAGTTCTAGGAAAATAAAAGAAAATGTGTAGGCTGAAAAGAGCTCTTTATGGGCTGAAGCAAGCTCCAAGAGCTTGGTATAGCAAGATTGATTCCTACTTATTGAAGAATGGCTTTTTCAAAAGTGATAGTGAGCCCACTCTTTACATCAAGGAAACTGATGGTAATCTTTTGATTGTTGTCTTGTATGTAGATGATTTAATTTTTACTGGGGATAATGATTTCCTTATTGCTGATTTTAAAAAGGCTATGAAAAATGAGTTTGAGATGTCGGATTTAGGCCTTCTTAAGTATTTTCTAAGCATAGAAGTAAAAAAAATGTGTGATGGAATTTTCATTTGTCAAGAGAATTATGCAAATCAGATTTTGGAAAGATTCAGAATGCTAAAGAGCAAGCCTTCTCCAACACCAATGGTCGTAGGTGTGAAATTGAGCAGGGAAGATTGCAGTAGCAATGTAAATTTAACTCTGTTTAAAAGTGTGGTTGGAAGTCTGATGTATCTTATAGCAACCAGACCTGACATAATGTATGCAGTGAGTTTGATTTCAAGATTTATGGAAACTCCAAAGGATACTCATTGGCAAGCAGGTAAAAGAATTTTGAGGTATGTCAATGGAACTAAAAGTCATGGAATTTTGTATACTACTAAAAATCAATTTAATTTAGTTGGTTACACAGACAGTGATTGGGCTGGAAGTTTAGATGACAGGAAGAGCACTTCCGAGTATGTGTTTAACATGGGTTCTGGAGCAATTTCATGGTCTTCTAAGAAGCAACCCATTGTTGCTCAATCCATAGCTGAAGCTGAGTACATTGCAGCAAATGCAGCAGCATGTCAAGCCATTTGGCTAAGAAGAATTTTAGCAAATTTAAATGAAAAACAAAAGGAAGGAACCACAATACTTTGTGATAATGTTTCCTTAATCGCTTTAGCAAAAAATCCTATGTTTCATGGAAGAAGTAAGCACATTGAAATCAAGTATCATTTTATCAGAGAATTAGTTGAGAATGGTGAAATAAAAATGGAGTTTTGTAGGTCTGAGCAGCAGCAAGTAGACATTTTCACCAAGCCTTTAAGCATTTCAAGCTTTGTGTGCCTAAGGATAAATTTGGGTATACTATCTTTGGATCAAGTATGATCGAGTGCTATTTATTTTTGTCAGTTGAAGACAAAGGGGGAGTGTTGAAATTTCTAGGCAATTATTTTTGTCTTGCAGCCCCTTGTTGACTTTCTAGATGTTTCTTCCACAACTGGCAACGCTTTTTGTTTACTCTCTGCAGATTGGAGTTATTTCTTGATAGAGGATTTGATTTTGCTTTATCCCAGCCTGGAGTAGTTATTGCAAATTAGATTTTTTGTGGATGACTTACTTGCTAAGTTTTACCTGCTATGTGGGTAAATTTTTTGGTGACTTGGTTAGCAAGTTTGCAACAAGTTTATAATTACTTTTGTGGTCTTTTGTTTTGTAAGTTTTTGAGAACAACAGAGTCAAGTTTTGAAATTTTATTGCAGCAGTAAAGGAAGGAAGGAGTTAACAACAGAGTTAAGTTTTAGAGTTTTATTACAGCAACAAGTGCTTTTGTAATGCTCTTCTTTTACACAGCAGTAGTAATTGATTATTTTGTTAAGCAGTGATTGCTTCAAATAATCTAAAAGTTTGTATGCAGCTCCAGAAGTTGCAAGTTTAAATTCTTGTTGTAAAAGTGTTTTGAATTTGAATAGAAGCAAGTGGATTCTTGCATAATTCTCCAGCTCTCATGTCTACCCTATTTTTGGGATTTTAGAATTTCTTATTTGTTGAAAACAAAGCATGTTTATGCATTTCCAGAATTTAGTTTCATTCTAAATTCTTTATAGTTTGAAAGTTCTCTCCCACAATAGGCAGAGTAAAGAAGCTGCAGAAATGTTGGCCCAAAACTATTGCTCTTCTGTATGTTGTTTTATTTTAAAAGTATTTTTTTTTATGGTATTTACTATCCTGGCTCTATTGAAGAACTCCTATTTAGTCCTGAACCAACAACAGAGCATGTGTAAGCGATACTCTACATTCAGGATTTACTGTCCAGTCATGTTTCCTCTATAAAAAGTTTTGTATTGAAATGTCTGCAAGCAAGTTTTCACCTTTCATGATCATTTCGACAGTGCCAGTTTCTGACTCTACAACCATTCTTACACTTTATGTGTAGTGATTGTTTTTTTTCCTAAATAAAAGGCTTCCATTTTATGCCTCTAAAGATTTTGTTTTGGACATCAAGAAAAATCTAGAAAGGATTTGTTAATATGTTTTTTTAAATTTTTGGTAAAGAAAATTTTTATAAGATTATTATCCGGGCAATGGTTTCTGACATACCCAAGGAGTATCTTACTAACTTCTATATTTTAAACAATCTGTTGTTCAGAAATGTTATAAATACTTAGCTTCTAATTTTCTTCAACAAACTAGAGTTATAGCAAAATTTTACTATTTTTTCACTCAATTAGAGATTCGAATCGTGACAAAAGACATAATTTAAGAAACTATGGTGACAAATTAAATTCAATCCCTTCGATTACAATTAAATGTTCATACTTTAATATTAAAAAAGATATTAGTCAACATTATTTTGCATAAAGGGGGTGAAGGTCCACGATATGAAGCATGTGAGCGCCGCGCGTAATAAAGAGTGAAATTTGTGTGTTCCTGTGAGATTCGCGTAGAATGTGGTCAATAGTGGAATTTATCATTCTCGCGATTTCAATCTTTGAATTGCCCTGTTGTTGATAGAAAGCTGAGCCCACTTATTTAAAGTGTGAGGATTGTAAGGAAGAAAAGGTGTGCAAAAATGCTTCCTACGCTAATCTTGAGAGGACAGTTATGCAAATTTCAACTTAACTATCACAGAGATCTCAAGAAATGCACAGTAAAGCATAAACAAAATAACAATGAACACATAACACAGTGATTACCGTGGGGAAACCCTTCTGAGAGAAAAACCCCACCCTCCAAAACTCGCACAATGTATTATCAAATCAAGAAGATTACAATACACTTGCAATGCAAGTTCTTATAGGAGCGCATCACCACAACTTGAACTCGGAGAGACTCCTTCTAGCATCCAGTCTTGCAAAAACTCAATTATTCAAACACCTCCCCAAGCCCTCCTTTTATAGTGATTTTACAACCTAGAAACCACTTGTGGTTTTACAAAACCATAGGCTTAACCACCATGCCACATGGTGCCTATTTTTGACATTTTCATTTCCAAGATGGAAAAACAACCAGGTTAAAATAGTAATCCCGTCCATAATTTTGTCCCCTAGTTTAGACCCTCTGAAAAGTCACAAAATGAGTCATTAAGGCTTTAAAAATGGCCCACCTATATTCTACTATGGACAAGACTCATTTTTGACAACTCATTAACCATTTTCCAATGCATAAACATGTGGAAAACTACCACAAATAAATTCTAAAATTTTCTAGAAAAGGATTGCAAGGTTGAGACACATATTCTCAACATTCTCCCACTTGTCGAACACCTTGCAAGAGTCAGGGGATCCAAAATATCATGGACTTAATTGCTAGGGGTCGAGAGGCCCATAGACTCTGAACACCATTTGAACTTCTCTATGCTCACGGGCTTAGTTAATGCATCAGCAACATTCACCAAAGTTTCTACCTTTTCCAGCTTCACCTTGCCATCCTCAACCATATCTCTCACAAAATGATATTGTACATCAATGTGCTTGGTCCTAGCATGAAAAGTTGGGTTGTTCACTAGGTAGATTGCACTTTGACTATCACTATAAATTGTCACTACACCCTATTTGAATTCTATATCTAAACACAATCTCTTAAGCCAATTGGCTTCCTTACAGGCATGAGTAGCTGCCATATACTCTACCTCAGTAGTGGACAAAGCAACCACAGCCTATCACTTTCTCATCCAACTGATTGCACCACCAAATAAGGTAAACACATATGCACTGGTGGATCTTCTTCTATCAACATCACCGGCCCAATCTGAATCCACATAGCCTTGAATATCTAAGGAATGCTTGTTTCCCATTCCATGAAAAAATATTGAGTACTCTGAAGTATCTCGCAAGTATCTGAAAACTCTTTTTACCGCATCCCAATGTGCTCTACTTGGATTAGACATATAACGGGAAAGTACTCCCACTGCTTGGGCAATGTTTGGTCTTGTACAGACCATAGCATACATCAAACTTCCAACAGCACTCTAATATGGTACTTGACTCATCTCCTCCATCTCCAATGGTGATGTAGGACACTGTGAACTAGAAAGCTTTGTTCCCATTGTAACAGGAACACTCAATGGTCTTGAATCTTGCATATTGAATCTTTTAAGAATAGTACCAATATACATGCTTTGGCCTAGCCAAAGCTTTCTATTTTGTCTATCTCTTACAATCTCCATTCCCAGAATGTGTCTCGCTGCACCACGATCTTTCATTTCAAACTTTATCGAGAGTTGAGATTTTAACTCTACAATCAAAACTTTTCCTTTGCCAATAAACAACATGTCATCGACATACAAGGCAATAACCAAGAAATGATCACCATCAGATTTGAAATATATATAGTGATCAAATTTAGATCGCACAAATCCCAAACTCAACACATATGTATCAAACTTCTGGTACCACATCCTAGGACTTTGTTTTAAACCATACAAGGATTTCTTCAACTTACAGACCAAATGACTTTTACCTTTCACGACATAGTGCTCTGGCTGTGTCATGTAAATTTCTTCCTCCAAATCTCCATGAAGGAAAGTTGTTTTCACATCCATTTGCTTGATCTCTAGATCATAAGTAGCTACAATAGAAAGTAAAAATCTAATGGATGTCATTTTGGCTACTGGAGAGAAAATCTCACCATAATCTACTCCCTCAACTTGAGAGTAACCTTTTGCAACCAAACGTGCTTTATACTTCTCAATGCTTCCATCTAAACCCATCTTCTTCTTGAACACCCATTTACAACCAATAGGCTTTCATCCTTCAGGCAATGGTACAAGGTCCCATGTTTCATTCCTCTTAAGAGCTGCCATTTCTTCATCCATGGCTATTTTCTAGGACTTTGAATCATTCATACCAAGAGCCTCTTCTACAAATCTTGATTCATCAATGTTAGCATTCAATGCAAATATACATCTCCAATCATCAGGAGAATACCCATACCTTTCGGGTGGTTTTGTCTGTCTAGTAGACCTTCGAGCAGGTTCATCTTCAGGTACCTCTTCTTCCTCTGATGATTCAGAACTCATAGAGCTCTCCTCAACTTCTTGTCTTTCTAAGGGCCTCAATTCAACTTTCTCCGGTGTAGCAGGTAATTGAATCACATCTTTCTTTTGTTCTGGCTGCACTATAACAGAAGAAGGCTTAGTTTCTCTAAAAATAACACTTCTTGAATAAAATACCTTTTGTTCAACAGGATTCCAAAGCTTGTATCCTTTCACACCATAACTGTATCTGATGAAAATACATTTAACAGCTTTGTTGTCCAATTTTGTCTGCTTTTGCTTTGGTACATGAGCCTATGCTTCGCAACTGAACACTCTCAGATGTCTAAGTGAAGGCTTGTGGCCTGACCACGCTTCCATTGGCATCTTATCAACAAGAGCTGATGTAGGAGACCTATTTATCAGGTAGCAGGCAGTGGCTACAGCTTCAACATAGAACTTTTGTTCTAGTCTAGTTCCACTCGGCATACTCCTAGCCTTCTCCATCAAGGTCCTATTCATTCTTTCTGCAACTCCATTCTGCTATGGAGAAGATGAAGTTGTCTTCTCTCTTTTAATACCACAATCTTTACAAAATGTGTCAAAATCATTGGAGCAAAATTCACCACCATTATCAGTTCTCAAACATTTTTTTTTCTTTCTAGTCTGCAACTCAACCATTGCTTTAAATTCTTTGAAATGACTGAAAACTTCAGCTTTACTCCTAAGAAAATAAACCCATGTTCTTCTACTGAAATCATCAATGAAAGAAACATAATAGACTGATCTACCAATAGAAGGAACATCAACTGGACCAAATACATCTGAATGAATTAGATCCAAAATATGTGAGGACTTATGAGAACTTGAGTAAAACTGAATACGGTTTTGTTTACCATAGATACAATGCTCACAAAAATCAAATTCAAGATTGCAGTCATTCAACCCATCAACAAGGTTCTTATTTTTCAAGGTCCATAGACCCTTCCCACCTATGTGGCCAAGTCTCTGGTGCCATAACATGGTCTTTTCTGCAGGCAAATTTGATTCAGTAGATAGAGCACCCTTGGGTACCCAAAAACCATGACCATCTGTTGAAAGAGAAACCCTCTCCTTTTCCAACTGAGTAGTCTTTTTCACAATCTTATCAGAAGTACTATTGCACTTAACTGTGCATACATCAAGCTGGTACAATGTGCCCAATCTGCTTCCTCTTGCTATTACCATAGCACCTCTCACCATTTTCACACCTGCTTCAGAAAACTATACATGCACACCCGCATCTATTAGCTTGCTAATAGATAACAAATTCTTTGCTAGTCCTGGGATATGCAAGACACCATCAAATTTTCTAATTCTACCATCAGAAAATTTCACATGAATACTTCCACGACCAACAATATCAAGAACTAAGTTGTCACCTAAATACACCTTACCACCATCAAAATTTTCATACTTACTAAACCAATTTCATTAGGAGTCATGTGGAAAGATGCACCTGAGTCTATTAACCATGCATTGTCACCTGCACGAGTGGCCAAGGCTGTGATGAAAGCATCTCCATCTTCCTTCTCAGACGCAGAATTAGAATCTTGCTTCTTCTTCTTCTTTTTCTTCTCCTCTTTGCAATCCTTTCGGAAGTGTCCAGGTTTGCCACAATTCTAGCAGATTGCCTTGGACTTCATAGGATATTTTGATCTCCCCTTATTCTTGGACTTAGAATGGCCATGTTTCTTTTCATTCTTACCTCTTTCTTTTGGTCTTCCTCGAACACTCAAATCCTCTTTGGCATTCAAAGAGACCTTCCTTCTCATCTCTTCAGAATGTAGAGAACCAACAACATCCTCCATCTTCAAGATGACTAAAGTGCTCCCTATGGTCATGACAAGGCTGTCCCATGAGTCTGGCAATGAACATAGCAAGATTTGACATCTTTATTCTTCATCCATCGGCACCCCAACAGAGGTCAACTGAGTCACCAACATGTTAAAGCTTTCCAGATGCTTAGAAATTTGTCCACCTTCTTCCATTCTCAAAGAATACAATTTCTTCCTTAAGAAGATCTTGTTCACAAGTGATTTCACTTGATAGATCTCACTTAGCATCTTCCAAAGCTTCTTTGCAGTAGATTCTTCATGGACATTTATCAGAATAGAGTCTGCAAGACACAATCTGATGAGACCTTTAGCTTTTCTATCAGTCACATCATATTGTGTGGCTAATGTCAGATCTACGGGCCTATGCTTATTCTCATCAATCGCATCCCATAGATCCTAATCAATCAATAGATCTTCCATCTTCAGCTTCCACATCTCAAAGTTTGTGCCAGAAAACTTCTCTACATCAATCCTCCCCGATATGCTTGCCATCTTTTCAATCCTGCAACACAGAAATGAAATACTCTACACAAGCTCCCACTCAAACCTTGATTAGCTCAAAAAACCCTATACCCAACAAATAAAACCAAAACTAGCTAGGCTCTGATACCACTTGTAAGGAAGCAAAGGTGTGTGGAAACACTTCCTCCGCTAATCTTGAGAGGATGGTTATGCAAATTTCAACTTAACTATCATAGAGATCTCAAGAAATGCACAATAAAGCATAAACAAAATAACAATGAACACATAACACAGTGATTACCATGGGGAAACCCTTTCGGGAGAAAAACCCCACCCTCCAAAACTCGTACAATGTATTATCAAATCAAGAAGATTACAATACACTTGCAATGCAAGTTCTTACAGGAGTGCATCACCACAACTCAAACTCGGAGATACTCCTTCTAGCATCCAATCTTGCAAAAACTCAATTATTCAAACACCTCCCCAAGCCCTCCTTTTATAGTGATTTTACAACCTAGAAACCACTTGTGGTTTTACAAAACCATAGGCTTAACCACCATGCCACATGGTACCCTTTTTTGACATTTTCATTTCCAAGATGGAAAAACAACCAGGTTAAAATAGTAATCCCGTCCATAATTTGGTCCCCTAGTTTAGACCCTCTTAAAAGTCACAAAATGAGTCATTAAGGCTCTAAAAATGGCCCACCTATATTCTACTATGGACAAGACTCATTTTTGACAACTCATTAACCATTTTCCAATGCATAAACATGTGGAAAACTACCACAAACAAATTCTAAAATTTTCTAGAAAAGGATTGCAAGGTTGAGACACATATTCTCAACAAGGATGTATTCATTCTTTCACATGGTAAAAGTTTAAAAAAAAAACATTTGTCAGGTAATGATACAAGAATATGTAGCCCGATCCAAAATTCTTACACTATTTTGATCACTAAAATAGATTGTAGAAATATAAGATTTCTTATCGTTTAAGAATATGATATAATTGGATATGGACTGGGCAAGGCAACAGTCGTTTAATGGATTCTCTGGGAAGACCCAGCCAGGGCAAGTTAGCAGAGGGAATGAGTTTGTAGAGAGAGCAAGAAATGTATTACTGCAAAAGAAATCTTTTAGATCAAATCTCTTGCAGGAGGCAGAGCATGGGATCCAAGAAAAAATGATAGATTTGGGCACTCTATTAGACATCTTGATTTCTTGAGGAGGTAGACAAAAGAAGGGGAATGGAGATTGCCAGTGTATAAAAGGTCAAGGTATAGATTTGGACCCCTCCTTTCAGTAGAAGCTTTGATTCTCCACATAAAATATTTTTTTGAAATTTGGAGAACTTGAAAGGCAAGAGAAGGACGGAAGGGAGGAGAAATCCTTTTTTAACAGGAGAATTTTGGGTTTAATCATAGACATGCTAGGCAAAGCAACAAAACTCTAAGGGGAAACCCTAACAGACTCGACAGCAAAAGGATTAATATTTTAATTAAACTCAGCACACCTCGAGGGGTAGAAATAAGAATGATGGAAAAAAGGCTAAATTGGTGTGGAAAGAAAAATGTTGTATTACTCACAAAACACCTCAAATGGGTTAGGGTGAACATGAGGAGTCACTTTCTAATATTCCTATTATAGGAAATGACAATCTAGGAAATTGGGCAAATCCAAATGGAAGGGCTCGCATACTGTCTATAATAGTTGAGGATAGTGTCAAATTCTCCAACCACAAGATACAATCTAGAGTTTGTAAGGAAAGATACAGTGCGGAAATGCCTTCCAATGTCAAATTTGAAGGGGAAGTAAGTAAGAGAAACTTCTAAATCAATTGCAGAACATTAAGATTTGCATTTAAATAGGAAAATAAGAGCATAGAAACTAGCAAGCACACAAGATAGAGAAACATTAAATTTTATGTGGGAAAACCCTTTTGGGAAAAAAACCCACACACCAAAAAACCAATTGTCTTCTTTGTCTTTCTAGTAAACAATGGTACATACATTTGACAATGGACTTTTGCCCAGGCTCAAATTGTATTTCAATCTACCTGACTTTTTCAACACCATTTCTAACGAATCTTGTTGTGATTTATACACATTGCAATTTGTTACGAAATCTATTATGTCAACCATCACTTCACAAAATGGTCAACAAACTCATCATTGTCACTTGTCCAACTGATGGTCACCAAACTATGTATGAACATCATCGCACAATTGATGCTACACCATGGTCATCACATACTCTACTGTGGGGTTGTTCATGTATGAGCCTTACTACACAATGTACATACGCCCCACCGCACTATCCACCCCGCATGGTCCACATACTCACCTCATAGGTACACCTCACCAAATGATGAGCAACCATCATACGGTGGACTCATCATACTATGAGAAACAACGTACATGGTGAGGACATACAAGGCATTCTTAACAATCTCCCAGTTGACAAAGTACTTATTGATATCCACAAAGTCACTCAATACAAGGCTAACAAGAGTCAAGGGCTTTATGCCCCATCGAGCTTGCGCACTATTTGAATTTAACTATGCTCACCAGCTTTGTCAATGCATCTACAACATTCTCCTAATTGCCAATCTTTTCTAGCTTCACCTTTCAATCTTCAACCATGTCCCGTACAAAGTGATATTGTACATCAATGTGTTTTGTTCTGGCATGGAAAGTGGGACTCTTTGCTAAACATATTGCACTTTGACTATCACAAAACTTGTGATTCGACCTATGTCATAACCAACATCAGAACACAAGCACTTAAGCCAAAAAATTTCTTGACATGCACGAGTAGATGCAATGTACTCTATGTTAGTTGTCGATAATGCAGCTATGGTATGTCATTCGCTCATCCAAATGATAGCACAACCATTCATCATGAATACATATCCACTAGTGGATCTTCTTTTGTCAATGTCTCCAAGCCAATTAGCATCCACATAACCTTGAATGCTAACTCATCTATTTGATCTAGTAGAGTTACCTTGATAGCATAATACGTACTACAATGTACTCTTCAAATATCTAAGTACTCTTTTCACAACATCCCAATGTGGCTTGCCCAAATTTTCCATAAACTAACTCAATACTCCAATTGCTTGGGCAATGTCTGGTCTAGTATTGACCATTGCATACATGAGGCTACCAACTTCACTTGCATATGGTATCTTCTTCATGTCTTCAACCTTATTAAGATATTTTGGACTATCATTAACTGTAACTTTGTTCCACGCAAAACTGGAACTACTTGCTTCTTGCAATTAGTCATATTGAACATCTCAAGAACATTGGTAATATGTTTTCTTTGGCTAAGCAAAAGTTTCCAACTAGCCCTATCCCTTCTGATTTCCTTCCCTAGAATAAATTTCTTTGCCCCCAAATCTTTCATCTTAGATTTCAAGGACCACTAAGATTTCAAATATGAGATTATTCCCTTACTATTTCCTATAAACAACATATCATCTACATATAGAGCAATAATAAGTATCCAATCATCTTCATCTTTATAGGACATGCAGTGATCCAATTTAGATCTCATAAAACCCAAAGACAACATATGTATCATCTTTCTTAACAAACATTAAACATAAACATAGAAAAAGGAAAATTTCATAGAAAAAGGAAAATAAAGCAATGTTATTGGCTGTGAACGAAATGATAAATCACAGTTTAAGTTTTACACCTTTGCAAGAGTTCTCTATCATGGCGGGAACTAAAAACATACCCACTCCATAAAATTTATTGAAATATGATTCTAACGTAATCATAATTACTTTCTTAAAAATGTGGCTATCGTCTACTTCATACAAATCGAAAGGTTGGTTGAGGGTCTGCATCTCACCTATTTAATTAGGAGCCTTCCATTATAGTAGTTAGAAATTCAACTTCTTATGAAACTTATGAATCTAATAGATAGGTGTCATATTAAGTTGTAGACACCTAAAAATGGTTCACAACTATGTGTCCCCTTTTATCATGTCTTTTACCTTGTGTCTTTTCTCATTTGATCATTTGCTAACATTTCCCTCATTTTCATATCATAACCTCGATCTGTTTGGCCAAAACAATCAAATCTGCATCTTTCCTAATCATTCCTAACCATTCCTAACCATTCCTAATCTTTCCTAAACCATTCCTAATCTTCCTAATCATTCCTAATCTTTCCTAAACCATTCCTAATCATTCCTAATCTTTCCTAATCATTCATAAACCATTCCTAATTATTCCTACCCATTCCTAAACTGATCCTAATTAATCCTAAATCAATCCTAATCAGTCCTAGCTAGTTCAATCCCAAATCAAGCCAAGGCATTTGTCAAAGTTCATCGATCATTCATCATTACCAATCAACCCCCGAGTGCATTATCAAATTTCATCAATGCCTTTTCATCAATCCAATTTTGAGCGCACTATCAAAGTTCATCGGTGCCTCACTATCCAATCAAAGTCAATCCTAAATAGCATTGTCCAAGATCATCAATGCTATCAATCTATCCCGATAGCATTGTCAAAGTTCATTGATGCTATCCTATCATGAAATCTTCAATTTCACACATTGTTAAAGTTCATTGATGTTGCGATGATCCCTAATCAATTTTCAATCATGAATATTGGTTCAATCCCTAATCAAATCTTTCAAGACTAATTCTCTTTCGATCTTACATGATCAATTCGGCCAATCATTTTACTAATTTGTCCCCTTGGGATAGATAACCCATAATTTATCCCTTCATATTAATCTATTTATTAGATTAATTATCCCTATCCTAAGTCTCCTACAATTAATTGATTTTCAATTAATTAAGTATTTCCTCTTTGAATTATGGGATTTTCTAAATTCCTAAATTCCTAATTATCCTAGATCTGAGGGAATATTGATTTTTAAATATTAAAAAATGTGACTCTTACACATTCCCTTAAATCATGCTTCATGACATCCTACTAATTAGCCTTCACATTTCTTCCACTTTCCCTTTCTCTTTTTCCACTAATCTGGCCTCCTAATTTCCTATTAATTTTCCTCCACCTTCCTTCATCTCTTTGTCCTTAATTTGTGCATTAATTTGTGCATTCCTTTTTGTGCTTCCAATTTGTCATAATTATGACAAATTTCCATGTTGCACACTAATTTGCCTCTTCTTGCATTTTGGCTCTCAACTCTATAAATTGAGACTTTTTGCACTAATTTGGTTAACCACTTTGAATGATAATTTTCTCATAGTATTCTCAATTTTGCTTTCAAGATATCATAGTGCATTTCAAGATCTTTTTAGGAGCTACATCCATCCATATTTTGGATAAGAAAGGAGAATATGGAAAAAATTCTTTGAATGGGTATTATTATGATAAATTCCTTTGTTTTCAAGTAGTTTTCATGATGAGATTGAGTTAGGAATTTGCATATTGTTGAAATTTTGTGGTTTCTTTTGATATGCATACTAACCCTAATTTTGATCTTACATTTGGTGAACCCGACGTGAAATACATGATAATCTGATTGGATTCTTTATTTTGTGCATTTTCAGGTCCTAGAACACTTTCTAGCACCTCACAAGTCAAACTGTGTGCTTGGTGCCTAGAACTATGCACTTGGTGTCTAGAACTATGCACTCAGTCTCTAAACCTAATATCCCCAACTGCACAAACTATGCAGTTGGTTAAACCAAGTGTGCAAACTATGCAGTTGGTAGCCAGAGTTGTGCAGTTGGTAAAGTTGCGCAGTTGGTAGCTAGAGTTTCACAGTTGGTAAAAACCAAGTGCACAAACTACACAGTTGATCATGGGAACTCTGTTGTTGGAATCTTGAATTCAAGATGTGGGGTTTAGGGTTCCAATTTGTAATTTGATGTTTTTTGCTTACATTTATTTTAGTTTGAAGCATAAAATGGACTCTTATAAGGACTAAAATACACTCTAATGTTGGTTAATGAACTTCACATTTCAATTTCGGGTGCTTAAAAAGAATCTCACATTTTCATGTCTGGGTTGTTAAAATGAACCTCATCTAGTTTAGGGATCAATCAAACAAACTTTGCACATAGCTAATCAGGCAATTCCAATCATTTCAAATTCTCAAACTAGACTAATTAGGGGTGAAGAATTGATCTTTTTCCACTTAAAATACCCTAATTAATGGCTCTAAGAATTCTCATTTCACACATTTGCATGTTCCTAGGATTATTTCTACAAATATAATCTAATTCATTGTATGATTCTACAGTTGTGCAGTTAGTAGCCCCAAGTGCACAAACTGCACAGTTGATAGCCAGAGATGCACAGTTGGTAAAACCAAGTACAAAAACTACGCTGTTGGTAACAACCAAGTGCACAAACTAGGTAGCTGGTAGCTAGAGTTGCGTAGTTGGTCCACTGAACTGTGCAATTGGTAAGATAAATCATTTTAACTTGTAAATCTTCTTTGTCTGATGTCAATTCTCTATTTCTGCACTTAGAGTAGCAGTTTTTCTATTACTAATTATCTGTTTCATCTTGTGGGAATTGTGGGATGAAGATTCAATTATAAACTACTAACACATTTGATGCAAGATGTGTGACGAAGACCTTGTGTGTCTTCTAAAACAATCATTTGTGTGTTTTGTAGTTAGCAAACACTTTGTTTGGTGCTTTAAAATGAACTTTTTATTTTAAGTGTTTGGTGTGTCTTCTTATTTGTAATCCCAAAGAATTGTATGGATGTATCCTCTCCCCTCACCTTCGCGGATCTTAGGTGATGAGAAATTCATATAATTCTTTTAGAGAGGCCTGCCTTGGACCAAGGTGTTCACTTTCAATGCCCCAAGGAACAACCTCAAGTAGTAACAGGCCAAAGCCAGGTCTCCATCCTAACTGCTATATAAATGTGTGGTTGTGATTAATAATCCAATCGATGATGTGGGCTGCATGATAGCTCTCCTCCAGTACCCAAGTGGTGCATGAAACCTTGGTTCTCAAGGCTAGGAGACCTTCGAAAGGATTTTATCATACACCCACTGAACATGATGTTCTGGACTAAAAAACTTGTTGTAGTAGGCCAAAATCCTTCTATTCATTGATGCAAGGGGTCACCCATGCCCATGAAGACATCCCACACTTTCACGGCTCTTGGTAGAGACAACAGTTCCTTGAGAAGTGATGATCCTTGGAATTCAAAACTTGGTGTGCCTAAGAAGTGAGTGCACTATAAGGGGGATCCTGTGCCTCCAAGATTCTAAGTTGTCTGCCCTAAGTAGGCATGACTGAACCTAGTTCAAGTGGAAATTCAGTGGATATTGTCCTTCAAGCCTAGGTTGTAGCATGTTTGTTCATTTTACAATGACCATTCTTGTTTGATGTGTCTTGTGTGAGTGAATTAAAAAAAAACATTAAGAATACTTTAAAAACACACCTTCACATTCACAAAACTTTGCAAACATTCCTAAAGATACCTTGGTCACACGTATCCCAATTTTGCAAAATCTTTGTTGACCTAATAAAATTTTCATGAACCTAAGTTGGGAACCTTATGGCATGAATAGGAGCCCTCATTTTTCATAAGTCCTCCACATTTGCATATTGCATAGCATAACCCTCATTTTCTTTGCATATCCTTAGTCCTCATTTTGTATCTCCTGATCTTCATTTTGCATATCCTAGTTTTCATTATTCATTTTTCAAATACTTGCATTTAGATCCTCCTTCCAAAGTCTTCATAATAGTCCTTGCATATAGAACCCTTCAAATCTTTTGAAAATCCAAAAATCTAAACAAAATGCAAATCTTAGAGTCTTACCTTGTGTTGATGGATATGGGATCTTGACTTTGTTGGTCCTCTTTCAAGTCTTTTTTCATCTTTATCCTTTTTTTAAAAAAATCAACCCTACCTATGTCTTGGAGGGTTTGCTTTGGTCCTTTCTATCTTTTCCAATCTTTTTGTTCCTTTTTCAAAGTCAAGATCAAATATCAAACTTCATAAGGTTATACTCCTAGGTTTATATTTTCCAAGATTTTTCATTTCAATAAATTCCAAAATCCCAAATCCTAAATTGCATCCAAAGTCCTAACTCAAGTTGCATAAACCTTAGTTTTACATATATCCTAAAGTTATCAAAAAAATCCAAAAAACATAGTTGCATTTTTTACATCATAAGTTGCATTTTCATATCCTTTCAAAAGCCTTCAAAAACCCAAAAACATAGTTGAATTTTGCATAATCATTCCAAATCCTAAAAATCCAAAACAATTGCAAACACTTATCTCCTTAAGGTGCATTTTGCATTATCATTTTCTTAGAAGTGCTTGCATACTTTAGGTTGCATCATCATACCTTAATTTTTCAAAACCCCCAAAAAATTGCATCTTGCATATCCTTAGTTGCATATAGTCATCATGTCAATTAGGCATCAAGGTTCCTACCAATTGATGTATGCACAAGAACACTTTGACCCAAGACAAGTTTCATCTTTACAAACACAAGGTTTTTACCCAAACAACATGTACCTTCCAAGGAAAGAGACCCAAGTACCTTATGACACAAACATTTGCCAAACCATGTATATTTCAAGTGAAAACACACAAATTCCCTTTGATCCTAGACAAAGCACACAATTTAAAATACAAGGTTATGCTACAAGACTCATATTCCCTTCAAGACAAGGTAACACCAACATCATGTACCCTCCAAGACAAGGGATCCAAACACCTCCTAATCCAAGACAAATGGCAATCTCATATGATCAATCACATTAGTCTCACACATACCTAATCCAAAAGTTTCAAGAAAAATTGGACAAAGAAATGAAAATCTTTAATGAGAAGGTTAATAAGATGATGGCTATTGGAAATTTTGGTAAAAAATACTTTCTATCTTTCATTGAACAATCAAATATGCCCGAACTTCTTTCACAACTAAATGAAGCAAAAGAAAACTTCAAGAAAGAACAATCCAATCACATTCAAGACAAATTTGGTCAACCAAGTCCCAAGGAAATCATTCAAACAAATTCCAAATCAAACCTTTGAATCAGAGCATAGAATAATCCAAATGGGACCTCCACATAATTATGAACCAATATTTGTTCCAGTGCAATCAAATGTCCCTCAAACAACTTCACAACATCTTTTCCCAACAAATCAATCAATACCAAGATTAGAAGAAAATTTTCCTCAAATAGGCACAAGTTCAAGAACACGTTTTGTATATCAATCAAGGATAATTAATGAGAAACCTCTTGTGGATCATGATCTATCAACACACACTTCACAACATGAAAATAATGAAGTGATATCACCAATAAGATTAACCAAGCAACAAACCTTAAAATCTAAAGCATCAAAGAGTTTGTTTCAAAAATAGGATTGTATATATGGAGAGGATAAAATAAATAATGCACCCATGTCTAGCAATGGCCCCTTCCAAAACAATCACTCACCCATTTCCCCTCAAGACATTGTCTTTCAAGAAAAATCCATGTCACGTTCCATCTCCTTATCCCCTAAACATTCATAAGATAAATTTTCTTCATCACCTTCAAGTCACACTTCCAATGATGAAACCCTCCAAGGACTATCCATAGAACAATTTCAAGCTAGTTTCATTCATGATATGTCCCAAATTCTAGATCCAATTCCATCATGTTCCCCATCTCCAATAAATCCTATTCCAAAGAGTCCCATGCAAAGTCCATCATCCCCATCTCAAAACATTGATCCCTTGCCAAAGTCTTCCATACATATCCCAAGTCAAACCCCATGTCAAGAGGATGATCCAAAACAAAAACATATGAGTCCTAAAATATATGAAGATCGAGATACTACCAATGACCAATTCAATCCAATTTTTAACCAAAGTCCCATTTCCCTTGAGTCTCATGATGATCCTATTATCCTTGACGCTTGTATCCAAGATCACCCTCTTCCATATCAAGAACAAAATGTCCTTCCAATTCCCATTGACCTTCCCCTTCCTAAGCAAGATCATGATCCTCTTCCCAGTCTTCCTAATGATTCCATTTAAAACCAAAAGCATAACACCTTTAGTATGGTATTTCATGATCCTATTCCAAGTCAAGATCAAAGTATCCCTCACCTTCATGTCCTCCACAAGATCCCATCATCCCTATGGATCCTCCACAAGATCCCATCATCCCTTTGGACCCTCCATAAGATTTCTCCATTCCTTCATGTCCTCTCCATTACCTTCGATATCCTTTGCAATACTCTATCCTTCTAGATGATTTCATCACTATCCCCATTCCATTGTAGGATCTCCATATCCCTCTTGATCCCCCTCATGATACAAATACATTTATGCAAGATGTTCATGAACCCCTTACACTTCAAATAGGCTCCCCTAGTTATATCAAGTCTAGTCCACTTTATGATCAAATTAGTCCTTTCATATCATGGATACCTCAAAATAAACTTGCATGTTGTAGCGATTATCCTATCATTCAAAAGAAATGTCAAGTTAAATGGGTAAGAATTTGAGACCAAAGTATATCAAAACCCTTTCATGTTAAAGAAAAGTCTAAAGGTCATTACCTTAGTCATAAAGCTGACTCTCAAGGCATTGGTATCCCTTCCAAATCCAAGTTCAAATGTATACCTCCTCCTTCACCCCTTCCATCCATTCTAGGTCCATATATTCCTCCATCTACTAGTTCACAATCCACTTACCCTTTCCCATATGCAAGTCAGCAAAGGCACACATCTTTGAGAACCTTCCATCCATCCAAAAAGAATCCATACAATTCCTATCTATCCATGAATCCCCCTCATTTTCCAAGCAATTTGGATGCCAAGCATAAAGTCTAGAATTCAAGAAATCCACATGCATTCAAGGATCAATATGTCTAGCCTAATTGACATGTGCAATCATAGAAAAATATGACCCAAAAAGGAAAAGAAATATCAAAATGGCCACAAAGGCCCATTAAAGAAAAAGAAAATTCAAAAGCAATATGGGTTCCTAAATCTCTTTTGCAAATAATGCAATCAAAGGACCCTCAAAAGCATGAAAAATCAAAATGCATGTGGATTCCCAAGAAGCTTCTTGAAGCATAGAGTTATAATGAAAAATCCAAGTTGGCATCCAAAGTTGCTATCCCTCCATTTAAAATCCTTCCATCTTCCAAAACCATTTTGGGTCCTTATGTCCCAAAATCCATATCCATTCCTCCATCAAATGAAAAATATCATTTTCCTCCATCACGCCATCACCCCTAAAGGTGTGTGTCTATGTTTTTCTTGCATCCATTTTCATCCATTAATAGTATAGCCTTCCTCTAATCCCTCCATTATTCAACACCTCTTTTCCAGCCTTTCATTTAGTCTATCCAATCATTTACCTAATCCTTATCATTTACCCTACCAATGTCATTGAGATTACTACCATAGACATGGTCCATTATTGCATGTCCCTTTCAAGAGAATTATCCAAAGAACAAGGTGCTTGAGTCCCTTTTTCATGTTATGTCATGTATCCATCATCTTCCAAAAATGTCAAAAAACAAAAAAATCCAAAAAAAATGAAAAATGTCAAAAAATACAAAAAAATAAGAAGAAAATAGTTACCTTGATGAAAACTTGGCAAACAGGCATCTTGGTAACACACACACGAAAAAAAAAATACAGAGAAATAATTTCGTCCAAAAGTGAAAACCTAGTAAACAGGCACTTTGGGCAAGTACCATGATGAAAACCTGGCAAACAGGCATCATGCGTAGTTTTTGAACTTCTTGCATTCCATACTTGGGGGCATATTTTGTTAATATTTCCATATCTTATTATACCCCTACCATTTCCTCCATTATCCCTATCATTTCCTCCATTATATTTTTCCTTTCATATCGCTTATCCTATTAGCTTCCATATTCCCTTTTTCCCAACTTTGATCTTGACAAGGTTACAAATCCTTCTAGAAGCATTACATGTCCTATCATCTTTACATTATCCTTATCCCTTTGGTCCATAATGCCTATCCTATCAAAACCTTCTATCCATATCCATTCCCTTTGTCCACTATTGATCTTGCTTTCCCTTTCCATATCCTATCACTTTCTTATCAAAATCCCTATCTTGGTCTTGATGAAAATAAGGACGTAAAACTACAAAACAAAAATTTTAAAAACCTCTTGACATGTCCAGTCCTATGCATCGCATGTCATCTACTGCCAACAGTCCCAATATCCTATCATTTTCCTATCTAATCCCTCTTCTTGGTAGAAACATGTCCTTCCATTATGTGGATAGTCCTTGGTAATCCAAATAAAGCTTCAATAAAATATCAAACAACCCTTTGGCCTTCATCCTTCTACCAACCTATCTATCAATCCATAATGTCCCTTCCTTACTAGACACTGGGGGCAATTCTTTCCTGTAAATATCCTTAATGATCCTGAAAAAATCCTAAAAATTTAGAAAAATGTCATGAAAAAACCCCAAAAATTTAAATATGGTCCTGAAAAAATCCTAAAATTAAAAAAAAAAGTCTTGAAAAAAGCACCAAAAAAATTCAAATGCTTTCAAAAATTAAAACAAACAAATCCTTCAAAAATTTTGCAATAAACATGTACATAATCTTTTCTATGATTTCAATAAATTATCCTTTGTGACAAGACAAACATTTCAACAAACGTCATCTGAAGACTTTTCAAACATTTGTGCTTAAACAAAATCACGTTTCAATAGATAAACTATCCAATCATGCCAGCAACCAATCAGATCAAATTGTCCTATCACTCAACCAACATCAATTTCTCCTTCTATCAAACTTGTCACTTGTCTTATATAGGGTGTTGTATACTCAAAACTAGATGGTATCTGTCTTCAACGGGGTACTTCATTCTTGAAACCAGACATTATCATTATCAAACCAAAAAAATTAATTTTGACAACTAGATCAAAATGGTTGTTGGCTTTCTTGGTTTAGTGAGTCTTATCTTTTATTGATTTATCTCTTTTTATTTTATCTTCTTCTTATTGGGTGTTTTTCATTAAGTTTTGGGGCACGTATGTCATATGCTTCAGATTGAATGGAAACATTCTTTGTCTACTGTGTTTGTTTTTATGCAAATGGATCGCATTATCATCCTGGATTTTTGTGCCTTGGTTCGACGTATCCATTTTGCCATATTAAATAAAGCTCTCATGGCATTAAATGCAATTATGATTTAGCAAGTTTCATCATTACTAACTTTTCTCCATCTAATTTTAGCCTTTTACTAACATTCCTTTCATTGGTCCTGCATCATCATTCTCTTTTTGAAAGATTGTCCTCAAATCAATTTTTGTCCAATTTTTCAAGGGGGCATCCTACCACCCTTCTCTCGATCCACTGGGGCATGATCTTTATTTTAGTTTGAACAAACACTCATAATCACATTGTCTCAAAGAGGGGCAAAATGTAGGAACCTAAAAATGGTTCACACCTATGTGTCCCCTTTTAACATGTCTTTTACCTTGTGTCTTTTCTCATTTGATCATTTACTAACATTTCCCTCATTTTCATATCATAACCTTGATCTCTTTGGCCAAACTAATCAAATCTGCATCTTTCCTAATCGTTCTTAACCATTCCCAACCATTTCTAATCTTTCCTAAACCATTCCTAATCTTTCCTAACCATTTCTAATCTTTCCTAAACCATTCCTAATCTTTTCTAAACCATTCTGAATTGTTCCTAATCTTTCCTAATCATTCCTAGACTATTCCTAATCATTCTTAATCATTCCTAAACTGATCCTAATTAATCCTAAATCAATCCTAATCAGTCCTAGCCAGTTCAATCCCAAATCAAGCCAAGGCATTTGTCAAAGTTCATCGATGCCTCATCATCACCAATCAACCCCTAAGTGCATTGTCAAAGTTCATCAATGCCTTGTTGTCATCAATCCAATCCCAAGCACACTATCAAAGTTCATCGGGGCCTTGCTATCCAATCCAAGTCAACCCTAAATAGTATTGTCCAAGATCATCGATGCTATAAATCTAGCCCAATAGCATTGTCAAAGTTCATCGATGCTATCCTATCATGACATCTTCAATTGCACACATTGTCAAAGTTCATCGATGTTACGTTGATCCCTAATTAGTTTTGAATCATGAAGATCGATTCAATCCCTAATCAAATCTTTCAAGACCAATTCTCTTTCGATCTTACATCATCAATTTGGCCAATCATTTTACTAATTCATCCCCTTGGGATAGATAACCCATAATTTATCCCTTTGTATTAATCTATTTATTAGATTAATTATCCCTATCCTTAGTCTCCTACAATTAATTGATTTTCAATTAATTAATTGTTCCCTTGTTTAATTATGGGATTTCCTAAATTTCTAAATTCCTAATTAGCCTATTTGAGGGAATATTGATTTTTAAATATTAAAAAATGTGACTCTTACACATTCTCTTAAATCATGCTTCATGACATCCTACTAATTAGCCTTCACATTTCTTCCACTTTCCCTTTCTCTTTTTTCCACTAATTTGGCCTCCTAATTTCCTATTAATTTTCCTGAGCCACCTTCCTTCACCTCTTTGTCCTTAATTTGTACATTAATTTGTGCATTCCTTTTTGTGCTTCCAATTTGTCATAATTATGAAAAATTTCCATGTTGCACACTAATTTGCCTTTTCTTGCATTTTGGCTCTCAACTCTATAAATTGAGCCTTTTTGCACTAATTTGGTTAACCACTTTGAATTATAATTTTCTCCTAGTATTCTCAATTTTTCTTTCAAGATATCATAGTGAATTTCAAGATCTTTTCAAGAGCTACATCCATCCATATTTTGGAGAAGAAAGGAGAACATGGAAACAATTGCTTGAATGGGTTTTATTATGATAAATTCTTTTGTTTTCAAGTAGTTTTCATGATGAGATCGAGTTAGGAATTTTCATATTGTTGAAAGTTTGTGGTTTCTTTTGATATGCATACTAACCCTAATTTTGATCTTACATAAGCAAGAAAAAAATGACCGAAACAATGAGCCTGACAAGCTATGGGCAATATTTTTTGGTTTCTTGTACGTCAAGAGTGGTTGTACCTACTAAGATACATGATTAATATTGTGAAGACTTTGCCTCTACAATGTTAAATGAAAGACCAAAAAGTAAACAATAGTACATTAGTTTTTTTTTAAAATAGACCGGGTATAAAATTTTTGATAGGGACACTCTTGACTATTGCCACATCTAATAAAAATGTTAATTTACTATTGATGGTGGTAGATAGTAAATCATATGCAACTGCATGTAAATATATCATATCTAGAAATATTAGAATAACCTAACACCTTTTCATTTTATAGCTCATATCATGTTACAAATATGATTGAGATAATGAATATACAACAATTTTGAAAGTAGTGTATGGTGTAGAAGATCATATACATGATGGAATCCTTGGTCTTAGTATATTATTCACTTATTACTTAAGGTTATCCATTGTTGGAATAGCCTATCCAAGGTAGAAGTAGGGATAATGATGTTGGGAATGTCATATGTTAGAGGAGGGTATGTGTAGGATCATGGTATGCCAAACTACACCCTTAAGTGGTAATGAAAATTCATAAAATCAAGTTTAGGTAAGTTGACATAAAAATTTGAACAAGTTATAAATATTATATCAAAAATATGTAAGAAGAGAATTCATAGAAAATTGAATTTAGTCTCTAAGATATTAGGCCTTTTTTGAAAAAAAATTATTCTATATGTTGAAAATTTCAAATTTCAATGTAGTAGTACTAAAATTTCAGGAAACAAATAAGAAGTAGGTGTATGTCTGACCACCTTAAACACAATCAAATGATAAATTTTTTTACAAGATTCTATATACAAGCAGTAGAATCATGTCCAGATGTGACACATTTTTTTGTAACTTGTTTCCAAGTAAATAATTTTTTATGATTTTTCTTTGACAACTTTTCTAGAATACAAAAAATCTTGTGTCTGACCACGTTAAGTTAGTCTAAACTTTATCAAATTGAAAACTATTTTTATTTTTCTTGTCTAGTGTGAAAATCATAGAATGTGACACATATTTTGGATTTCAATAATGTTATACAGTTTGAAAGTTATAGTTGTTTTTCAATAAGTCTATCAATTAGGATTAGAAAGATAACAAGTAGGTGTATGTTTGACCACATTAAACAAAATCAAATGATAATATTTTTTTACAAGATTCTAGATAAAAGTACTAGACTCATGCATGGATGTGATGCATATTTTTTTGTATTTTTTTTCCAAGTAAATAATTAATTATGATTTTTCTGCTATAAATTTCTTTGAATATAAAAACTCTCGTGTTTGACCACCTTAACTTAGTCTAAACTTTATTAAATTGAAAGAATTGTTTATTATTATTGTATTAGGTGAATCATAAAATGTGATGTATATTTCATATTTCAAAAATGTTATATTGTTTAAAATTTATAGTTGTTTTTCAAAGAGTCTATCAATCATAACTTCTTTTTCACATCGCCACTTTTTGGCATACCATGATCCTGCACATACCCGGAAAGTGGATGAGTAGTGAAATGTGATATTGTGGTCATGGATAGAGTGACGATAGTATAGATATAGTGGACATGGGTTGTGAGGGAGGAATTATACTGGACATAGGATGGAAAGAATACATAGTGGTCAAAGATGTACATTGAAACTAGTAAGGAACTAAAAAAATAATGCATACATTAACAGAAAAACATTGTTGTAAATGACCTAAGAAATGGGGAGGTCATCTACTACAGGGAGGCCATCTACTGTGAGAAGTTCTCTGCCTTCTACCTTATGAATGAATTCTTCTTCCCCTTCCCACTTACTGGCTTCCATTTCCCAACGTGTGGACCCTTCCTCTACTCGGGATGTGCTCCCTTGCCCGGTGCGGAATGCTTCTTTCACTACGAGCAGGAAAAGTCCAGATCTCGCTTCCATCTCTACTGGAGGCACCCTCTCTACTATTCTTGTCATGGATTCTTCTTCTCTTCATCTAGCACCCTCTTTTGTGGTGCTTCCTGGACATGTGGGGATGGTTATCCATGATATGCTACCAGCTAGGGTTTTGGCGACAAGTTCTCCTCCTGTCCAGGATCCTAGTCTAGTGGTTTTTGGAGTTTAGGAGAAGTCTTTTGCCAATACTATCTCCAAGGCTTCACTGGTGGAGAAGCGACCTAGGGTCACTATTCCAGTGTGTGGCTCCCTTTCAGTCAGGCTCTCTTCGGAAATTAAAGGGGATTTGGAGAACAATGCATAAATTTTTAAAGAACTTGGTCTAATCTGTCATTTTAGGGGTTTCTGGCTTGGCCTCCCGCTTTTGCATGAGTGGGTTACACGTAAATGTGAACCTTTTATTTCTAATATGGATCACATCTTCCCTATGGAAAAGGGTTTTTTCATCGCTAAGTTTCACCTTTCTGAGGATAGAATGAAGATTCTATGTGATAATTTTTTCTACTTGCTAGGCGGATGAGAAATTTATGCTTATAATTAAACCTTGGCATCCAGATTTTAATCCCTCATCTAAAGTTTTCTATAAAGTCCCTATATGGATCAAACTCTTGAACCTCCCTCTTCACCTTTGGTAGGACTCCATCCTTGAGGAGGTGGGGGAGGCATTGGGGTATTTTTTGATGTTAGATCATGGTTTTAAAAATATTTATCATTCCACCTTCACTCGTATTTTAGTAGAGCTTGACATTTCGAAGATTCTCCCAGTTGAAATAAAAATAGAATCAACATTAGGATCTTGGATCCAACAACTTGACTACAAGGGTATTCCCTTCAAATGTCATAAATGCTTTAAAACTAACCATGTCTCCTCCCAATGTGGTCTGGAAATTAAGAAAAAGAAATATTCTCCCTCTTGGTGGAAGGGAGCTTCTACACAACACTATATTGTTCTTAAAAATTCTTTTCAAGCTAGTAAGAAGGACAATTTTGTTATTCCTCCAGCTACCTTTTCTTCTGTGGCTACTGGGAATACTTCTGAGATTGTTAGAATTAACTCTACCCTTTCTCCATTGGTTACTATTGATGATGGACTTGGTGGTGGTTTTGTGCCTATTAGTGCTGAATCTACTTTATCTTTCTTACTAGTGGGATTGGGGATGCTGATATGGCTAGTGCTTTGGGCCCTTCTAGCTCTAGTTTAATGGTTCCTCTTGGTGATAGTTATTTTGTTGGCATTTTTGCTAGCCTGGTGTTGGATGAAGTTTCTGTGTTGGGTGCTGGGTCGTCATCTTTGGATCTTTTGTGTTGGCAGGTTGAAGCTACTAAGGTTGAAGATGGTTGGGTTACTATCAAAGGTAAAAATTCTAAAATATCCTCCTCTTCATTTGACATGACCCTTCGGTCCCATAAAAGGGAGACGAATGGATAGCTCTCTTTCTTAATACAATTGATCTCCAATGTGTTATCTTTTGTTGCATTTTGGGAATGGTTTGGTTTTTTTCATGGTGCTCTTTGTTCCTCTTAGGCTTTGGCTGATCTTTTTTTTTTTGGGAACTATTATTGCTTTATCTTAAGTTCCTTAAGTGTACAGGGTTACGGTTCCCTTCAAAATATATTTTAACCTCAATCGAAAACATTGTTGTAAATGAAGGAGAATAAGATGCGAAGAATATTGAATATTATGTATAGGTACATGATGAAGGTGTATAATTAGGTGTTGGACTATAGTGAGGAACAAAATTAATGAGATTGAGGAAGGAAATGGCACATTGGGAAAAACAACATGAGTTCTAGTAGCAATGGAAGTGGTAAAAGAATGCATTTAGATGAGCTAGAATTAAAAGAACAAGAGAGGTGACAATAAGGACTAGTTTTATCAAGTATAAATGTGTCCAAAGGGTCATTGACTAGTGTTCAATGTAAGATAAATTCTTGAGTAGATTAAGTATTCATAAGTGCATTCACAAGCAATATCTCATTAGTGTAGAATTTTTCTTAGTTATATATGCATGTTGTGTCATAATGAAAATCTTGTTGACTATCATAATTGTAAAATTATTTTTCAACATAAAAATCAGAAAATATTTTTATTTTTATTAGATTGAGAAGCTGTTTGGGGCTTAAGTGCAACTTCTAACACATGCAAAGCACATGATTTCTGATTGAGAACACCACTTAGAAAAAATTGACAAATGAAGACTTATACAAAGATTTTTGTGATAGAAAAATATTATAGCCTAAATACATAAAAGAGTTGGGACTTGATCAAATATTTGACATTCTCAAATGTAGTTTCAAAAGGGTCCAATCACCTATTGAGTTGTCAAGCTGGTGAAATGTGTCTCAAAAGACCACCTTGAATCCTCAAACAGCTAATAGGAAAAGGTAAGGCAAATAAACTCTCAATTGTACTTTTTTATCAGATTAGTGCCACACCACTTAGATTAATTTTATGCATAAGATATAGTTTACAACAATATAAATCAATCATACAATGTAAAATATTAATTCATAATTTTTTTCTATCTCAATTTAAATTATAAAATATTTATCAAATTAAAATAAACAATTTTATAAGAGTAATAAAAACTGTAAAATAAAATTAATATTATTTGTGAACTGCCAAAGCCTTAAACTAAATACACCTATCCTCCTAATTAATTACCATGTTCATTTTAATTTCTAGATTGTAAGAATGAGATATAGCATTTAAAAGATTGTAAGAATTGTATTGTGACATTAGTTTCACACGTCCCCGGTATCATATGGACTGGGAGAGACTAGACCTCATGACCTTATGTTTTACTATAAAAAGAGCTCCCAAAATGCCAACCCAATTTTAAATATACTCTAATTATAGATCTGTTTATGAAAAATAATAATTAATTTTAAATATCCTTTATCATGAATTACTTCGAGAAAGATGTCCTATTAATTCCTGGTAAATCAGTACAAGTCATAGGAATAAGAAAAAACATACTCTAATGAAATAATGGTAGCCTTTTAATCTTTGACATGTGTATTTTATTTGAAAACCAGACGTTTATTTATAAATATTCGTTCAAAACTTTAAAAAGGGTGCATGATTAATAATTAATGGAAACTTCCTTATCATTGACATTCATATACTATTAAAGAATTCAGAGATTTACTTGTAAAAAATATATAGTTGTTATCTGTAATGTACGAACACAACATTAGTAGTTTGAAACTTAATAATAGGCTATTCATTCTGATAGTTTTAAGATCAAAACTTTAAGAAACAGGGCACATAACTTAAAATTTCAATTATAGGACACCCCCTGCCAGTGATGATTTCTTTGAAAATAGGAAAAACACGTAAAAGGATGTATTACATCTTGAGACAATACTATCTAAAGAAAAATAGAAAGTCTGCATGAAAGAACACATACTACAATTCAATATTGTAATCATTATTTTGCAAACAAATTATCTTACATAAATGCAACCACATAATGTTCAAAATCATTGATATAAAACCATTAATTTAATAAGCTATTAACTGATTCTAATAAGTTGTTCAAATTCTAAAACTTAGACCCCAACAGTCATGGGTTGTTATGGAGAGGAAGAGGTAAGATTCTTTTTAGATACATTCAAATTGGACTGATTCAGTGTTACTGCATTTGGCCAGCACTAGGCAAGGCAATTTCCAGATGCACAATAATATGATGTGCTTCCACACCAGTTATATTGACTGCAACACCTCCCACTATTGCACCAAAAGCTTCCAGCTGGACTGCATGTTGGATCTCCATTCACCATAACTATCTATAAATATGGATCATGGCCTGTGTCTCAGGGGCTAAGTTCTCAGTTTTGATTAATGGGGCTCCGTGCGGCTACTTCTCCTCCTCTCAAGGGATTAGGCAAGGAGACTCATTGTCTCCTCTCCTCTTCATCATTATGGCTGAAGGGCTGAGCAGACTTATTTCCTATAAACAAATTCAAGGCACGCTAGCGGGCATCTCTCTCCACAATTCCCAACTCACAATCACTCACACTCTGTTTGCTGATGATTCTCTTCTGTACGCTGAGGGCTCCCTCCGGGAGGCTAGGGTGATCAGAGACACCCTTCAAGAGTACTATAACCAATCAGGCCAAAAGCTCAATACCACGAAGTCTAAGATATTCTTCTTCAACTTGCCTATAAACATTCAGGGAGATATTAAGAAGCTGCTCGGTTTTGAAGTAGCTATGATCCCAAATAAGTACTTGGGAATCCCTTTATTCCAAGGTCCTTGTAAGGCCTCTTTTTGGGATAACATTTTCTAGTCTATTACTGATCGGATAACATTGTGGAAAGCCAGATGGCTTTCATTGGTAGGGAGAATCCTCAAGTCAGTTCTTTCCTCCATCCTGAATTACATTATGTCTATGTTGCTGGCGCCTAGGTCTGTCATAGATAAGATTAGAAAAAATCTAAAAAATTTCATTTGGAAAGGCAACTTGGATGGGACTTCTAAGGTGCCTCTGGTCTCCTGAGACAAGATCTCTCTCCCAAAGGAGAATGGGGGGCTGGCCTCCATAGTATCAATGAAAGAAATATTTGCCTTGGTGCAAAACTTTCTTGGAAGTTATATGAAAACCCAACATCTCTATGGGCTAGGATCATTCATCTGAAGTATTTGGACAGTGATGATCTTGCTTCCATCTTCACAATTAAAAATCCTCCCCCGGGGTCAGCAATGTGGAATTTTGTCTCAAAATGCAGAGGAGTTATTCTTCCTCATTTATCATGGGTTATCAACTCAGGGAACATAGCAGATTTTTGGGATGACTCATGGAATGGTCTACCTCCAATTGCATCCCTTCCGGGCTTACTCCCAGCTACCAAGCTTTTCCTTCAACAACAATGGGGATTGAAAGTTAGAGATTATTTCATAGTCTCTCCGTCAGCTTTAGGACCAAAGGTAGAATGGAAATCTATTTCCCAAATCCACATTCCCCAAGATCAAAAGGATTTATTCTCAAGCATTATAGCACAAAGGCCTCTACATATTAATTTGACTCAAGATAGACAGATTTGGTCAACTGCCCCGAATGGCAGATATTCGGTGAAGCTAGGCTATAAATCCTTAACTTTAGTGACTCTCCACCCGAATGCTAACCTTTTTAAATTTTGCTGGCATCCCGTAGTCCTTCCTAAAGCAGGCTCGTTCTTGTGGTTAGCAATTCTCAAGAGAAATCTTACCAATGATCGTCTATGCAGATTGGGTATAGTAGGTAGATTTAAATGTGTGTTATGTAACCTTTATAATGAAGACTCAGACCATCTATTTGTCTCTTGCACCTTTGTTTAAGAAATATGGTACTAGCTATTGGGAAGGCTTGGGTGGCAGAGCCCTCTTCCAGCATCTCTAATTCATCTTTTTGAATAGTGGCCTATTCTCCACAAAGACACGTTCTTCTCACATATTTGGAGGATCATACTAGCGACTGTTACGTGGTCCAGCTGGTGGGAAAGGAATAAGAGGATTTTCAGGAAGGAAATATGCTCTCTAGACAAGGTGTGTAAAACAGTAGAAAATTCTCTCTGTGAAATGGTTAACGTCTACTCACTTCGCACCAAATCACTCTCTTCCATGTTTTCCTCCATAGATTCGAAAATCCTAAACTCTTGGCCCTCCATAGTAATCCCATTTAAAGGGGTCCTCATTGGGAAACAAACAAAGGGAGAACATAGGAAGGATGTTAAATGGCAGCCTCTAGAGGTCCCATTTGCAAAAATGAACTTTGACAGGGCTTCGAAGGGTAATCTGGGGGCCGGTTTCATCCTCCAAGATGCTTCATCTTTTCTCATCAAGACAGCCTACACTAAGATTCCAGATGGCTCAAATAATATTGCTGAAGCTCAGGCTCTTCTATTGGGCCTTTCTTTTGCTGTCAGTCAGGGTATAAGAAATCTTCACATTGAGGGGACTCCTAGATCATCACATCTGCCCTCTTGATTCAAAGTTCACCGAGTTGGGAAATCCAATACATGTTATAGGGCGCTAGGAAGCTGCTCTCCCAGCTTGTAGAATACAAAATTTCACACTGCCTCCAGGAGGCAAATGGGCTAGCTAACTGGTTAGCCAACAAGGGTGTAAACTTGGTAAATGGCTCTTTCTACTGGGACAATGATCACCTAACCAGCTCTCTTATATCTAATATGGGATCTGATTGGGTGTTGAAAGAATTCGTCTCTGTCCTTAATCCATCATCTCCATGATGTCTTCTTATGTGCCTACCCTTCAGCCCTTGATGGTGTACAAAGTTTTCTTCTTGGATTAAAATCTGCCTCATTTTAACTCGCTATATGTTGCTGTGTCTAATGTTTATTCGCTGCTGAAAACATCTATATTCCCTTCATGGATTTGGCGGTTATAGTGGTCTAGCCTGAGCTTGCCATAGTAGAGATGATACATAGAATCAAATTTTGTCATCTCAGAGTGTCAAATGTGTGGACTGGTGGCTTTCCCATCGGGGTAGCTCAATATGGACAGGGTAAAAGTAGAGCTGTTCGATGCCTTTAAATTGGGCATTATTATCTAAGTTTTTGGCAGCTCTTTAGATAGTCACAACACACCTTCTAGATTTCTCCTCCGTGCTAACAATGATCATATGACTACACATATTTATATCATCATTCTCGGTGGAGTTTTCTTCTTCAAGTCATGCATGTAAATGTTCATGTTATTGCCACAACTTGGTCATGCCAAGGGGCTGATCTTTGGGCACAATTGTAACAGGTTTTGTGGGGTTTTTTTGGGGCCTTATGGGCCTATTTAGATGTCTTCATATACTTGTGGCTACACGTGTTGGGTAGTGTTGTTTTCAGTCCTCTTCCCTTTGATTCTCGCATGTATTTTTTAGAGACAGAGGAAATTTTTGGTTATCCTCAGGCCTTTTTGGTTTCTCTCTTAATGTATCCTCGATGTATTTTGGAAATGATAGGAGGTTTTCTTACTACTTCTTTCCTCCCTGAGCCTCACTAAAGTAGCTTTTAATAAAAATATAATGGCTCTGTCCATTTTTATCGAAAAAAAATAAAAAAAATTCCCCAATAAATAAGAAAGTTACTTTGCAAAAAAATAATGTTATACTTTTTAATGTATTTTTAAAAAAAATATGATATATAAGAATGAGACCAATGATAAACAAAAGAACTACATAGAATTGATCGAATTCATTCTTGAACTTAGACATTACTTTTTTAATTTATCATTATTAAAAATTAAAATTATATTTTTTAAATATATAAAAATGATTAATAGCATTATTCAGTTTATGATGTTTAATAAATTCAACGAGATAATATTTTTCTCTTTCTCTTTAACTTTTCTTTTCAATTATTATATAGATATGGAGAGTGGGAAGTGGAATGGGGGTAGGAGTTTGAATTCTAGTGAGGTTGCAAAGGGTGAGGGGGGCTCTAAGGATGTTGAGGATGGTTGGGCTAGTTTTGGTATATCCTCTTGGTTGTTGGGTTGCCCCTTTTTCATTATTTTTTGTTCCTTTTCTGGTGTGGTTTGGGGGTCTTGGCTGTTCTGGGGCCTTTTATTTTTTGTTGGGTGTATTCTTTGTTGTGGAGAGTGGGTTTTATTTTTTGCTAGGTCATTTGTTGCATGAGAAATGTCTCTTGTACATTCCTTTTTTTTGGTGCAAATTGGGATTTGGTTCATGTTGTCCCAACTTCTTCTTTTGCTAATAAAGGTTGTGTTGGTCATTTGATGGTGGATGGAGTGGACAACTCAGGTGTTTCTATTGTGGGGAGTTTTCACCCCTTGCTTCCTCTATCTCTTTTTGAAATAATTTGTGATGTTTTTTCAAATACCTATGCTTGTATGTTTGGATATGACATTTTTAGAGGGATGTACATCTCTTTCTGGAAAGATGTGAGTCCTACTTGGAGATCTATGGGTGTCCATTTTGTTGATGATGCCATACTTGTAGAGAGATCTATTAGAAACTATATCACATGGTTTGTGCTACCTTCACTCTAGCCTAGCTAGGCCTCACTACCTATCTATATTACTGTTTATTGCTTGGTCTACAAAAATAGATCAAGAAGGATATCAAGCCAACTTGAGATCAATAGTAATGATCAAGGTGTAGATCAAGTTTGTGTTACTACGTTGAAGTCCTCATAGCCTAAGATATGTGTGTTTTTAAGGTAGTGGCCTAGGGAGGCTTTGGTGGTGCAGCATTTGGTGATTTCATCCAAAGAAAAAGGGAATGATAGTGGGTAGAGGGCCCTTGAGAATACATAGGGAAACTATCAGCATTGTGTTAAATTGACATGGTTGTAGTAATTGGAAGCAATTGGTTTGGTTGTCATTGATGAAAACTAAGTCAGATCATGTGAGGTCCTACCTTGACCCATCTTAGGTCAGCAATTGTTTTGACATTTGATTCATCTAGATGATACATTGATTATAGACTTTTGACCTATTTTGGATTATGATTTGCTATCATTAGATCTTATGAGATGATTTTTATAGATTTATATGATGATGATGATGTTAGTCATACTCTTTATATGCTCATTTTGGTTCCATGCTTATATACGATATATGAATTATGTATTCTGCATTTGTTATGTCATCTTATAGAATGGTAAATACTGATGGTATCATGGTTCAATGATTAACTTAGGATTACATGCTTATGTGAAAATTGAATTGATATTTTGACACTTGAAGAATTAGGGTATAATGTGGATTATGTGATGATTCATGTAATGCAGTTATTTATACTTGTCAAGTTTAGATGTTAATATTTCATTTTTAGAATAATTATTAATGCAAAGATTTTATGAGGTATTGATATTGAAATCTAGTGTGCAGGAATATGGCCATGGTCGTAAATTCATGGAAACAAGAATGGATCTAAGTGCAATGAGTTTGAAACTAAGGTTGGCTCTAAGAAGAGAACAACCTCATTGTAACATGATTTTATTTGTAAATATGATGCATGTGTGTATGTGGTTGATAATATTTGTAAATGCATGTTTAAGAGTAAATTTCATTTTGTGAAAATATAAATGTAATTTGTCCACTAAGCATGCCAAGTGTGTTAGGTGATGTGTACTTTTGTGAGGTGTTACTTGACACCATTTTGATGATATGGCATGCTTGAGTGGAATATGGACCCCACCCTTTCCTTAGATTGGTCTTGTGTATCCCTAGGCTAGGTTGGTGGTTTAGGGAACCAAGATTTATGTTATCAATATTTTATTTTCGGATGCAAGTATAACTAGGATTTTTGAGGGGCTATGTGGAGTCCCAAGGTGTAGTTAAGGTTGGTTTTTAGTGTCCCAAGTCTAGTACATGGGTTAGGGGGTCTATTTCTACCATTTCCACTTCCCTAGGCCTCCATTTTGTCTATATAAATGGGCCATTTTTGGTAATGATGAAAATGGTAATGTTTTATAGGTTGTCTCACTTCCCCATGTGTTGAATTTCATCCCATTTCTATAGCAAGGGCAAGTGTCATTTTATCTAGTATCTAGAAACCAACTTTCTTAGGAATGAGGGAACGAGAGAGGAATGGGGAAGTCTTTTAGGAATAGAGGTATAGGAATTAGGTACACTTTTTCTTTTGCGCTATGCTAGTTTTGTGGAGTGAGGAAGAAGAAAGGACTAGAGAGATTTGTTAAGTGTTTTGAGAAGAAAGGAAGCAAGCTAGGAAGAAAGAGAAAGCTCTTCTACAAACCTCCAATTTTCCATTGCTTAGCAGAAAGGTTGGTGAAATTCTATCATGAATATATTTATGTAATTGCTTCAGAAGATGAATCTTGTGTGAATCTTGTAATTTGTTGCATCTTATATATGAATCTTGTATTGTGTAGTATCAATGTGATTTTATAGCTTGTTCTTGTTTTACCATCTTCTTTTTGTCATATGTTTATGGGTGTGCAAGATACTCCTCATTCTTGGGAGGATTGGAGGATGGTCTTGGGGTGATGGGCTTAGTTGGGAAGTCCATATGTTGAGAGCCAGGATGTATGGGCATCCTTGAGGGCCTACTCATGTTTTGTTTTTGGGGGCCATAAGGGATGAGATAAATTATCTTGATGTTGAGTTGTTGGTTGGAAGTAGCATTGTGAAGGAATGTAAAAAAATGTATTGAAATTATTGTTTTATTATGTATGAGTAAGGTGTCTTCATATGAGAAGTTTCCACCATCACCCATCTATGGATCAAATTTGATCCTTTGTGTTAATTTGGGAAAAAGGGGGTCTCAAATCAGCATATACTTGTCTTAATGTGTTGTTGGTATGTTTTTGTGAGCTGCATGATTGTCACCTATCCACTCTTATTTCCCCTAGCTCGGGAGTGGCCATGAAATGGCCTAGGCTGGGAGGTGAGCCTCCATGGTCATGTGGATGATGTTTTATGTTGCAGGTTTTGTTGCTTGGTGAAAGATGAAATTCAAGTTGAAGTTTCAAGATTAAGTTGAAAGAAAGAATTTTAAAGAAATGATTACTAGTGTATTGAGTTTAAGTAATCTTTCTCTATTCATAATGTTCTCCAAGATATTGTATTTGTAATAATGAAAGGCTGGAAATAAGGTTTATATGTTTTCCTCTTGAAAGAAGGTTCTATTACTAGTTGTATTTCAAAGTTATTTCTTAGTAAAATTATTGCTTCTTTAATAACTAAAATTACATTTATGATATGGTTTTGAAAATGTTCAGTTGATATTTGTTCCAAAAATCCTACATATTCTATAATTCTGTTCCATAAATTAAATTTCCTGCAAATGCATATGATGATAAATTTACTTCTCATTCTACTTAAATTCTGTAATGTAATAAAAGTTTTAAAGTTCAATTGTCATTTAAAGATTTTTTGTTTTACTATATTAAATAGGCATTTGGATATGATTAAGAGTTTGAAAATTTCGTGTAATGCCCAGTGGATTTTGGGCATTACATTTTGGTATCAGAGCAAGGTTTCTACTCTAGGAACCTTTTCAACCCATTACGTTTGCCAAACTTACCATTTTTTTGTCCTTAGTGTAGGATGCCTCTAGTCACGCGTAGTGCTCACCGACGAGGGCAGAGACCCAGAGGTGGCTGTGTGGTAGTAGAGGGAGATGAGCGAGCAGTTGAGGGACTAGGTGATGAGCAGAGGCCCTCTCCTTTTCTGCCACCTAATTCCAATTAGGATATCCTTAATGCATTACAGAATCTGGCCTGTATTATGATGGATAGATTACCTCTAGGAGGCCAACAGGCCAAGATCTAAGAGCGGAGTAAGAGTCCCCCTCCTAGATGAGTAGAGGAGCAGGTAGTTCATGAGGGCAAGTCGGTGCACATGCCTGAGCTGCCACCAGTGGTAGTGCCGAGAGTACCTCATGACACAAGGGACCTAATTAGAGACCTTAATAGACTACAACCACCACCCTTTTCAGGATCCATGGCTGGGACAGAGGCAAAGGCTTATCTTTTGAGCCTTAAGCATTGCTTTGGGTTGCATTCTTATGAGAGCAACCTTAAGGAACATTTTGTAGTACACATGCTGAGAGGGAACACTTATATTTGGTGGAGGTAGGAGGAGGTTAAGAGTCATCTTACCATGGACATCCTCACATGGGAGACCTTCTTGGAGAGATTCCAAGCCCAATATATGTCAAATCATTTCAGGCAGTGTCACATCAATGAGTTTCATGATTTACAACAGAGAGGCCTAACAGTAGCCCAGTACGAGAATAAGTTTCTCAAACTCCTTCCTTATGTAGACTACATGAAGGATGAGAAACTGTAGGTCAATTGCTTTATAAAGGGGTTGAACTATGCCATAGCTGACAGAGTGCAGATGATACCTGTGGGAGATCTATGTGATACAGTTGAGAGGGCCTTGGTCACTGAGGAGATCTATAATAGGTCTCACAATGCCTGGGACTGGTCATAGAACTAGAATGCCACATCTCAGTCTTCTAGTTTCCAGAAGTCTCATTGGAAGGGAAACTAGAAGAACTCATCAGGATCATCTAGGGCACCTTAGCAGTAGTAGCAATAGCCACATTAGTCTCAGTAGAACCAGAGATAGAGATCTTCCTAGGGATAGCAGGGCTCTAAGCCCAAGTAGTGGCACTCACAGGGATCTCAATGAGATTAGAGGGGATAGTCTTAGGCATCTAGAGGTGGATTCAGTGGGTCTAGTGCTACAAGAGGACAACAATAGTCTAGGCCTCAAGGGATACAGCTATAGGCTAGAGGACCATGCTACACATGTGGTGTCATGGGGTACATAGCTAGGGATTTTTTGATAGGCCATCCAGCCAGTAGTTAGAGGGTAGCAACTTCTAAGCCTATTGTAGGAGACATGGGCAGAGCACACATAGTATTTACAGTGGTTGATAACTTCTAGGATGAGCACCAGGGCACAGTCATTGAGGCTGCAGGCACAATCGGAGGTAGTAGTGTTTCTATCCTTTTGATTCAGGAGCTACTGACTCTTTTATTTCACCTTTCATAGTGGAGTGATGTAGGCTAGTGGTAGCTAGGTAGGATGTTAGTTGGGAGGTTGAGTTAGCCTCAAGAGCTAGGGTGTCTATTAGTTCCATGGTGAGAGGTTTCCAGTTGCAAATTAGGGACTTTACCACCTTAGTTGACCTCTGTATCACACCTCTTGGATCCTATGATGTCATTCTTGACATGGATTGGCTCCATAGAGCCAAGATGGATTGCAGATAGAAGACTATGGAGTGCTTAGATGATGATGGGGTGAGCTTAGTTATTGCAGGAGTTCAGAGACCTGTATCCCTTCGTATGATTTCTACTATGCAGCTTAAGTAGTGCATGCAGAAGGGATGTCAATTATTTTCTATCACTATTAGTGATAGAGAGGAGGAGGTAGAGAAGGAGACTTCTCTTGATGACCACCCTATTCTACATGATTTTGCAAATGTATTTCCTTCACAGTTACCTACTATGTCGCCACCTAGAGTAGTGGACTTTCATATAGATCTTGTGCGAGGACTAGAGCCTATTTCTAGAGCACCCTATATGATGGCTACACATGAGCTTAGTGAGCTCAAGATTCAATTAGAGGAGCTCTTGGAGAAAGGGCACATTCATCCTAGTGTATCTCCATGGGGTGCACCCATCATCTTCATTAAGAAGAAGGATGGGTCTCTTAGGTTGTGCATGGATTACCGATAGCTAAACAAGGTGACCATCAAGAATTGGTATCCCCTTCCTAGGATTGATGACTTGTTTGATCAGATTCAGGGAGCCCAAGTGTTCTTGAAGATTGACTTGAAGTTGGGGTATCATCAGTTGAGGATCGTGGATAGTAACATCCACAAGACTACTTTTTACAGATGATATGGGCATTATGAGCTCACTGTGGTACCTTTTGGACTCACAAATGCTCCAGCTATATTCATGATCCTCATGAATGGAGTAATTTGTTAATTTCTAGACATATTTTTGGTGATATTCTTGGATGACATTTTGATATATTCTTGAGATGAGCATGAGCATGAGGAGCATTTGAGATAGGTCTTGCAGTGCTTGAGAGATAATCAGTTGTACAACAACTTGCCAAAGTGTGCATTCTTTAGGATAGAGGTTCACTATTTAGGTCCTATGATATCAAGAGATGGGATCTTAGTTGACCCATCTAAGATTAGGGAAATTATGGATTGGCCAACACCTACTAGTGTGATAGAGGTCAAGAGCTTCATGGGCCTTGTAGGCTATTACAGATGATTCATCAAGGGATTCTCTAGAGTGGCCCATCCCATCACTTTCCTTTAGAGAAAGGGGAAGAATTTTGAGTGGACAAAGAGGTGTGAGAGAGATTTTTAGGAGCTCAAGAGAGCACTTACCAGTGCACCTATACTTGTGGTACCTAATCCTTTAGTAGATTTTGTGGTATGCATAGATGCATCTTTAGATGGGATTGGGGCAGTATGGATGCAGGATAGTTGGGCTATTGCCTATGAGTCCAGGAAGCTCAAGACTCATGAGCTTAACTATCCTACCCATGACCTTGAGCTAGTAGCAATGGTGCATGCTTTGATGAGATGGTGACATTTCTTATTAGGCCATAAATTTGAGCTTCAATCAGATCATCAGAGTCTTCAATATATATTCACTCGGCCGAATCTCAATGCTAGACAGAGGAGATGGATGGAGTTCCTATGTGAGTATGATTTTGACATTCACTACATCAAGGGTAAGGAGAATGTGGTTGTAGATGCCTTTAGCAAGAGATGTCATGAGCTCTCAACTATGACTACTAGCACAAATTTGAGAGGGTGCATAATGCAGCACTTACAAGAGGATACCTTCTATTCAGAGGTTAGATAGATGGTTCAGGCTCAGAGACCCCTGGAGGGGAAGTTCACAGATTATACCTTACAATCTGATGGCCTTCTTCACCATAGAGGATGCATTTATGTACCTTCTTTCAATGGGTTGCATGATTTCATCATCCTTGAGGCTCATAAAGCACTTTATGTAGTGCACCCCAGAGTCAAGAAGTTACATACAGATTTGAGACAGCTTTATCATTGGTCGGGTATGAGGACACACATTGCTGAGTTAGTAGCTAGATGCTTGGAGTGTCAGTGGGTTAAGGTGGAGCACTGTTATCCAGGTGGACTTCTCCAACCACATGAGATACCTAAGTGGAAGTGGGACATTATATCCTTGGATTTTATAGTTGGTCTTCCTATGTCATCTTGTCACCATGATGCCATTATGGTGATAGTGGATAGGTTAACTAAGGTAGCCCAGTTCTCACTCATACGCACTACTTTCACATCACCTACAGTGGCATAGGTATTTTTGAGAGATGTTGTCAGAATTCATGGTATTCCTCACATGATCATATAAAACAGGGACTCACTCTTTAGATCATCTTTTTGGAGAGAGCTTCAGACCACTTTGGGCACTAGGCTCAATTTTAGCACAACATATCATCTAGAGACAGATGGCCAGACTAAGAGGGTTAATCAGGTATTAGAGGACATGCTATGCATGTATGTGATAGATCATCAGGTTAGGTGGGAGGAGTACCTACATTTAGTTAAGTTTGCCTATAATAATGGGCATCATTCATCATTGGGTATGCCTCCATATCATGCCTTGTATGACAGACCTTGCAAGACACCATTGAGCTAGGACATGATTGAGGATAGAGTTTCTATTGGTCTAGAGTTGGTCAGACAGATGGAGTAGTAGGTAGATCTGATCGGGAAGAATCTTAGAGAGGCCTAGGATTGACATAAGAAGTATGTGGATGCTGGGAGGATTGATAAAGAGTATTTGATTGGGGACAGAGTCTTTTTGAGAGTGTAGCCACATAAGAGCCCAATCCATTTTGGAAAGGGTTCTAAGCTGGCCCCTCACTTTGTCAGACCTTTTGAGATTTTGGAGAGGATAGGCCCAGTAGCATACTGTTTACCTTTTCCACCTAGCCTGTCATGCATCAACGATGTCTTTCATGTGTCTGTTTTAAGGAAGTATATATATGATGAGTCTCACATTATGGATTGGGATGTCTTATAGGTGGAGTCGGACAAATAGCTAGCTTTTGGGCCAATAAATATTCTATCTCATAGGGCCCTAGCCCTTCGACGTTGAGAACTAGACCAGGTTAGGGTCCAGTGGGATTGCTATGATGAGGTCACAGCATCTTGGGAGGATGCAACACAGATGAGAGATCAATACCCCCATCTTTTTGATGAACTCTAGGAGGAAGTTCATGCCTAGTGGAGAGGATGTGAGGTCCTACCTCGACCCATCTTAGCTCGGCAGTTGTTTTGACATTTGATTCATCTAGATGATACATTGATTAGAGACTTTTGACCTATTTTGGATTACAATTTTCTATCATTAGACCTTATGAGATGATTTTTATAGATTTATATGATGATGATGTTAATCATACTCTTTATATGCTCATTTTGGTTCCATGCTTGTATATGATATATGAATTATGTATTCTATATTTGTTACATAATCTTATAGAATAGTAAATGCTGATGGTATCATGGTTCAATGATTAACTTAGGATTACATACTTATGTGAAAATTTAATTGATATTTCAATGCTTGAAGAATTAGGGTATAATGTGGATTATGTGATGATTCATGAAATGCAGTAATTTATACTTGTCAAGTTTAGATGTTAATATTTTATTTTTAGAATGATTATTAATGCAAAGATTTTATGAGGTACTAACATCAAAATCAAGTGTGTAGGAATATGGCCATGGTTGTAAATTTAGAGAAACAAGAATGGATCTAAGTGCAATCAGTTTGAAACCAAGGTCAACTCTAAGAAGAAAATGACTTGATTGTAATGTGATTTTATTTGCAAATGTGATGCATGTGTGTATGTGGTTGATAATGTTTGTAAATGCATGTTTAAGAGTAAATTTCATTTTGTGAAAATATAAATGTAATTTGTCCACTAAGCATGCTAAGTGTGTTAGGTGATGTGTACTCTTGTGAGGTGTTACTTGAAACCATTGTGATGATATGACATGTTTGAGTAGGATATGGACCCCACCCTTTCCTTAGATTGGTCTTTTGTATCCCTAGGCTAGGTTGGTGGTTTAGGTAACCAAGATTTATGTTATCAATCTTCCATTTTCGGATGCAAGTTTAACTAGGGTTTTTGAGGGGCTATGTGGAGTCCCAAGGTGTAGTTATGGTTGGTTTTTAGTGCCCCAAGTCTAGTACATGGGTTAGGGAGCCTATTTCTACCATTTCCACTTCCCTAGGCCTCCATTTTGTCTCTCTAAATGGGTCATTTTTGGTAATGAAGAAAATGACAATGTTCTCTAGGTTACCTCACTTCCCCATGTGTTGAATTTCATCACATTTCTGTAGAAAGGGCAAGTGTCATTTTATCTAGTATCTAGAAACCAACTTGCTTAGGAATGAGGGAAGGAGAGAGGAATGGGGAATTCTTTTAGGAATAGAGGTATAGGAATTAGGTACACTTTTTCTTTTGGGCTATGCTAGTTTTGTGGAGTGAGGGAGAAGAAAGGACTAGGGAGATTTGCTAAGTGTTTTGAGAAGAAAGGAAGCAAGCTAGGAAGAAAGAGAAAGATCTTCTACAAACCTCCAAATTTCCATTTCTTAGAAGAAAGGTTGGTGAAATTATATCATGAATATGTTTATGTAATTTCTTTAAGAAGATGAATCTTGTGTGAATCTTGTATTGTGTAGTATCAATGTGATTTTATGGCTTGTTCTTGTTTTACCATCTTGTTTTTGCCATATGTTTATGGGTGTGCAAGATACTCCTCATTCTTGGGAGTATTGGAGGATGGTCTTGGGGTGATGGGCTTAGTTGGGAAGTCCATATATTAAGAGCTAGGATGAATGGGCATCCTTGAGGGCCTACTCATGTTTATGTTTTTCGGGGCCATAAGGGATGAGATAAATTATCTTGATGTTGAGTTGTTGGTTGGAAGTAGCCTTGTGAAGGCATGTAAGAAAGTATTGAAATTATTTTTTAATTATGTATGAGTAAGGTGTCTCCATATGATAAGTTTCCACCATCACCCATCTATGGATCAAATTTGATCCTTTGTGTTAACTTGGGAAAAAGGGATTCTCAAATTAGCATGTACTTGTCTTAATGTGTTGCTGGTATGTTTTTGTGAGTTGCATGATTGTCACCTATCCATTCTTGTTTCCCCTAGCTCGGGGGTGGCCATGAAATGGCCTAGGAGGTGAGAATCCATGGGCATGTGGATGATGTTTTATGTTGCAGATTTTGTTGCTTGGTGAAAGAAGAAAATCAAGTTAAAGTTTCAAGATTAAGTTGAAAGAAAGAATTTTAAAGAAATGATTACTAGTGTATTGATTTTAAGTAATCTTTCTGTACTCATACTGTTCTCCAAGATATTGTATTTATAATAATGAAAGGCTGAAAATAAGGTTTATATGTTTTCCTCTTGAAAGAAGGTTCTATTACTAGTTGTATTTCAAAGTTATTTGTTAGTAAAATTATTGCTTCTTTAATAATTAAAATTAGATTTAGGATATGGTTTTGAAAATGTTCAGTTGATATTTGTTCCAAAAATTTTACATATTCTATAATTCTATTCCATAAATTAAATTTTATATAAATGCATATGATGATAAATTTACTTCTCATTCTACTTAAATTTTGTAATGTAAGAAAATTTTTAGTGTTCAATTGTCATTTAAAGATTTTCTATTTTACTGTATTAAACTGGGCATTTGGATATGATTAAGAGTTTGAAAATGTTGTGTAATGCCCAGTGAATTTTGGGCATTAGAGATCAATCATGTATCATAATTAGTGAAGTACAAGATGCAATTTGTGTGAAAGTTAAGTAATCGGTAATGTAGGAAATTGGTTAAGTCCAGAAGATCAGTAGATAGAGAGGTTAACAATTAGTTTTAGAGTGATGTTCCTCTTGTTGATAAGTCTAACAACTCGAGGAAAAGATTTACAACTATGGAGAATTATAAGCATGAAATGGACCTTGAGAGTGCACACAAGGTGATCAATGAGTTGAAGGAGAAACTAAATAAATAATTGGCTATAAGGCTTGAAAACTTACAAAAGAAAGAAAATCTATAGATAAGAAGATTGATCAAATAATTACTATAGAAGTTGAAAATGTCCAGAATGAATCAAAAAAGAGCTAAAGAAAGAAAGAGTTATTGATGAGCAATAGAAGGGTAAAGAACCAGTTATTGAAGACATGGATGAATCATCTACTCATGGAGAGATTATAGGTGATTTTCTTGTTGATATCCCTATAGATGTTCAAGACATTAAAGAGAAAGGCATTGAGATAACACAAACTAGTGGAGCAAAAGGACATGAAAAAATTGGTGAAGATGAGGTAATTATAAAAGATATAAAAAGTAAAGAGAAATATCCCACATCATCCCCTGTGAAGCATTTGGGAAAAATAATTTTTGAGAAGGGAGAGGAAATAATATAAAGTAAGAAATATGTTGAAGATGAATATGATGTAAGAAGCAAATTGATTCTTTGAGAGATAAGTATAAAGAAGAAGAAACTTGTGCAAGTTCTAGATGAAGAAGAAGTAGAAGAGGAAGAAATATTTACCACATCGATAGACATAACAAAGTTGAAACCTAAGGAATTGATGAAATACTCAGATGAGTTGATGAAGAAAGATGAAAGAGATAAAATGAGATCAAAGAAGGAGAAAGCTAGAGTATTGAGACAAGAAAGAGATATCCTAGATGAGTTGGTTCCCGAGGTTGATTATGATGAAGGTGATTTTGTAATAGATCAAATGGACATTTATAAAAGCTATTTCAAGTTAAGGCCCATATTTACAATCTACAATTGTAAAGATGGCATAAGAGAAACTAGAGAAGAAAATGATAGGAAAACTAAAGAAGAAGATCACTGAAGATAAGGATAAATTGACATAGTTGATGAAAGAAGTCTTGACTTCATTGGTAAAGGAAGGACATATAATCACCAAAGTATCTAATCATTCAGAGTTTGTAAAATATTTGGAGTAGAAAAGAGTTGAAGTGAAAAAGGAGTTGGAGAGCTTAACTAATCATCTTGATCCTATTTCAAGCTCAATTACAACTTTCCGTAATCAAGTGAATAAGTTATCTCTAAAGATGAAGTAGATCCAAAATGAGAAAGACAACATAATGGTTAGTATACTAGAGCTACACTCACCTTTATCCCCAAAAATATAGGTCATACAACAACATTTGAAGAAGGTTGTTCAGGGATACTTGTCTTATCAAATATGAGCACTTTAGAGAGTATGGAAAAGATAGTGTCTAGTTTACTTGAGTAAATTATTGCTTCAAATCACATGAAGAAGTCATGGGAGACATCCTTAGAGTTAGAAAAAATAATATTCAAGGTAATATTTGACAGGATGTAAGTCCAACTTTGGCATTACTATCAAAGAGGGAGAATATGTTAAGGGAAACATGTCAGGAAGCATAAGGTATTTTCCATCAATGCGAAAGGGAGAGTTTGTTGGCATTGTGTTGAGTTGACATGGTTGCAGTAATTGGAAGCAATTGGTTTGGTTGTTATTGATAGAAACTAAGTTAGATCAGTTATGTGTCATAATTGGTTAAGTAAAGGATGCAATCGGTATGAAACTTAAGTAATTAGTAATGCAAGAAATTGGTTAAGTCTAAAAGATCGATAGATAATGAGGTTAACATTTTGGTAATGATCATGACATATGAATAATTAGGAGGTGTAGTCACAACTATAATATCAAAAAAGTCAAATAAAAGTGTGGTTCTGAACACAACTCATTTGGTTGATCAGTGATAGAGATTTTTTTGACACAGTCACTCAAAAAGAACACTTGTTTTCTTGGGCATCAGTTGCAAGATTCTAGATTAGTAAGAAATATAGAGGTTACGATGATATTTAATATTACGATGATGTGTAATAATGGTTATAGAATCGATGAGGAGTTAATTTTAGAATTGAGGATATTGTTTAAGGAAGATCTAAGACAGTGCATTAGAGACATAAAAATGTGTTTGACTATTTTGGAGAAATATAATGCAAATCTTATTGTAAGTCGACATAGACATAAATAATTGTGTTTTACATAGAGTTTATCACTTTGGAGGGAAAGTATTTACATTTCATGTCGTTGGTGCTAGAAGTATATATAATTGGTACTTCTCATATTTAAAAGGTTGTTGAAATTGTTGTGATGTTGAAAAGTTTGTTATGGTTGATTTGTTAAATCAACAAGGGTTGCAATCAAAGATTTGATAGAGTTGGATTTGTGAGAAGCTACAAAGAACAAGAAATAGATTGGATGTGTCAAGTAGTCAATGCTACATCCATATCACTCAACTTATTATTTCTTAGTAGTTACACAAAGAAAATCTTTTAACCAGGTGAAGTTTAATAGGTTTTCATTGTAAATCCCTTAACCGGGTGAGCTCTTAACAAAGTCCTAAAATCCTTTAGCAAGGTAGATCTTAGAAGATTTGATTGTACTTCTAATAAGGTACTGATCACTCCTAATTGGGTGAACCCTCAAAAAAGGGTAATTGTAAGCTTCTAACAAGGAAAACTCATTTACTATAGTAGTGGGCTTGTGGGTGTCATCCATACCATGGTTTTTACCTCTAACAAAGGGTTTCCACACAAATATCATTGTGTCATGTGTGATGATTTTGTGGATGTCTAATATTTCTATATTTTATTTGTTTACTTCAATTATATGATTTGCAATTTGGAAGTTATTATCAAGGCTAATTAGATTGGTGGTTGAACTAGTTCTAAATTTGTTTGTGCTGATTCACTCCCCTCTTAAAATGACTAATAATTCTAATAGAAATAGGGTATGGATTACCTAGTGGCCCTTATGGTTGCATCATTCTTCCCTAAGGCTTATTTGTATGCTACCTTGAGTTTTTGGGGTTTTTCAAATGCTATTTCCCTCTTATGGTGGTTGTTGGGAGGTTCCTATGATGCATTGTTGTTTTTTGGTTAATGGTTCTCCATCCTATACTTCATTTGTGTCAATGCTATGATTAGAGTATTGGGATCTCTGCCTCTCTAGCTAGAGTTGTTGCATAGTAGTTTTGTCTTCCTTCCTTTTTTGAGATCAGTAGTGGTTTATTTTCTTGTGGTAAAGTTGCACCTAGTTCTTTGGGTTTTGACCATGTTCTTTGAAACCCATCGTGTCTTGGAGTTGTTTGAAGCTTTGAAGATGTCCTTGCACATGGTTTTTATTATTTCTTCCTTTATTTTATTCGTGATGCTCTTCCTTAAGGTTTTTTGTTTGGATTGGATGGAGATTCAATCTCTTCTATGCTTGGGTATTTTTTAAATGTTATTATATTTTTACAAATAGTAAAAATTTTATTAATGATGAATAGCTTGTGTAGTGGTAGTAAGAAAGAGGGTTGTGAGCCATAATAATTTGCATGATGTATTCACTGAAGGGGAAATATGATATCACATGCATTCATATTATGGGGTTTAAAATGGACAAACAAAGGGGGCAATATATTGCCTAAATAGGGGGGAGGTGTATGCACCCTAAAATGGTCACCTAGACTATGGGTCCCCATTCTTCAATTTATCAAATGATAGAACCAATTTATCAATTTCCTGAATCAATGCCTTGCAATATTTTCAATTCAAATCAATTTCCTTATCAAATCATAATTAATTCAATTATTTTAATATTTCCTAAGGTTTGATAATTTATCCTAAGTCTCATTTAATTAAAAGAATATGCTCCCTTTTAATTAAATAAAAATCCCTTTTAATTAAATAAAAAAATCTTTTAATTAAATAATGGAAATCGCTTTGCTAAAAATAATAAAATAAAAATAAAAGAAAAGTGCACTTTCCAATGAGATAGAATCTTTTGACTTTTTGAAAAAGGTTTTTGCCTCTTTATCTCAACCACTCATTATTTTGCCTCTTAATCATGCCTATTGATTTTGCCTCTTGAGAATATTGAGCACATGGAACAACCAAGATTTAATCTCCACCATTTATCATTTCTTTTTGCCTCTTAATCTTGACCGTCCATTCATTTCTAAATCTTGTATAGGGAATCATTTTCTTCTCATTTAGGGATCCAAGATTTTATGTATTGTTATGCTATAGGTTTGGAGAATGATTTTGGAGGAGAGTTTGAGCACTTGAGCTTGAACATTGCAACTTCTCTTTTCTTGTCTTCTTCTCTCATGCCTCCATGCCAATCCATTTAGATTAATTTTTCACTTGCATATTAGATTAGATCCATATTTCATTTCATAGAATAATCTTGCATGCGTATTTCCTTTCATAGATTAGTTTTCTTTCATGCATTGTTATCATATAGAATAGCTCCCATTTTCATTTGCATGCATACTTGATGATCATAGAGACTAGCACTCTTGCTTTTCATTTTTGAATCTCTTATTTTATGGTGTACTTGCATGGGCAAAAACTAGGTCTAAATTGAGGGCCTCCATTATAAACCCTTTCACTCCATGAATAGAGAGCCATGAGTCACCATTTGAGACCTCATTCTTGAGAAATCTTGGATATAATGACTCATAAAAGTGTGTCAAAATTTTAGCACATATTTTTGGTGCCCATCGTGGGGCTGATGCTCCTATTTTCCTTCATTTTATTCAGATTTTCAGATTTTATAATCTTTACATGGTTATTTTATTGAATTTTTTCAAGCCTAACCCTTGTGCAAAATGACTTGGAGACAAAAACCTAGGATTTTTTCAAATATTTGATCATATCTTTCAAACGGTTGGGAGTTTGGATCTTAATTTTTTTTTGCAGGTGGGGGATCATCATAGTATGTCTCAATCTAAAGCTCAGATTTTTCTGATCATTTTACTATGAATTATGATTTTTTTATTATTTTCAATGAAAATTCATTTCTGGTCCCAAATATCCATATTTTTTGGAAAGGTTTGAGAATTTTACAAATGGAATGTTGTTTTTTTTTTAATGTTATGCATGAATATGGATAAAAAATTCAATCTTTGAAAATTGGTATGTTTTGATAAAATCGGGTCCCTAGGGCACAAATTAAGGAATTTTTCCAATTACATTTTTAGAAATCTCTCTATTTTTTAGCAGGGGTCTCTATTTTTCATTTCTATTTTTGTGGCTAAAATCATATAAAAAAAAGTAGATCTTGTTGACTAGGTCAAATGCAAAAAAAAAAAAAAATTGTGATGAGTATGCACTTATTTTTCACATGGTTCAATGCATGATATGAGTCAAGTCATTTGGATTATTTTTTGGTTATTATTGCTCATAAAAATTAATTTTTAGATATAACCCTAGGGTTTGCATAAGTTGAATATACGTTGCATATCTTGTTTGCTTGTTTGCTTGTCTTGCTTGTTGGAGAGTTCGTGGCTTGCTTGCATAAAAAAGCTCAACAAAAATAAAAATAAGGTAAAATCTACTAAATGTGTTGCTTTGGACTTGAGGTATTTTGTTGCATCTCTATAACATTTGGATTTTAGAAATAAAAATGAACCTCTCATGTGTTTGACTTGAGTGTTTCTTTCTTTCATAGATCATATTTTCTATTTTTGCTCTAAAGGAAAGAATGAATCTAGATTTTCTTTCTTGCATATATGTTTCACATAGTAATTAGGCCCTATGAACACTATTTGTCACATTCTTGAGAGAGTGGGCTTCATTTTCTTGTCTTACATGTGAATCTCTTCTTGACGATAGAACCCCTTGTAGGTAGGGAAGGACTTGTTATCATTTCATTGTCCTACTTGGTTTAGTCTTCAACACTTGATGGTACATTCTCTCTTGGTCCTATTTAGAGAGATTAGTAGTCATTGTTGTAGGCATGCAAACCTTGGTGAGGTGATTTCAACTTACCATGTCAATTAATTTTCTTACTATGCTTTGGTAAGGTGAAGAGGATAAAGGAGTATGCTCTGTTCCCTTTAGGGCACATCAGAAACTTAGAACCCTTGAATCCAAGCTAAGTCCCCATGTGGTCCATATTGTGAGTCTTCCTTGTTAGAGAGGGTTAACTGTAGTGGACACTCCCTTTATTGGGTAAACCATGTGGAAAGAACCTCAAGTAGTATTATCCATTCCTATCATGGAGCAACAACTGCTATATAAATGTCCTTGTGGAAGAAATCTCCATAGGTGTGATCTCTTGTTGAGCTATTAGATCTCCTCAACAACTCCTGATTGATTAAATTCTCAGACTATGTCAAAACCTCAGTGCGCCGGGATTGGATTTCACCCACTTGAGATTGCAAGAGTTACAAAGTTGATCATTACTACGAACCATAGTGCAACCAAATTTTTATTTTCTAGGACTATGTGTGTGATGGAAAAAACACTTTGAGAACATACACAAGTAGATTCTTTAGGGAGTAGAATACTACATCACTATTCTTGCTTATGCGCAAGGTTGCTTTGTCCCTTGCTCATTGTTTGAAGACAATTATTTTCTTGAACTCCCTGATTGTTTTCTTGTGTACCAGATTAATGATAAGAATCTATTAATGCATCTGATTGGTCAATTAAAGTGAACAAAAAATGAGTTCATGAGTTGAAAAACCAACTTTTTACAACTTGCTCATTTTTCTATCATGTCATTTCCAGTCTTCCTCAGTCAATCTGGGTCAGATCAGGTCACTTACCCCATTGTTAGAAGCCTATTTGAACCATGGATTCTTGCATTTTGACCTCTTGACCTAGTAATCTTTTATTTCATGAGTGCCTTGCTTGGAGTCGGTGAGGTAGAAATTGTCCTTGTTGAGAAGATAAACCTTTGGATCCTCTGATAACACACTTGGAGAGTCTTAGTAATCTCTTGTCCATTCACTTCCATAAAAATTCAAATTCAATCAATATAACTTGGATAACTCATTCTCCTTATCCATATGTGTTAGGGTATTCACCCATTGAGTGGGCACCTCTGTGGCAGTGTTGTTTTATGCCTCTTACAAAATTCTATCTTATCACCTCTCTTATGGACAAGTGAGTTCTTTTACTATCCTAGTTTTGTACCAATGTTTCTTAGGGTTATCCTATAACCTATTACCTTTTCTTTCATGTCAATTTCAACAAGATATAAATTATATCAAGGAAAGTGACCTCAAGTAGTCTTTGACCAATTATCCTTAGTTCAAACTCATAAAAAATGTAAGGGAAAAAGAACCCGTATTTGATCAATCACCTAGGAACAACTCAAAAGTTTGGTTTGTTCCCAAGAGTAACCTTAGTGAATTGAGTACACCCTTAACATCTTCTCACTCAGATATGGATATGAGTTACACAATGAATCGATGAGAGAGGGAAGAAATGGGTAAATGCCTTGATGACATATTTGAAAAACATAGAGATAACATTTCATTTGGCAATTCCTCTTGTGAAAATTGACCAATCTCACCCCTTATCTCAACTAGATATTTGGATGCACACAAAAGGGATGAAAGAGAGAAGAGGCAAGCCTATCAAGAGGAACAATCACAACATGAAAACCAAGATGATGAACCCTATGAGACTTGTGTGAATGTAGCATACACCAATGACTTCTTTAGACATTCAAGACCAAGTTCACCTCTTATAAAAACTTCAAGATACACAAGTGAAAGACTTTAGAGAATTGAGTGTGAAAGAAAAGCCTTCCTTGATGAACAAGCTGAAAAGGGAGAGTAGTTTAGGCTCCTGGATTCAGAGTGAAAAGCCTTGTTGGAGATAGAAAAGAGAGCCTTCCAAGTAGAGCAAGATAGACTCTTGGCCCAGCAAATTAATGATCAATTTAACACCACGTGTGTTGGTGGTGGAAACAACTCTCCTCCATCCACTCCTAAGACTCCACGAAGAGGAAGACATTCAAGAACACCTTCACAATCTCCTAGTCCTAGAGGAAGAAGGGATTCACAACATGATCATTATAGGAGATGAACACCTCTTAGGAAATCAAGACAACCTTCACAACATTCTCACCATGGTTCACAATATGGTGTTAGTAGCTTGAGTTTTGACCTCAACTCCCAAGACTTCATGAAGATACAACAAGAACCACTCTTCCAGCAACATGTGGAGAGATACTTAGAGAAAATAAAAGACAAGCTCCTAGAGAGTTTAATCAACAAGGGTGCTAGAGTCCCCTACAAATTTGATCTGGACAAGAAGATTAAGAAGTGCGAGGTCCATCTCAAGAAGAAGAGATGAAAAAAATTAAGAGTATGATGGAAAATATGTTGGCACCCAAGATTTCATTCTCACTTGATTCAATTTGTCCTAATCCTTTTGACAAAAGTGTTAACATGAAAGACTTCCCTAGAAAGGTTGAGATCCCTCAATATGAGAAGTACAATGGGAATGGAGACCCACATGATCACATGCGTCAACTCTATACCATGAGTTTTGAATTCCATCAAGATGATTAATACCTCATGAGATTGTTCCCAAGGAGTCTTAAGCGTCAAGTGATGGAATGGTTCACCAACATAGCTCCCCTTGTTAAGACTTTCAAAGAGATCATCCATAGGTTTGTCCAACACTTTGCATACAACCTTTCAAGATCTGTCACCATGTTGGACTTATGCAACTTAAATAAAAATCAAGGGGAATCCTTTGTCACTTTCTTGAAAAGGTGTAGATGACAATGCTCTCGCTACTCTAGGACCATTCTTGAAAATGAGAAGATTGACATCCTTGTTAGTAACTTGGTTCCCAAAATGTGGTATGAAGTTAGGAAGATGGTTTTTGATTCCTTTGACACCATGGTTGAAACCATATGGAGGATTGAGGATGTTTTGAGAGAACAAGGAATTCTTACCAAACATGGAAACAATAACAACAACAACAACAACAACAACAATGGTCAAAATAACAACTCTAACAAGGATAATGGAAAGAAATCACATTGGAATAGGAACAAACAAGTGGTCAATGATTGAGTTGTGGACTCCTATCAACCCAAATATCAAGCTATTCTCTACTTGTCTAGTGTTGTTCAAGCTATGAAACTCAACACATCAAATCAGCAAGAGCACAAAGCCAAGATACCAAGATAAGCCTAAGAAAGAGATATGTCAGTTTTCAAAACTTGGTGATTCATATGAGGATGTGTTAAAAACACTCATTTCCAACAAGCTTGTGCATCCTCAAGATCCCACAAAGCATTATATACCTGATGTTAAGCCACATTGGTGGGATGAGAAAACCTTTTGCAAGTTTCACAATGGCATTGGACATGATATTGAAAACTGCTGGAAACTTAAACATACCATCCAAGATCTCATAAAGAATGGAAAACTCAAGGTAGATGGATTGAACACCAATGCTGATCATAAGGAATTCAAAGAGCCTTTTCCCAAGTATGAGAAGGGGGAAACCTCTAAAACTAAGAATGGAAAGGCTGAGGTCAATTACACTTACACAAATGCAGAGAATGTCATCAACATGCTTGAAGTTGTAGAAGAGAATGTCAACATGATGAGGAATAAAGATCCCTATGATTATGATCTAGACATGGACTCTCCTCCTATCTTTGATGAAGAACCCATCTTGGTGCTAAGGGGTCCTCACTCTAGAGTGTTGTCTCAAATTCTCAATGTTGTCACATGAAGTCAAGATCCCCTTGTCATTAGAGGACCCAGTTCAAGTCAACCAAGCAAAACCAAAGTAAGTGACATCCAAGAATGTCACCTCAAAACTAGCAGTCAATCCTAAGTTGAGGTACAATCTTGTCGATCAGTTGCAAAGAACCCCAGCTCAGATTTCAATCTTTGAGCTTTTAGATTTGTCCCCAAGACACAAGCAAGTCCTTGAGGATGTTTTGCACATAGCGAATGTCCCCCACACCTTAGACATTGATCAATTCCAGAATATGGTTAACCATATTGATAACCCTCATTACCTTACCTTTTTGGAGGATGATGATAAAGATTTGAGCCACCCACACAATCTCACTCTTCATATTAAGGTCATGATCCATGAAACTCATGTTAGGCACATGTTGATAGATGAGCATGTTGGGCTTAATATTTGTTCCTTGAGTCTTTTGAAGACATTGGGTTATTCTAAACAAGTTATAGATACTAGAAAAAAGATCACTATCAAAGCCTATAATGAGGCATAAAGAAGTTCCAAGGGGTTGGTCATCCTTCCTGTTAGGATTGGCCCTGTTGAAAAAGATGTTTTATTCGAAATAGTTGATGTTGGCCCCCTCACGTACAATATATTACTCAATAGACCATGGATTCATGATATGAAAGTAGTGTCATCTACCTATCATCAATGTGTTAAATTCCCCTATAACAATGGAATAGAGATTTGTATACCTAGGGATAACACTTTATCTGTCAACTCATTTTCAGCAAGTACTCATGTTCCCCTCAATAGAGAAGTAGAAGACTAAATGCAACCTTAGTTGAATTTGAAGGCAAATTCAAGTCAGTAGACCTTGGCATGGGGGGGTATCAACTCAACTCCCTCATGACTCTAGTAGTTTCACCTAGGTCTTATGGCAAGCCTTCTCAAGAAATGAGACCTTCCTCTTCATCTATGACTTTATTTGGCATTTTTGTAGAGTCCTCAGTTCCTATTCAAGATGAGAAAGAAGAGGTGGTTGTTAAAGATTGGATTTATAGAGAAGAGAAATACATGCACAATGAGAACTTCTCTCCCTCTCCTAAGGCTTATGGAAGAGGGTATACTTTTTTCAAATAGATGGGCTATCCTAGACATCACCCTCTTAATCACAGATTGGATGCTAGAGCCGAACCCCTTGATCATGATCTTTTTTGATGCAATTCTAAGAAGACAGTTGGCCTAGGATTTGTGAATCACAACAAGAACACTAATCCTATTCTTGATGAGTCAGATAGTGAAGATGAACCAGAATACACACCTAATTTGGCAAATTAGCAAGATATGTGTGAAGATTGGGTGCCTTCCACTAATCTCCTTTGGGGAGATTTAGATAGTCTAGTCACTCATGAGATAGTTGCAACGTTAGAAAAAGATGAATAAGATGTATAAGATACTATCAGAGAACATCAACATAAGAATATTGTTCATTTTATGGAAAGAGAAGGTGTTACCCTTGATGAAATTAGAACTTCCACATCAAGACATCTGAAACCTTCATGGTGTAAACATCCTAGTCAAAGTTCAAAAACAAGTTCATATGAGTACGAATGAGACTCCTCAGATCCTTCCATAGTTGACATGGATGTTGATGTCATCCACACTTATAGTTCTCAACCCAAGATAGCGGACGAGTCACATGTAGGATTAGAGGATTTGAACCCACTTGTTTCCTTAGTAGATGATTCTTCACTTGTTAAGACAAATCCTAATTTGCGTAGCTTACAAGGATACTTGACGGACTCCAAATATTTGGTCACCAGAGATGATATCATTCACATTCACAACCTTGAACTAGTCATTGAATTACCTCTTATTCATCCCAACCTCATTGATTGGTCCCAACACTATCAAGAACCTAAGCTCTAAATGTTCCAAAATGATTACAAGATAGCACTAGTACATTTGAGACCTTTTTCTGACGGAAGGTCATCTAAATTGGGATGGTTTACCATTGATATAACAACACCACCTAACGTCTTAGTTTTGTAGTAAAAAAAAATGACGGTGTCAATTGGTGTCATAATTACAATGACAATAGATGTAGCAAGAAGGGGGTGCCAACAAGGCAAACTTGGTGTTAGACCTATTTGTGGTTGTCCCAATTGCAATCCCTATTCATCGCAAAAAATAAAAATGATGATGACCTATCAGAACCTTTTGACGGGTTGTCATTTTTTCTAATATTTTTGCCAATGGAGATTCTGGTAGTGTGACGGATATCTATTGAAAAAGTGTGATGAATATATGTCATTTGTAATTTTTAATGATAATGATGTTGTGTAGGTGATGGAGATCTATCAGAATTTTATGATGTCTATCCGTCATTTATAGTTTTTACCAATAGCAATGTTGTACATGCAACGAATGGATGTGAGATTGTTTTGAAAAATAACTGTCGATGTTTTATGGCTGTCACACTTGTGATGCAAATTAGTTTAAAAATAAATAAATATATATTTCTCAATCAGGTTGGTATCGATTTAGGAGAGTGTCCTTGCAGATCTAGTTCCTGCTCGTGATTTGGTTATGGATCATTCAGAGATGACTTTGCAGTAGATTCAGTAGCGGCTCATGGATTATTGAGTTAGATGTGATGTCAAGAGAGCGACATGAAGAGCTTGCACATTGGATATTCATAGATCACTATGGTGTCCGTGATGACTTGGGTGAAGTCTTCTTCTTGGTGAACCAAGCTGAGGGACTTACATTATAGAAAGTGGGTCATTTGATGCGACTTATGAGACATTGGATGCCTCTTCATAGGGGCTTCACAGTGCGGTCTGTGGTGTTTCTTTGCGAATAGGTTCTTGGCAGAGATATTTTGATTTGGTAGCCATTGAGATGGATCAATATATATTTGTCATACATGGATTGAGATCTTAAATTATTGAGCTTCTCTTTTTTTCGAGAATAGTCTAACATTCTCTACTTAATAGGGTCAACCACGTGAAGGTGGAAGCTCATCTGACCCATCCTAGGAGCCTCTTATGACACTTTATGACATTTAAAGACCTCTACGATGTATTCTTAGGGATTGTAAAGGGTCGTAAAGGGTTATAAGGGGTCCTGGGACACAACAAGTGAGAAACATAAATGTAGGCATCATGGTCACAATGTTTTGGAAACACAACATTATTGCGTGGTATACCCAGATGATGCAATGCAACCCCTGTAATACCCTGAAATTGGCACCTAATAATTTCAATCAATTTTGGTGCATTTTCTTCAATTTTACATCTTCAAAGTCCTATTTTACTAGGTAATTTTCTCTCTCCTACCTGACTTTATTTTGACTTGATGTCAATTGCAAAAACCCTAATTCAAATTAATCTCACACTAAGTATTCAACTTTATTAGCCAAATAATCCCTATGATACATTAATTTAATTCTAAAGTCCTAATTGTTTTAAATTAAATTAAACCCACCCCATTTGGCTAATATACATAAAAGGAATTAATCTTATTTAGTTATTTGAATGGACACCTCTTTATTTGAATTTAATAATTCAAATTATTTGAACGGTCACCCATATGTGGCAATAATCCATTCTTTAATTAAATAAATCTTTCAATATTTGTCTCAATTAGGAATGAAGAGTCACCCGTTTCATTTCAAGAACCTGTTCATTCCTCTCCTGGGCTTGTCTATATAATGAAACTTCTTCCTCATTAATTAGGAGGTAATTGTGAGAGCATCCATACTATAGAAAATTTTAGTCTCATTTATCTTCATATTTCCAAGGTTTTTCATTGTGCATAATTAGTTTAATTTCTCATTTTAGTGTAATTGCAATTTCATAATAGTATAATTTGCTTATTGCTATTAGATTAATCTCATATTTCTTTCAAAGCTATTTAGATTAGCTTGCATTATCATATTTGCTTCAAGTTATTTAGATTAATTTGCATTACTATATTTCCTTCCAGTTATTTATATTAATTTGCATCTTCATATGTCTTTCAAGCTTTTAGATTAATTGCACTCATTCCTAGCTTAATTTCATTGTTGATTCATCTTTTAAGCTTTGAAAATCCTTCATATTAGCTTGGTCTTATGGTTGTTGGCTCTCGTTCTGAGAGTAAATCAAACACCCTAGTTAATTAGAAGACAACATGTCAAATCCATAGAATCCTGCAAATGGGTAATTTATACTCAATTTTGTTATTTGATGATCAAGCAATGACTATGTTATGTTTGTAGCTGGATTAGAGGTCCACATTCAGCTTATAACATTCTGGCACCCACTGTGGGGCTGAAAATTTGATTTCTGGCCTCATTGATTTTAAACTTTTTTTTAATTCTGCAATCTATCATACATTCGTAATTCTCTATGTATAGAAGTTCACATGAGATTGCTGAGTGCACCACACAAAGTTTTGCTCCCTGTAGCACTCTCTCAAGTGACATTGTATTTTCTCATGTAGGCCCTAGTATTTTCTTGCGCACAGTGCAGTATTTCCTCACGTGAAGTTTCTTTGTCAAACAATTAAAATTTCCAGATTCTGCAATTTACTGTTGTTTTTATTCTAACATCTGCCTTTTTTTTGTTCATCTTATATCTCTGGTTTTATCACAACATAACAGTGGTCTGCAGGTTGCTTTGTTGAAGATCATAAAACTTGCTAATGGTTTGCTTCTAGGATGATTGCTCAAGATCAATTAAAATGTTGTCTTTGTTTTATTGCTTTCATTCACATAGTCTAATTAGGGCTCCATTAAAATTTCTTAAGGGTCCTAATACAAAAGTAGGGGAATAGGCTCTTCATTACATGGAAGTGATGCCCACGAATGAAAATGAGACCCATATGTTGCTAGAATGATGGATACCCGGGGAAGTGGAGAAAGGTAGTGAATCTTTAGCACTTCTACTTGCCAAGGGATTATGCTCTTCTCTGTTTGAGAGAACCAGAAACCCAAAAGCTTGTGGATTTGGTGGAGTGAAGCTAACTCAGTGATGAATTTTCTTGATGTGTTTGGGTGAAGTCAAGAGGTAGAGAAGTATGCTCTTCTCTCTTTGAGAGAAACAAAAAATCAAACCCTCGGATCTAAGCCAAGTTGTGTCACCTTTAGAGGGCCTATCAGAAGTTGAACCTTCGGTAATGACCCAAGTGAGTACACACCTATTGTTGGTGATTTGGCCTCAATATAATAAATAATTTTTTGTTGAGTCTAAAGACTCCAAAACCATGTTAGCTTCCTTCTCTTGATTTTGACATCATCTTGAGAAGGCTCCGTTTGTTGTACTAAGCGGTGCCACTCCTAGCTTTGCTTGTAGGGGTGTATGACTTTTGGGTGTTGGTGTGGCTATGAGGTCCTAGCCCTATATCAGGGGTACCAAAGGTTAGTGTGAATGGAAGCCCACTAAGAACATTCCCTAGTTAGTTTCCTACCGGGTTCACCTCTTAAAGGAGTCCTAATCTTTGTGCAGGGAGGGGGAAGAATCTCTCCCATAGATTCCCACCATAGGCATGCACCTGGACACTTGAATGTGGTATATGACATTGGCCCCTACCACAAGGGTAATATTTGAACATATACTATTGAGTCCTTGGAAACACCAAAAACATAGGCACCCTCTAGGGGGTGACACGGCTATGTGAGGTGCACGCATGCACATAAGCAGTGGGGCAAAGGTTTTATCTTCTCACCATTTTTTTGTAGGGATAGCTATGTGTTTGTTATCGAGTCTTAAAATTGTCCATCATGATTAAAAAAAGACTCCCATGATACTATCAAGTTGCTTTATCCTTGGTAGGTCTATTTTTGACTACTTCTTGTGTCACCATTGCTTGATCAAACCTTAATGCTTGTAAACATATGATTGAAACCTTTAAATAGATATTGTTGATTAAACTATCCTTTAAGCTATCTGGAAACTAGATTTCATGTCTGAGAACCATTTACACTATGTCCTGAAATCTATTTTTTATCTCAAAATTTGCATTGAACTATTGAACACTATCTTTTTCCCGCATGAAGTTTCAGAAACTAAGTACTTTCTCACATGAGATTCCATTCTCTTGGGCAAAGCCTAGTATTCTCTCACATGACTTGGTCTTTTCTCACACGAACCTGTAGCCTGGTTTTCCAAAATAGAGACTTATTTCCCATTGACTGGTTGACTTTTTATCAGATCTGGTTTTTGTCTGAGGTCTGTTTATTTGTTTTCCTATAGTTCACTGTCAGAAACTGATTGTCTTGAGCTACAAACCGATTGATTTTTCTTAAACTCTCATTTGTCTCCTTGATTTTTGTCTCATCTCTTTTTGCTTTGTACCTCATGTTACTATAGTCTTATCTCAGCTGTTCTAGCCATACTCCTGATGATTCGTACTAGGTGCATTTCACATCTTGGTTGTTCTAGCCTTTATCTTCTTTGCATTATTCCTAGAGACAAAGTTTTAGCATTATCCTGAGTCTTCTCTCATTTCATCTTCATCTATGATTTTCACAACTCAAAGTGGCAAAACTTATCCCATTTGTAATATTGGTCAAGATAGAGATAAACCTCGTAATAAGGAAACAAGTTGTCCCAAACCTATTGTGCAATCTGAATGTTGTGAGGGATCCTCAACTTCTTCATTGACTACTTTGAAATATAGCTCATCTCAATTATCTCCAATGTTCCAAGAGTGTTTTAATCCATTTTTTGAAGCGCAACTTGGTTTCTCATTTCAAGGTCAAGACAACTCATTCTTCCAAAACAACTCATTGTTTCACAGCGTTGGAAGACTGCTTCCTCAGACTAGTCCTATCATTGAACCTATTGATCCTATTGATGATATCAACTCATCTAAACCTATTGATCCTTTTGATCCTATTCATGTGCCAAAGGTTAGCTTGGCTATGCCCTTTCAACATTGTGCATATCATTTTACCGAGTCCTCATTTACTGCCTAGGCCTACAACAAGATGGGAGAGCCATTTGACTTCCAACCAGGCAAATACTATCAAACTTTTGATCAGTCTCAAAACAACCAAAATTTTGGTCAATCTTCTAATGACCAATGTCATGCTCAACCTTGACATGAGCAATGCTATGATCAAACCCAAGATGATCAACAACAAGCTCAGAACAAAGCTTAAGGTGGTCAACCAGCGTATCACTATCGCCCTGCCCCTTTCGATCAGAGTCAAGATCAAGTCCCAAGCATTTATGAGATCCTTGGCAATGATGATGATGGCACCATAACTCAAAATAATATAGACACTACCAAAGAAAAGAAGGGTCTTATTAAGATGATGGAGATACTCCTAGTGGAGAAGGAAAAGTACTTTCTTGAGCTAGCTAAACAAGGGGCCAAGTTACCCCCAAACTATCAAGTTAAAATGCTTGTGGCCAAGGAAGAAGAAACTAAAACTGCAAAGTTGCAAAAGATGGTCTGAGACATGCAAGATCAAATTAGTCAACTTACGAAGAATAAGGACAAACCCACTCAATAGTTCATAATGGAGAGTATTTTTCCTTTCCCCTTTGACAGAAGTCTTCACATGCCACCTTTTCCTAGAGGTGTAGAGCTCCCAAAATATGACAAATACTTGGGTGTAACTAATCCCCAAGATCACCTAAGGGAGTTTGGCACTTTATCCATGGAATTCATGCATGATCAAACCTATCTTATGCGCCTATTTCCTCATAGCTTTGGCAGACCAACTATGGAGTGGTTTTCTCGCTTGCCCACTAGCATTAAGACTTTTGATGAAATGGCTAATCTATTTCTCCAACATTGCTCACATAATATTCAACATCTAGTCAACATCTGAGATCTTTGCAATTTAAAACAACAACAAGGACAATCTTTCCTAAAATTTCTCCAAAGAAGGAGATAATTATGTACAAGGTGTCCTCACAAGCTACCAGAGTCTGAGAGACTTGACATTTTCTTGGACAATCTTGTCCCATATTTTGGATACCAAGTGCAATTACAAGGTCCTCTATCCTTTAATAGCATGATTAAACAAGTGGTGCGAGTAGAGGCCTTAATGATAAAAAAAGGGTAATTGACTTTGAGTAAGGACAATAAGCAAGGATCTTCAAACTCAAATAAGGATAAAGGGAAGTTTGTTAACAAGAATAGAGACATTGTGAATGGTGGAGTGGTTGATAATGTGATCGTGAAGCCTGCTAAGTTTGTCTTTAATCTCTCTTCTACCATACAGGTGGTCAAAGTAGCTGAAAATCCTGCGACAAAAAATCAACAACCTCTGAGGTTTTCTAGGAATAAACCTTAGGCATCTCAACCCAAGAGTGAATTTACTTCCTTGGGAGAACCACTTGATGTGGTTTATAAAACTCTTGTGCAAAATCAAATACTTACTCCTTTGGAAAAGCGTCTCTATGACCCACAATGAAAACCTCATTGGTGGAATGACAATGCTTACTGTGACTATCACCAGAATAAGGGTCATAAGACTTCTACTTGTCTTCAGTTGAAACACAAGGTCCAAGACTTGATTGATAGTAGTGACATTATTTTGGATGGCCATAACAATAATTTGGACCATCAAGCATTTAAGGATCCCTTCCCTCCTCATGAGAAGGGTGAGTCTTCAAACGCTAAGAATACCAATGCTAAAGTCAATTACACATACACAAATGATGAAAATGCCATTGGTATGATCGAACCTATTGAGATAGAGTATTGTGATGTGATTACCATTAAGGGGGGCAGCGATGTTCCCAAACCTAATATTCCTTTCATCTTGCATAGTTTCACATCTCATTTGTCTAAATCTAAACAACCTCAAGATTGTGCTAATGTTGTCACTCAATCACAAGGAAGGGTTGTTTTGAAAGGTCTTGATCCTCCTATATCTACTCCAAAACAAGCTACAGATAAGACTATTGTTGGCCCTTCCAACAAGAACATGAAGTCAGTTCCTACATCTAGCTCAGCTAGTTATAGCATCTTAGATCAGCTCTAGCAAACCAAAGCTCAGATTACCATTTTTGAGTTATTGAAGATCTCACCTTCTCATAGGAAGATTTTGGATAAAGCCCTCACCAAGGCAAACATCCCCAAGGATCTCGATCTCAACTGGTTCCAATCTATAGTGGTTCATTTAACCTTGCCTCACTATTTATCCTTCTCTGAAGAAGATGATCACTCTTTGAATCATCTACATAATGCTCCCTTGCATATAGAGGTCATGATAGGTCCTAAGCACATTTTTTGAGTGCTCATAGACAATGGTGCTGGTCTTAATATCTATTCTACCAACTTGCTTACTTAGCTAGGTTATGATGAGAATTGTATAGACTCCCACAAAAAGATTACCATCAAAGCTTATGATGAAGAGGAATGCAAGTCCCAAGGCTTAGTTGTGCTCCCTATCTACGTAGGACCTATTGAAAGAGATGTTACTTTTCAAGTTCTTGACATTCCTCTTGCCTACAACATCTTGTTGGGTAGGCCATGGATTCATGAGATGCAATTTGTTCTGTCCATGTACCATCAATGCATTAAGTTTCCATTCCATGGGGTGGAAGTCACTGTACCTACTAATACCAATTATTCCTACAACACTCTTACGCAATCTACAGATAGCTTTGTTCCAGCTAATAAAGAGTCCACTGAGTTCTATGATGCTAAGCTAAAGGAAATGGAACAAACTTTGAGACTTAATGATACAGGCATGCAAGAATATGAAATTGAACCTATGCTATCACTTGCTGCTCTACCTCTGTCTCCATGCTCTTATGGGAGACCCTCTGAGAATAACAAAATTTTTTATGATCCTCCTCAAACATTCTACAATGGTGCCTTTGTAAGGGCCTCTACAACTACTCTACCTCTAGACTTAGAACAATAGCCATATAGTGAAGCCTTCAAGATCATGAGTGCTCCGACTATAAGGGGAGTGGTCCTATAGGAAGGAATGACAATGGTTTGCTAAAGCCCATTCAAGCTGTAGGTCATCACACAAAGGATAATATTGTCTTAGGCTTCAAAAAGATCCCCTTTCATTTAGGGATAAACAAATTTGTGCCAGAACTTGATCCTGAACCTGAGTCAAAATTTGAAGATACTACTCTAGAGGTAATTCCAGAGGCGAACTCTGATGAAGACACATTTCCATATCCTATTCCTCTGGAACTTGCTGCACTCTTTGCAGAACCAGATGAACCTATTATACCTATCCACATGGTAGAGACTGACAGTGATTTTGATGAGACCTCTTCGGTGCATTGACTCATGTATGACCAATGGAGAGAAATACAAATGGCTAATATTGACTCTTAGTGTGAATAGTACATACCCCCACATTTCCAAGAGAATTTTAAAAAAGATCTACTTCAACGAGCCATTAATACTGCAAGGGTAAAAATGATGATACAACTAGTGCTAATGGAATTCCCACATCAAGTACTGACTCACATGAGTATGAATTTGAATCTTTGTCTGATGCTACTTTTGATAAAGACATAGACATGGTGCATACTTATGAAAGACTTCTCGAACTAGGTGAAGGGTCTAGCACTAGGTCACATGAATTAGACACCACCGGTGTTAATGTATCCTCTACTTCTGACGTAAGGTCTTATAGGGTTTTGAATGCTCCTTCAAATGAGATCGCTCTAGGTATTGACTTTCTTGTCCATGCTTTTGATGGCTATACCATGAGTGCAATTGAACTAGTCACTACTTCCCTCTCACTCAAAAATCCCAATCTAATAAACTGGAACTCCCCCTCATCATCCAATGAAGTCCTAACATTCCAAAATGATTACGATCTAGTGTGTTACCTCCATGCTATTGAACCTGTGATGTCCTCCACCAACAAAAGTAGTGTCAGCATGAAAAAGGTGGATATCAAGTATCTTAGTCAAAAAATTAAAAGAATAAAAAATACATGCTCTGATGGTGAAAACCACATTGTGGTAGTATCAGAGCTAAAAATAGTAAAACTAAAAGATGTATCCGAGGGTGAAAACCTCTCTGAGGTGCCCAAGGATGAGATACTTGATATTCTTTCGAGCCACTTTCAAGAGAGGTCATTAGTATTCATTGAGCTGACACAGCCAGTGAATTTGGGTATAGAGGTTGCTCCACAAATTATTCATCTAGCACAGTCATTAATTGTAAAAGAAAAAGAAGAGTTCACTAGCTTCTTTCAAAGAAAGAAAATAAACTTTGCATGGAATTACTCTAACATGCCTAGATTAGACCCCAATCTAATCATGCACCATTTGTCCATTGCACTAGGTATTAAACCTGTTAAACAAAAACTTTGAAAGACGTATCCACACGTAGCACTTTTGGTCAAAGCAGAGCTAGAAAAGATTCTTAAAGTTGGTTTCATAAGGACTATTGACTATGCAGAGTGGATTTCAAATATTGTTCTAGTCACCAAACATGATAAATCCATTCATCTATGCATAGAATTCAAGGATCTAAATAAAGCATGTCCAAAAGATGACTTCCCACTACCCAACATTGACATGATAGTGGATATGACAGGAGGTTATGAGATGTTTTCCTTGATGGATGGATTTTCTAGCTATAATCAAATAAAAATTGCACCAGAAGATCAAGAAAAGACTACTTTCACATGTGCCTGGGGCACCTTTTTCTAGAATGCCATGCCTTTTGGGCTTAAGAATGCTGGAGCAACATATTAGAGAGCTGTCACTACCATTTTCCATGATATGATGCATAAAACAATGGAAGATTATGTGGACAATACTTTAGCCAAAAGCATGCAATGGAGAACTCATCTTACAGATTTGGGTCCCAGACTTGACCGCATGGAGCAATTTAGCCTCAAACTTAATCCCAAAAAGTGTGCTTTCAGTGTCACTTCTGGGAAACTCTTGGGTTACATCATTTTAGCTAAAGGCATAGAAGTTGATCCTGAAAAGGTATATGGACATGCCTCCACCCAAGAACATTAATCAAATGAGGGGATTGTAGGGAAGGCTACAATCAATATGGTGCTTCATTTCATAGTTGGCTGACAAGTCACAACCATTCACTAAAACTTTGCATAAGGGTGTGACTTATGAATGGAATGAAGAATGTGACAAAGGACCCACTTAGATTAAATAGTATCTTGCTAATCCACCTATATTGATGCCTCCTATCCATGGGAAGCCACTCATACTATACATCTCAGGACCAAACACATCTTTGGGTGCTCTCCTAGCTCAAGAATATCAAAACAACAAAGAAAGAGCTATATATTATATCAACAGAACATTGGTTTCTTATGAAATGAATTATTTTATCATTGAGAAAGCTTGTCTAGCAGTAGTGTTTGCTTCTTAGAAATTGTGGCATTATATGCTCACTCACACTACAAGGCTTATTGCAAAAATTGATCCACTAAAGTACTTATTGAGCAAGGCTTCCCTCATGGGTAGACTAACAAAATGGGTTATGATACTTAGCAAATTTGACATTGAGTATGTGGAAAGAAAAGCTATTAAAGGACAAGCAATTGCTGATCAGTAGGTGGAAGCTCCTCTGAAAGATCACCAGTCTTTATATATTGAATTCCTAGATGAATCCATCATGCTTCTCACACATCAGACTTGGAACATGTTCTTTGATGGATCATTCACTCAATAAGAATCGGGTGCAGGCATTCTATTTACAACACCTCAAAGATACTCATTACCAAAAGCTTACAAAATGATGTTTCCCTGCACAAAAAACATCGCTAAATATGAAGCTCTCATTAATGGTATGAAGATAGTCATTGAATGGTGTGTGGATGAGCTCAAGGTCTTTGGAGACTCTCAGTTAATCATCAACCAAGTTAATGATGTCTACCAAACAAAAGATGATAATCTAGTGCCTTATAAAAGAATGGTGGATGATCTCAAACAATATTTTGCACACATTTCTTTCTAGCAAATTCCAAGGGCAGACAATAAAGTAGTTGATGCTATGGCCACTCTTGCTTCAATGTTACAAATGCCAAAAAATAACTTTAGACATGAATTTCTGGTGGAGGCATTACACTACCTTGCTTATGACAATCCCAAATCTAGGATGATTTGTTCAGTTATTGGACATGACTCATCTCGCTACCAGTATATCTATTCCTACCTCTGTGACCAAATCATTCCAGACACCTATACCCAGAATGAAAAGTGTCACCTAATTCGTAATGATTCATGGTATGTCATCATAGCAAATGACTTGTATAGATGGGGCCTAGATAGTACTCTCCTTAGGTTTCTAGAACCCGATGAGTCCAAATGTGTGCTAGCTGAGGTACACGAAGGTATTTGTGGGTCTCATTCTAGTGGTCTTATGTTAGCTCAGAAACTTATTAGAGCTAGTTACTACTAGCCAGACATGGAAAAAGAAGCTGTTCAATATGCCAAGACTTGTAAACAGTGCCAATTTCATCGAAATCTAATCCATGCTCCTACTAAAGAGCTTATTCCTTTCATCAGTTTCTGGCCATTTCAGCAATGGGCCTTTGACTTGGTGGGTCAGATACATCCTTCTTCTTCAAGAGGACATAAATTTATCATCACAACTACTGACTATTTTACCAAGTGGGTTGAGGTAGTGCCTCTAGCTATAGCTGATGGCAAGTATGTGCTTATGTTTATACTGAACTATATCATTTGTAGATATGGTGCACCCTCACCCATTATCACTGACAATGGGGGATAATTCAAGAATAAGGACCTAAGAGAGTTATGCACCAAATTCAGAATCATTCAGCCTTGGTTGTCTATCTATTATCCTTAGGGTAATGGACAAGAAGAAGCTTCTAATAAGACAATTCTCAAAATCTTGCACAGAACGGTTCATAAATCTGGTAGAGTTTAGCACCTCCAGATTAATTCAGCTTTATGGGCCTATAGAACAAGTATCCAAACACCAATGGGGGCCATGCCCTTTGCCTTGGTTTATGGAGCAGATGAAATATTGCCTATTGAGGTCAAGATTCCAACATTGTGAATCCCTCTGAGGGGCCTCATCACTGATGAAGAAAATAGAATATCCCAACTTCAAGAGCTTGAGTTACTGGATGAACGTCGGAAGGTGGCTGATCATCTAAGAGCATACCAAAAGAGGATGTCTAAAGCCTACAATAAGAAAATCAAACAAAGGGAATTCCAAGTGGGTGATCTCATCATGAGAGAGAACCCCAAGAATCAGCAGCAATGGGTCCAAAAAGGAAAATTTGAACCAAACTAGCTTGGTCTGTATGTTATTACTGCAGCATTTGGGTCTAGCATTTACTAACTCTCCACCACTCAAGGAGAATAGCTCAAAGAGCCTATCAACAATCTTCACTTGAAGAAATTCTATAGCTAAGGAATTCTCGATGTGCTCATGTACATACTTATTGGTCCTGCAAAAATCCAAAAAAATGGTATATTGTCAAAAATCCTAAAAATTGCAAAATGTCCTAAAAAACTGATCATCTTAGTGAAAACCTGGTAAACAGATGCTTTGATGTATCTATTATCTCAGTCAAAACCTAGTAAACATGCACCTTGATAATAATTTAAAAAAATACAAAAATTGAAAAATACAAAAAAATTAAAAAAATGAAAAATACAAAAAAATGAAATATTCAAAAAATTTTAAAAAAATCAAAAAATGGAAAAGAACAAAAAATTGAAAAAGAAGAAAAAATGTGTCATTGATGAAAACCTGGTAAATAGGTGTCATGGTAGAAAAAATAGAATCTCTGCCAAGATGGTGAAAACCTAGTAAATACGTGCCTCTTGTTTCTTGAAGCTATATCTCATCTCAACACCATTTGGCTCTTGCTTTACTGCTTTAGTTTTCTTTCCCGCTTTCCTGCTTTAGTTTGCTAGCTCATGCACTTGCTTTCAGTTGTCTTCAAGATTTTTCTCGACTCTTCATGGATTGGAACTGGTCACACTTGGGGGTGTATGTGGTTGAACATGGACCTCTAATATAACTACACACACAACATAGTCATTACTCACACAATCGACTTACGAAAGAGAGTATTGATTACTCAATTAAAAATTCATGGTGAAGTGACCTGTTGCCTCCTATGTAGATGGGGTGTTTGATTAGTCTCAGAACAAGAGCCCAACAACCATTAGACCAGTACTACAATGGAGGATTTGAAAGCTATGAAGATAATCAAATTGAAACTAATCTAGAATGGAGTGCAATTAATCTAAGAGCTTGAAAGAAAAGATGAAATGCAGATTTACTCTGAAGAACTTGAAATAAAGATGAGATTAAGCTATGAGCAAGTAAGAAAACTAATTATAATGAAAATGCAATATTAAACTAGATGAAATTAATCTAAAATATGCAATGAAAGCTTGAAAAATTTGAAATTGAGACAAAAAAATGCTATAGTTCAGTTACTCTCAAAATTGCTCTCTTTTGAATGAAGAATAAGGTTCATTAAATAGACAAGCCCGGGGAGAGAATGAAGAGGTTCTTGATTTGAAACTCCTGACTGTTCATTCCCAATTGAGACAAAAAGGCATGAATTACTTAATTAAAAGAATGTTTATTGCCACATAAGGGTGACCGTTCGAATAATTTGAATTATTAATTCAAATAAAGGTGTCCATTCAAATAACAAGTAATATTAATTCCTTTTTATGTATATTAGCCAAATGGGGTGGGTTTAATTTAATTCAAAGTACTTAGGACTTTAGAATTAAATTAATTTATCATAGGGGTAATTTAGCTAATAAAATTTGAAGACTTTAGGAATTAATTATAATATTTGATTAATGTAATTTAGGGTTTTTGCAATTGACATCAAGTCAAATTAAGTCAAGTAGAAGAGAGAAAATTGCCTAGTAAACTAGGACTTTGATGCTGTAAAATTTGATGAAAATGTACCAAAATTGATTAAATTTATTATGTGCCAATTTTGCGGTATTACATTTGCCCCTCTTTGAATTGATGTGTGAACAGCGAGTTGATTCAAATAATAGCCTGAAGTGACAAATAAAAAGAATTTTAGAAGTTTAGGTTAGGTTGCCAAGACACTGAATAGATCAAAGCCTGATTTTCCAAAGTCCAAATTAGATTGTGATGACAACGGTCTTGAGAGAACTGAAATCATGGTTTGATTGCTCCAATACCAATTCATGAGAGATGTAGACTTAGGACTATCTCCAGAATCAGGGTTAGATTGCCCCAATACAAAGCTTATCCCTCCGAGACCTAGGTTAGATTTCCCAGATAACAGTCTAAAAGAGATTTTGAGAGCTATCTCCAAAACAAAGATTGACTCCCATGAATTAGGGTTAGATTGCCCGAATACCCAAAAGAATTTGAGAACCATCTCCAGAACGAAGCTTGATCCTTGAGGATCCGAGTTAGATTGCTCAGATACCTAAAAGATAGATGACTAGATAGCAAGATGCAAGGTGCGAAGATGCCCCTAGTGACGAGATGCCTCAAAGTGTGAGGACTTTGATTCAGATTAGACTAATTTAAGAATTGATTTGACAAGATTCAAATGATGTAATCATCCTGCTCCCTCAGGAGTGAAATCAAAAGATGACATAAGAGGGATGATTGACAACAAGAGGTTGCATTGTAGAAGCAATCAAACTAGATTTAAGAAGCTGTAGAAGCAAATCAGAGCAATGCAGAGGTCATGTTGACCAAGTTTGACCATGGGTGACCAGATTTGACTAGAGTTGACTCTGATGAAAAGAGAAAAGATCTCAAGAAAATGATGAAGAGATGAGAGTCTAGCAAGAAAATGACACTAGAAGATTGACTACATAAGCGTCCGAACCCAAAGAGTCTCAAAATTTAAAACACAATTTCAAGCTATCTAGAGATGTCAAATTTTGATTTCGATCCCGAAAATGGATTCAGAGTAGTTGATTTAGCCAAGGGTGTAATTTTTGCACAAAATGGAGCACTTTGAAAATTAGGTCAAAAAGCTATATAAGGCCCGAAGGGGTCACTTTCAATTCATTATTCACTTTGTCTTCTTATTGATTTTGAGCTTTGAGAGAGAAATGGAGGGTCTTCCACTGCATATGCATCAATTTGAGTGCTTTTGATGACACGCCCAGCCACCACAGTATGACACACCTGTAAGTAGTCAATAAACCTCCTTGCATTTTGATTTGTACTACTTCCTAGGTCAATTTAGGATATATCTAGCAAGTTTTAGGGCATGTTCTTCCAATCTTGCATGAGGAAGTAGTTTCCTCGCATAGGCCTAGATCTCCTTTCACACCAATAAGTAGTTTCCTCACATTAGTTAGGGTTTCTTTGCGTGGTGTCTATCTGGAAGCTCACGCGAACTAAAACTTGGTCTCATGCAAAATTTCTCTTGCTCACGCAAGAATAGGTCCTATCTCATGCGAAGGAATAGGTTCCTTATGCAACAAGCTATTGTAGAGTTTTAAAAAATTTTCCAAAATTTTTCAAATTTGCATGGAATCAGCCAAGTAGAGCGTCGTAGAGTCATGTCTAGGATAGATGCCTTGTTGTATTTATTGTTGTTGGCATTTTGAAAACCATCATATTGAGATACTAATCAAAGTCATCACTTGCTTTGTAGGTCGAGTTCCCTTACATTGCCTTCAGGTCACATCATCCAGTGATTACTACATTAGTTCAGAGACTGACAGATGTAGACAGTTCTCACATTGAGGGGCTCGGTCTAGGATACCTGCGTGATCTACCTGACATTCGGGTAAATCACAGTCTTCTTGGTGCACTTGTAGAGCGTTTCCATTCGGAGATGAACACTTTCCATTTTTTGATGGGGCAGATGACTGTGATTCCTAAGGATATATACAGGATCTTGAGGATACTCATCCATGGTACTCGAGTAGAGTATGATACATAGCCATGGCAGAGTACAGTAACATTGAGGATGATCTTCCAAGATGATCTAGTGATGGGTCGGGCCATCTCTTGGGAGGACCTGATTTGCAAATACGGTGCTGCTCACCCATTAGCTATTGTACTTGCTATGTTCTTGAGCTGCTACCTTGTTCCAGATCGAGGTCAGCATGGTTTAGAGTGTGGTTGGGGGATAATGCTATAGAGGATGTTGGCTAGACCACCAGTTAGATTTGGATGGGGTGAGTGTATGCTTGCACAGATGTACCATGAGCTTCATGAGATCATGTATCACAGTGCGAGGACCATGGTGGCAGGTGTTTTTATTCTACAGATCTGGGCCTGGGAGCATCTCCCTATTTGTAGGCCCATATTCCATGATACACGATAGGCACTGGGGCCTTATATTTACAGGTACGTAGGTGGGTGGCTGCAAGAAGTTGAGTCCCACTTTTGGGCAAAAAGTGGAAGTGTTTTCTCTTTTTTTCAAATTTCTTGTCAATTGATGTCTAAATTTGAGACACTTAGAAATTCAATCTCAAAAAAATTTAGTAATAGAAAACGTAGTTCTTAGAGTCTACATTTCAAATATGTAATTTATTTAAATACCCACATGGTATAAATTTATTTTTAGTAGGAATGTTTAAAAACCATGTTTTCAAAATGCCTATTTTAGGACCATACCATAGCCGTGTACGAACACCATATTTTGACTTAAATAAATAAATTTTTGCAAATCCTTCTGGGAAAATATACCTAAGACACCAAATATTGGTTAGCATATTTTTCCTTATTTTTTTATTGAATATATTTTTTTAATTAATTTTTAATTGACTATAAAATACGTTTTCAAAACCTCTGGTGTACAGACACCATAATTTGATGAGAATTTCATATTTTTTCAAAATTCTTTTTTTTATCTTCAAAAGAATTGTATCTAGATTGGTCTCATATAATTTATTTCCAAAAAATCTAAAAACAAAAAAGTTATTAACGTTTTAGTGAACCTTGCTATTTTACATTTAGGTACCACTTTTAACTAATAAATAATGCAAAAATAGTAAAAATAATCACATCACTATGAAATTTAAATTTTTGAAATCAAGATAGTGAGAGCTCTAATGGATTTTTTTTTTCGTAAAATGATACGATTGGGAAGGCCCTCAAAAAATTATGGCAAGGCAAAAATATGGCATTCCAGTGCCTTAACTAAATTTTTGGAGGTCAAGGCATAGGCTTGGTTCTACCAAGCCTAAACCAAACCGACTTTGGAATGAAATTCAAGGCGGATGTGTGCTTCCCGCTCATGTCTTAAGAAACAGGTGCCCATTTAAAAAAAATAAAAATCAATGTGTTAAAATGCATTTTTTAATTCTGAAAAAAAAAAAAAAAAATTAGAAATGGGCAACCATTTTTTGAATTAAAAAATGGGCCCCCATTTTAAAAAAATAACGGGCACCCATTGCCCATTTTGAAAACAAAATAGGTGCCCATTTTTTCAATTTAGGATCAGGTGACCAAACCTAAAATGGGCGCCCATTTTTTGAAAACGGGCACCTGTTTCGAGCAACATCTCTCATTTCTACAAGACTTTTGTGGAATTGTCCCCCAACTCCAAACTCTTACCCAGGTCTGATGACTCAGCCTTTTCTTGGTAAGATAGAGCAGTGGTGAGGACAGCTAGATGACATGACAGTTGTTGTCTAGAGACCTTGGGCTGCCACTGTGCCCTAGGATGATGCTCGTCAGGAGCTTTCACATATGTTTGTTTCACATCCACTGATTAGACGTAGCGTTACCATCATTGAGCGATTCCTTGTCACATGTGTCTTGCACCAATTTGGTAGGTAGCAGGATATATCACATGAGTACTTCCCCTATGCCCACTTTGTTGATGAGGAGAAGAAGGGGTGGCACGTGAGACTTGATCCAGGGCGGTGTGCAATAGAGGCACACATACCAGCTGCACATTGGGATTATATGGTGGATGTCACCAATGCAGGGGTGACACCTGCATATAGGGACCAGTTGATAGCATGACCTCATCCTAGATTCACTAATCCTATCAGTATGGGAGCACAACATCAGCAGGTACCAGCTCAGTAGGTACCAGTTTAGTGGCCTACACATTAGTAGGTTGCACAGCAAGGGCCACAAGGATAGAAAGAGAGAGTGTTGAGGCCTAGATTGGGATAGACTAGCATCTCCGCTAGGACCATGGGCTCAAATGCAGGTGCTGGGAGTAGTGGGGCCCAATAGAGGTCCACTAGGTAGTGGACAAGTGATTCATCATAGTAGGCTCCTCTAGATGATGAAACTGATATGCCTGATATTCCTATAGGAGGAGGGACACCATAGCTGTAGGAGGCTCTTGGGAAGAGCCATGAGAGAGTGAGGTAGGTCCAACAGGAGGGATGACTATGTCACCTGAGTCATTAGAGAGAAGACCTATGTAGCTGATAGATATGCTGAGATCAGGTAGCTACAGGAGGAGCTAGCATTGGCAAGGATCGAGATGAGATATGAGGTTGCCCAAGAAGCTTAATATTATGCAACTTACTATGAAGTTGTTCCAGATCTATCAGATCAGGTGCCACCATTTTATGAGTACCCTGGAGCTCCATAAGCACCACTACTAGCACCTCCATAGGCATCACCACAAGCACCTCCACAATAGGTACCTCCACAATGACCGATGCCACCACCGCAGAGACCGATACTCCTTCCATAGAGACCAATGCTAGCACGTCCTCTAGGTGGCAATGGGCAGAGTTAGCACATTTTGACATATATGTATTTTAACCCATTTTTGATATTGTGCTTGAGTAGCACCCTCCTCTTTTGTACATGACATTGGATCGATATATATATATATATATATATATATATATATATATATATATATATATATATATATATATATATATATATATATATATATATATATATATATATATATATATATATATATATATATATATATATATATATATATATATATATATATATATATATATATATATATATATATATATATATATATATATATATATGAGATCGACAGTTTTGATATCATTGAACTTGTTGCTATATTGCTTTGATATTGATGTTTTATGAGATGTGTTCTATATGCTTAGATGTATGGATAGAAATGTATGAAATGCACATGTTTCCTTTTATGAATATGAATATGCACATGTTTTTTTTTTTTATGATAATGCAATGTGAAATGCAGTGATAGATGGATAGAATGTATGCATATGTGTAATGTATGATTTTGAGTTATACTTATAGTGGATGCACATGTAAATGAAGATGCAAATGTATGGATGAAAATGAGTTTATGAATGTAAATGCAATGCAATGTAAATGCAATGGATATGTAATGGGTATGTAATGTATATGGTACTAATCATCTCATGCAGGATTGTCACAATATATGACAGGTACTAATCAAATGAATATGTTTTGAAGATAGAAAGTGAGGATCAAACACTTATGCAGCCAAGATGAAATCAGGACAAAAGATGAGAACCTTTGATGAACAGAAATCAATCAAGAGAGCACCAAGATATCATCTCAAATGCAAGCTTAGCATGAAAGATGCAAGCCTAGAATGAATGGATGCAATTCCTAGGACTTGGTTGTTAGACTCACTGTATTTATCATCATAGAGTTCATTTAGGCACAGGACAATCTCAAGATGTCATACAATCGTCACTAACATCGCAATCATGAGACTATGAATATGACATAAGTCTTAGAGTTGTCGGAATGAGATGTAAGCATTAAGGCACAAGAAGGAAGAATGACTTGAAGACCTATTCCTTTTCATTTAGCAAGTTAACATAAGCATCAAAGAACAATTGCTAGAATGACCTAAATGTTTCTTGTGAACAAACACACCAGACACACGAGAGTTCCTCATTTTTCCAAAGATTGCTTGCAATGACCCTTATGTTCACTTAGCAGGATGAGCATTAGCAATTTTACTTGTAGCAAAAAGAAGTTACTCAAAATAGACAAGGAGAAGAACCAACCTCACCAAAGCATCCATACAAAAGGATTCGAGGTACCCATGGCCATCCAATACAAGATGAAGGCTCTTATAGACAAACACCCCTCTTAGATAGATTCTTTGGATCATTGGAACTAAACCAGCAAATAGAAAGCCAAGAAAAGATCATGCCCCCAGTCTTCACGTTTCTCAGTCAAGAAAGACATCTTAGATTCGCTCGAGAGGAAATGATAAAGAAAACAAACAAACAAGAAAAGGAAAAAGCTCAGCATGCTTCAAAGGAACACAAAATCAATTTTAGTTTTAGTTTATGTTTGTGTTCAAGTAGATTGAAGTTGAATCAGAAGCATGCAACGTTCGAAGTCTCAATGGGATAGCAACAATAGGAAAACACAGTGAGAATCACTGGTGATCATCGTGAGAGATGAAGTCTCAAGAAGATATCAAAGCATAGACCAAGTATTAGTAGGTGAACATAGTGAGAACCACTGGTGACTGATATGAGGAAGATTCTCGAAAGAGAGAATAAAGCATGAGTGAGACATCAACAGACAAACACAGTGAGAACCACTGGTGACTGATATAAGGAAGAGATCCTGAAAGAGAGGGGTTCAAGAAAGAGCTAGGTATTAGTAGGAAAGCACAGTGGGAACCACTGGTGACCGATACACAAGAGATCCTCAAGGAGAGAAATCTTAGAAGTAGCTAGGCATCAATAGGAACTGCTAGTGACTGATGCACAAACAAAACTTCTGAAAGTGATAGGAAAATACCCCCTAGACTAGGAAGGTGCCCCCAAGTGTGAACTAGTTCTAATCCATGAAGAGTCATGGAAAATCTTGAAGAAAATCGAAAGCAAGTGCATCAGCTGGAAAACTAAAGTAGGAAATGAACTAAAAGCAGGAAACTAACTAAAGCAGGAAACTAAAAGCCAAGCGATGCTAAGATGAGATGTAACTTTAGGAAACAAGAGGTGCCTATTTACCAGGTTTTCACCATCTTGGTAGAGATTCTATTTTTGCTACCATGACACCTATTTTACTAGGTTTTCATTAATGACACATTTTTCTTCTTTTTCAATTTTTTTGTTCTTTTCTCTCTTTTTTTAAATTTTTGAATTTTATTTTTTATTTTTTATTTTATTTTTTGATTTTTTTGTATTTTTTCAATTTTTATTTTTTTTTATTATTATCAAGGTGCCTGTTTACCAGGTTTTCACCAAGATAATAGATACATCAAAGTGCCTATATACTAGGTTTTCACTAAGATGATCATTTTTTTAGGACATTTTGCAATTTTTAGGATTTTTGTCAATATATCATTTTTATGATTTTTTTCAGGACCAATAAGTATGTACATGAGCATACAAAGAATGCCCCAGATGTAGAATTTCTTCAAGTGAAGAGCGTTGATAGGCTCTTTGAGTTATTCTCCTTCAGTGGTGGAGAGTCGATAAGTGCCTGACCCAAATGCCATAGTAATGACATACAGACCAAGCCAGTTTGGTTCAAATTTTCCTTTCTGGACTCGTTGTTGCTAATTCTTGGGGTTCTCTCTCAGGATGAGATCACCCACTTGGAATTCTCTTTGTCTGGCTTTCTTATTGTAGGCTTTGGAAATCCTCTTTTGGTATGCTTGAAGATGATCAAACGCCACCTTCCGATGTTCATCTAGTAACTCAAGCTGTTGAAGCTGGGATATTCTATTTTCTTCATCAATGATGAGGCCCTTCAGAGAGATTCACAATGTAGGAATCTCGACCTCAATAGGTAATATTACATCTGCTCCATAAACCAAGGCAAAGGGAGTAGCCCCTATTGGTGTTCAAATACTTGCTCTGTAGGTCCACAAAGCTGGATTAATCTGGAGATGCCAATCTCTACCAGATTTATGAACTGTTATGTGCAAGATTTTGAGAATTGTCTAATTAGAAGTTTCTGCTTGTCCATTACCTTGAGGATAATAGATAGATGACCAATGTTGAATAATCCTGAGCTTGGTGCATAAGTCTATCAGGTCCTTATTTTTGAATTGTCCCCCATTGTCAGTGATAATGGATGAGGGTACACCATATCTACAAATGATATAGTTCAGTATAAACATAGCCATAGACTTACCATCAGCCACAACTAGAGGCACTGCCTCAATCCACTTGGTAAAATAATCAATGTAATACTCCAAAAATGGGCTATAAGTTCATTAATCTTCTATATCAACAATTCAAACGAAATTGACATCAAAGTCCTAACCTAAGACACATCTAAACATCATCGAATCTTAATTGATTATCTTAAATTTTGCATCGGGGAATATTCCTAGCAATATTCCTAATTATCTTAATTATCTTTAATTTAATGATTATTTGGCGATAAATCACATTTATCCTAAGTTTGATTAATTGAATATTTTCATATTTAATTAATTAGATTTAATATCTTGCCACTTAATTGTGTAATTAAATTTAATTCTATCTATTATTAATTGTATTATTTAATTTTGACAATAAATCCAATATCCTATGAATAATTGATTAAATTTTTATTTAATTAATTAAAGCAAGTTGTCATTATTTAATAATGTAGTTTTTAATAAAAGTTTGATTAAATAATTGATTAACCCATAAATCAATTATTTATTTTTAAAAATTAGTTAAGTTGAGCATAAATCACTTTATTTATTTATTAAATCATAATTATTCATGTGCACATTCAAGGACCAGTTAAACTCAAATTGGAAAATCAATGCAAGTTGTTAGCTTTTTGAAACTCAACATCTTTTTGAGTTTTAAAGTTGATCTAAACTTCTAATTCAAGTTGAACTATGCTTTTGCATGATTTTTGTGACTTAATTATCTGTTATTTAAAAATAACTCAAAAATCAACCTGAGTTATTTGAGTGATTTATGAATTTTTCTCATGCACCTCCAAAGCCTTGGATTTCTATAAAATCAAGGCTTAGCTCTTCATAATTCATCTCGCAAATTGCAAACTTACTCTACAGGAATCATAGCCTATCAGATTTGGAGAATTTTTACAATTGGAGCTCGAAAAATAAATTTGAGGATTCGAAGCTTTGTGAGATCAATTTCAAATTCATAGCTTTCATGTTATTGTTAGAATTTTCATTCTCATATCATATCATTTCTAGATTAGCATTGCATATCAATTTCCATATTAGCATAGATTCATATCAGTTCATCATATCATTGCATAGAAAATATCAAAAATATAGATTAATTGCATTCATATTTCATATCTAGATCAATTGCATTCAACTCTTTCATTTAGGTGTTGTCTAGGTCACTAATCTCGATAACAATCTGAGAACATTAATCTTGCACCTACAAGAAGGCAGTAAATCGCTTGGTTAAATTAGATTTCAATTTTGCACGATTTTGATTTTTGCTAACCTCTAATGTTTTACTGAAGTCTTGTGTCTATAGATCAGGTACAATTTTCACACACACATTTCTGGCACCCACCGTGGGGCAACCCACCTTTACATGCTAGTTTTAATTTTTTTGGGGAGCTAAAACCCTAAAGTTTCAAAGATTTAATTTTATCTCCCAAATGGCTTGGATTTTTTTGGGTTTTTTTTTGTAGGTTGGACACACATCAAGGAAGCTATAGTAAAAAATTTAGAATTTTATGAGATGTTTTGAATTTTTAATAATTTTTTCTTAAAATTCTAAAAAAATTAATATCTAACGTAAATCAACATATTTTTTAGAAATTTTTATATTTTCAGAAAGATATTTAAATTCCACAGGGGGTCCATTCTTTGTATTTTAAATTTGGTCGCAATATAATAGGTCAAATAGTCAATTTACAAAAACTTGTCTATTTTGATAAAATAGGTCTCTAGGGCACAAATGAAGAGATTTTTCTAAAATTTTTACATTTTTGGGAAGCTCTCTATTTTTTAGTAGGGTTCTCTATTCTAAATTTCTATTTTTGTGGCCAAAATCATAAAAAAAAATCAGATCTTGTTGACTAGGTCAAATGCAGCAAAAAAAAAAAGTTTTGTGATGGGTATGCACTTATTTTTTTTACATGGTTCAATGAATGATATAAGTTGTCATTTGGGTTAATTGCTGGTTATTATTGCTAATAATAATTTATTTTTAGAGCTAACCCTGTGGTTTTCATAAATTGAATATATGTTGCATATCTTGTTTGCTTGTTTTCTTGTTGGAGGGTTCGTGGCTTGCTTGTATGGAAAAGCTCAACAAAAATTGCTAAAAATTAGGTAAAATCTACTAAGCAGATTGCGAGGATCCCAAGTATTCTCTTTAATCTGATAAAACTTCAATTTGGATCCTTAAAATGAATCTCTCATGTGTTTAGCTTGAGTGTTTCTTTGCACGCTTTTTCTATGAATTTGCATAATTGAATACTAAGTTGTAACTCCTTAAGTATTTATTAGGAGTCTTAGATTACTTATGATTGATCTAGATTTCTATCTTGGGTTATTGGACTCGCTAATCTGCCAGCCCCTCATTCAGCCTTGTGGTTGCAAGCTCAGCGCCACGTTAAAGGGGAGGGGTCAACAGGAAAGAAGCGTTAAGTGTTCCACCAGGCAACCCTTTTGTGCTTTTTGGAACTCACTTGTTTTCTAAGTTGTGGACTCGTTTCTAGCTTGTGTGAGGAGTTAAGTGCTCCACTTTATGGACTCACCTCATATTTGCTTTAAGCGTTAAGTGTACCACCTTGTGCTTTTGAATACTTTTGGATATATTTGCTTTCTGGAATATATCTATACTCACATAGTAATTAAGCCCCATGAACACTATTTGTGGATCTTGAGAGAGTGGGGGTTCCTAGCGAAACCCTTCTCAATGAGGGATCCCTTGTAGGTGGGGAGGATACTTAGTGCATCTCATGTTCTACTTGGTTCATGTATCTTCCCTTATTGATTGATACATTCTCTCTCCAAAGAGGTTGATAGATCACGTGGGGTTGATATCATAGACTTTGGTGAGACAAACTTTGTCTTAGCATATCAAATTAATCTGCTTGCTTTGTTTGGGTTAAAAGTGAAGACGCATGAAAACCTTGGATCTAGAGCCAAGTCCCCTTATGGTATCATACTGTGAGTCACCTTTAGAGAGGGTTAACCGTAGTGGACACTCCCTTCATAGGGAAAACTGTGTTGATGGAACCTCAAGCGGTAATAGCCATTTTCACCGTGGTAGTGACAGCCACTATATAAATGTCCTTGTGGAAGAAATCTCCATGGGTATGGTTCATTGTTGGGTTGTCAGATCTCCCTAGCAGCTCCTGAAGATTAAGTTCTCAGACTGTGTCAAAACCCTGGTGCACCAGGATTGGAGTTCACCCCTTTGGATCATAAAAGTTGGAGAGTCAAACCATTACTAAAAACCCTAGCAAGGCCAAATTTTTATTTTATAGGGTATATGTGCATTATTGCAAAACATTTTTGGAACATTCACAATTAGCACTTCTGAGGATTAGAATGAATAAGTCACTTGATTGTTCATGCACAAGGTTGCTTTTGCCCTTGTTTATTGTTTTCAAACATGCTTGAAATCACTTACTTACTATTTTGTGTGCTTGTTTATCTATCTGGTTATTGAAAATGAATAAATCTGTTACAATCCTCAAATTTGGACATTGAAATTTGCAAACAATTCGAATCTGAAAACTCAAAATTTGCAAAATCTAAAGTAAAATCCTTTTCTAGAGTCAAAAGTCATCTCAAGAGGTCAGAAAGTCATATGAGTTTCTATCAAGTGTCATTTCATTACTGCCCATCTGTCATTTTATATAGTACCCAGTGTCATATGATTTTTTATGCCAGAAAATTCAAAAGTCAAAATCCTACTTGCAACTATCATATGATATTTTCAACTATCGTTTCATTTCCTACCAACTGTCGTACAAGTCTGCAGAAAGTCATTTGGGAAAATTTTGAAAAGTTGTCAGAAAATTGTTAGAATTGCCAGATATTTAGCTTTTTTACCCTATTTCTAGAATCTGTCGAACAAATCACTGTGTCAAGAATAGAGCAGTAGCTATTGAGAATTAGTACACATGTCTCAAAGAATCCATACACAAGAGGAAGAAGCTCTAATCACCGCTATGATGAAGCAGCTGCAAGCTATGCAAGTTGAACTTAACAATCTTAAGAAAGAAAAGGAACTTAAAGAGTTCTCCATAGAATCTCTATACTCTTTTCCATTTGATAAAGACTTATACATGTCACCATGCCTCCGAATAGAATTTGAGCAATGTGATAACCCTTATGATACCTCTTCTATGGAGAGTGACACATCCAGCTTTGGAGACTATGATGACTATGACGACAGACAATGTAATGATACCTATGAGACCTCTATTCCTAAGAGTCCTCCTCGTCGTGTGTTCCTACTTTCTAAAAATGGTCCATCACATTGGATAGATCGTGATGGTGATCCATATGATTCTGATTTTGAAAGAGATTTTGATAGCTTTTGTGGACAATATCTAGATGATACATCTACTTGTATTGAGGAATATAAAATGTACCATGCTGATTTGAAACGTCAATACTATAAGGATCTCTCCTCTAAGAACTCTCTGGCTGAAAATAAAGATTACACTCTCCAGCAAGATCATGTTAATGTTGGACCTTTGTCTTGTGATGGTTCCCTTCCATCCCCTACTTCTTCCAATACCCATACATTTCCTAAAGCTTCCGAGTCTTTCAAATCTTTCACAGAACCTTCATCTGACACAAGCCCTAATACTTTTCATGCGGTTCCCTATAGTTATCCTCCAGGGCTACCTCTTAAAGAGACTCAAGCTAACCTTCACTTGGCTGCAAATACTTTCAATAATTCTAAACCTAAAGAGCTTAAGCCTTCATATGCTACAATCCCTACTTCAGCGAGTCTTTCACCATCTCTTCCAAAGTCATCCATACAATCCCAACATGCTTCCTTGTCCTTAGAAGTGGCTCCATGTCAAGAGGACTCTAAAAATGATGAAGAAAAGAACATAAAGAAAGATCAAGATCAAGAACCATCCATGTCATCCAATCCTTTTCATGATGTCTCTTATCCGCTTCAGGGTTCTTTTGATCCTGCACACCCTTTTTCATGCATTCCACCATGTCTTAAGTCTTCTCCTAAGAAAGATCAAGCTACTACTTACACTGTTGAGCTTATTGACAATCAAAATAACCTTACTACACTTTCGCTTTCCAAAGATGATACTTCCATTAAGGTTGGCAAAAATGGTGTTGTTCCTTCCAATGTTAAGCCTATTAAAAATCAAGAGAAAAATTATGCGCTTATGCTATCCAAAGATACTTGTCAAGATCAAAGTCTTCCATCTTCTTATTCTACCACTCCATGTTCACTTCCACTATCTACTCTTCCTAAGTCTTTGCAAGCTTTGAACAATCCTATCAAAGAAGGTGCTCATATTCAAGATGTCCATGATTCTATTGAAAATTCTAATGCTCACTCTAAAGATGCTGATATCCTTGGTTGTCATATAGATGCTAATGAACTTATTGATTATCCTTTTGTGTCTTCCACTTCCATCCTTGGACCTCTTCCACCACTACTAAGGGCTTCATGTCTACCTTCCATCTTGTGTCCTTATGTCCCTTCACTTTCCCCTCCTAACTTTCTTAATTCTCCATCCATCTTGGGTCCTTACATACCTCCATCTCCTATCTTTCCTCAAGATCAACATAGATGCACACCCTTGAATCCTTTTCATCCACCCACCCATCTAAACCAGTCATATCCTCCTTCTTCCACAAGTCCCAAGTCTTTTGGAAGTAACTTGAATGTTCAATACAAGAAAAAGAAGCAATAAAAGAATCCATCAAAAAAAAAAGATCACCATGTCTCCTCTAATAGACATGGAAATATAAAGTCAAAAGAGATATCTAAGATGAAAACTACAAGACAAGTATGGGTTCTAAAATCCATCATTAAAGATATTCTCTCCAAATTACCAAAAAGAAATAAAAAGCCTATGGCTATATGGATTCCAAAGTCTCTCTTGAAAGAGTCTGGTGTTGAGAAAAAAGTTAAGTTAACATTCAAGCTTCCAAAGACTTCCACTTCATCTTCTTCCAAAAGCATTCCTCCATTCCATGTGCCTAAACCACAATCTTTGCTATCCATTCGCTATATTCCTTCACGTATTCCTTCATTCACAATTCCTCCATCCTCTCACCACCCTTCAAGGTATTTGTTGATGTTGAGCTTGCCTTCCTTTCCATCTACCCTTTCACAATCCTTCCATGCATTATCCTTCTACCTTATATCCTTTTTCCTCATTTGCCTATTCCTCCTATCTTCCAACCTCACTCGCTTTACATAAAACCCTATCCTCCATTTTTATCTTCCATAATCCTTTCCCTATCAACATTTTTGAGCATATTATTTTAATCCTTGGTATATCATGGTTTATCCTTTCAAGGAGAATTATCTAAAAAGCTTGCCTTCTTCCAAAAAAAGAGAAATGAAAAAAAAATTAAAAATGTGCCTTGGTGAAAACCTGAAAACAGGCACCTTGGTAGCAAAAGTAAAGAGAAATAAATTCATCCTATGGTGAAAACCACTCCCTTGTGGTGCCTTGGATAAGTACCATGATGAAAACCTAGCAATCAGGCATCATGCGTAGTTCTTCTATATATTTCATCCATTCCATCTTCTCTCTTTGATCTTGACAATGTTGATTTATACATGAACATTTGGCTATCTGGTGAGCTATCTTATGATGATCTTGCTTTCATTCCCTTCCTGTTTAGCCTTCATGTCCATTTTCCTCCATTCATTCTAGCCTTTCACCATCCTTTTCCCCTTTGGTCTTGATCTAATAACAAAGAAAGAGTAAAACACGGTAATATGAAGCCTCTTGACATGTCTACTCTTTTGGACTGCATCCTGTCCTTCTTTGGCATTACGCTTTTGTGACTTATCCTATGTTGGCCTTTCATTGCTTGTCCAAATGTGCTTTACATGAAATTTTTTTCCTAGCTTGGGTATTCTTGAGGAGTTTTCCCTTGAGGATTTCTTCCCTTCATTCTCCTTCATTCTCTTGTCTTCCATCTCATCCACCAACTTGCTAATCTCTCTTGTTCTCCACCTTGCTAGACATTGGGACTGCATGATATGATCTTGCTTGGGAGTTTGCAATGGAAAAAGATGCTATTAAGTATACCAAGTATCAGAATCAGTATCAGAACTAGTATCAAAACAAGTATCAGAATTAGTATCAAAACTAGTATCAGAACAAGTATCAGAATGAGTATTAGAACAAGTATCAGAACAAGTATCAAAACTAGTATCAAAGCTAGTATCAGAACAAGTATCAGATCAAGTATCAGAATACCTACAGGGGCTACCCCTTTCACTTTAGTTTATGGGTCTGAAGTGGTACTACCTATTGAGGTTGAAATCCCATCACTAAGAATCAGAATGTATGGTCTAGTAACTGATGATGACTACAGAGTGTCTAGGTTGCAAGAACTTGAACTACTAGATGAGCACAAACAAGTAGCATATGATCATCTCAGAGTGTATTAGAAGAGAATGTCTAGAGGCTACAACAAGAAAGTCAGACATAGAGAATTTCAGGTTGGTGATCTAGTCTTGAGAGAAAATCCTAAAAATCAATCCCATCAAGAACGCAAGGAGAAGTTCGAACCTAACTAGCTGGATCCCTTTGTAATCACTACTACTTTTGGCTCTGGCACCTATCAACTCTTAATGACTGAAGGAGAATAGCTCTGAGAACCAATGAACATTCTCCATCTAAAGAAATTCTACACCTAAGGCATTCAGTCTATGGTAAAATATCCTAAAAAAATTTTAAAAATTAGAAAATGTCCTGAAAAAATGAACATCTTGGTAAAAACCTAGCAATAGGCACCTTGATGATTCACAAAAAAAAAAAAAAATGACAAAAAAAAAAGTGCCTTGGTGAAAATTTGGAAATAGGAACCTTGGTAGCAAAAATAGAATCTCTACCAAGATGGTGAAAACCCGGCAAACGGGTGCCACTTGTTTCAAAATACTCCATCTATCAGCGCAATCTTGGTCTTTCCCAGCTTTCAGTCTTGCTTTAGTTTGTACATATCTCTCAGTTTGTTTCCGCATTTCCAATTTTCAATAAGTTGGTTTGTTCACCACTCGGCTCAAGCGTCTGTATCCTATCAATGCTTAACACTTGGGGGCAATCAATGTCATATCCTATGGCCTCTAGTATATCTTAGACGTATCATATCCAGTCAGAGTCCTTTGAAGCTTCATTTGAGTCAGTCAAGTCTGTCTTATCTCCAAAAAGGATTTTGCATCTACAACAATGCAATCAAACATCAAACTAAAAACAATCTATGCTTTTTTTACATGCTTTTATCTCCTTGTATGCTTACTGATTCGCATTGAGATTTCTGCATATTGTGTCCCTTCGAGCTCTTCGATGATGTCCTTTATAGGATTTAGAGAGTGATGACTAGGGGCATAATCTTTTTTTTATCTTCTACTTGTATGTGAAAATCTAACAACTTTGGAAATTCCAGATTGAAACGGTGTCCGACTATAAGAGCCTCTATCTTGAATTTGATGGCCATGCGTACCTCGACCATTGATACCCGGATGATTCAAAGAAGTATTGATCTAGCTATTGTCTTTTTGAGTGAGTTCTTTCTCCTACTGTGAAACACGATCTTATCTAAGGATGTGAATGATAAAGGGTCACTACGGGTAATTCACATTGGATTTAGAATGATCTCTTAGCTGTTTGATGTGTTTGTCATGCAAGGAGTATTCCAGTCATCATGACATTTATGTTTTGATGCTTATGCAAATTGCTATATCAAAATGGACATGATATTCAGGTCATCCTGGCATTTGTGCCTTGGTGCTTATATCTAATCTGGCATTCCAAAAACAAAATCAATATTCATATATCCATGGTTGTTGACCAGTGGGTGTTGTACTGATTCTTGCGCAAACAAATCGATATTCATATGTCTATGGTTTCATAGCTAGTGGGCATTATATTGATTTATCCGGTTACCTAAAAGTTCAATGATGATAACAAATCGACACATGATTAGTGACTAGGTCTTAGGTCTTAGGTTGCATTTCATTTTGCATGTCTCTTTGCATTTTGCATGTTGCATGATCTCACAATGGCTAAATGAACTTCAATGCTTAAACAATTCTCCACTCGCATCTTCAAATCTAAAAAGAGTTGAATGTCACACGAAAGTTCCTCCAATGAAATAGCAAGTAGAATCCTTTTTCGGGATCAAAATCAAAAACTGAGATCGTTTATTATGTCAAAATCGCAATTTAAAATTTTGGGCCCAAGACGGTCTACTGCTTGCATATTTGACCTTCGATCATCACAAAAATCCATAATTCAACTTAACTGATTATCTTCCATCAAACTATCAAAATTTCAACTTGGTCAACTATGGTCAACTATGGTTTAACCTAGTCAACTATGGTCTTTTGGGACCTTCCAACGATGTAGAATGCATTCCTAGATGTGTTTAACCACTTCTCAAATCAATTAACATGCTTCTAAACTATCAATGTTGACTTTCCTTATCAGATTTCAATTTTAATCCTGAAGGGGGCATGGTATTGCACATCATTCAAAGTTTGTAATCAAATTTGAAATCATATCTTTATGACAATCATATCTTCATTAGTGATCAAGACAACAATCATGTCTCATTACTGATTCATCAAAAAAAGTCCTCATCGCTCGGGGCAAATCTATCATCACTTGGGGCATATCAGATTCATCAAGATCCATATCAATCTGGTATTCTCCTAATCTTGTAAACTGTATCAGTTTTTGCAACCATCGGATCATAGTGTTCTTTCCTTGGTTCTTTAGCAACTGAAGGATTTGGATGTGATACCTACTAGTTCTGCTAAGATAATCGAGTCTAGAACCGGTCACTCACTTCTTTGCAATCCTAAGGTTTGGAATCAGACGTTTTGACACTTTTTCGCAATCCTCGATTCATCACTGCTATAGTGAACATTATCTTTGGTCATTCAGGACCTATTATCTCCATATCAAATCAATATCAATCAGCTTTTGTCTCATATCAATTATCAATTTCAAACATCAGTTTCATATCTTTATCAAACACAGACTGTTTTTGAACCACTGCGCTTCGCACAGTAATTCAAAGAGGGGCAAAATGTAATACCCCAAAAATGGGCTATAAGTTCATTAATCTTCTATATCAACAATTTGAATGAAATCGACATCAAAGTCCTAACCTAAGGCACATCTAAACATTATCGAATCCTAATTGATTATCTTAAATTCTGCATCGGGGAATATTCTTAGCAATATTCCTAATTATCTTAATTATCTTTAATTTAATGATTATTTGGCGATAAATCACATTTATCCTAAGTTTGATTAATTGAATATTTTCATATTTAATTAATCAAATTTAATATCTTGCCACTTAATTGTGTAATTAAATTTAATTCTATCTATTATTAATTGTATTATTTAATTTTGACAATAAATCCAATATCCTATGAATAATTGATTAATTTTTTATTTAATTAATTAAAGCAAGTTGTCATTATTTAATAATGTAGTTTTTAATAAAAGTTTGATTAAATAATTGATTAACCCATAAATCAATTATTTATTTTCAAAAATCAGTTAAGTTGAGCATAAATCACTTTATTTATTTATTAAATCATAATTATCCATGTGCACATTCAAGGACCAGTTAAACTCAAATTGGAAAATCAATGCAAGTTGTTAGCTTTTTGAAACTCAACATCTTTTTGAGTTTTAAAGTTGATCTAAACTTCTAATTCGAGTTGAACTGTGCTTTTGCATGATTTTTGTGACTTAATTATCTGTTATTTAAAAATAACTCAAAAATCAACCTGAGTTATTTGAGTGATTTATGGCTTTTTCTCATGCACCTCCAAAGCCCTGAATTTCTATAAAATCAAGGCTCAGCTCTTCATAATTCATCTCACAAATTGAAAACTTACTCTACAGCAATCATAGCCTATCAGATTTGGAGAATTTGCACAATTGGAGCTTGAAAGATAAATTTGAGGATTCGAAGCTTTGTGAGATCAATTTCAAATTCATAGCTTTCATATTATTGTTAGAATTTTCATTCTCATATCATATCATTTCTAGATTAGTATTGCATATCAATTTTCATATTAGCATAGATTCATATCAGTTCATCATATCATTGCATAGAAAATATCAAAAATATAGATTAATTGCATTCATATTTCATATCTAGATCAATTGCATTCAAATCCTTCATTTAGGTGTCATCTAGGTCACTGATCTCGATAACAATCTGAGAACATTAATATCACACCTACTAGAAGGTAGTAAATCACTTGTTTAAATTAGATTTCAATTTTGCACGATTTTGATTTTTGCTAACCTCTAATGTTTTACTGAAGTGTTGTGTCTATAGATTAGCATTGTTTGCAAGTCTTGGCATATTGAACAACTTCTTTTTCCATGTCCAGCCAGTAGTAACCAGCTCTAATAATTTTTTGGGCTAATGTCAGACCACTTGAATGAGACACACAGATACCTTCATGTACCTCAACTAGCACATGTTTGGACTCATCAGGTTCTAGACACCTAAAGAGGGTATCGTCTAAACCTTGTCTATACAATTCATTTGCAATGAGGACATACTGTGAAGAATTATGAATTAGGTGATGCTTTTCATTCTGGGTATAGGTGTCTGGAATGATTTTTTCATGAAGGTAGGAAAAGATATGGTGGTAGTGAGATGAATCATGTCCAATGACTAAACAGATCATTTAGGATTTAGGAATATCATAAGCAGGGTAGTGTAATGCCTCCACCAGGAATTTGTGTCTGAAGTCATTCTCTAGCATTTGTAACATTGAAGCAAGAGTGGCCATAGCATCAGCTGCCTTATTGTTTACCCTTGGAATCTATTGGAAAGAAATGTGTGTAAAATACTATTTAAGATTATCCACCATTCTTTTGTAAGGTACGAGCTTGTCATCTTTTGTTTGGTAGACATCATTGACTTAGTTGATGATTAACTAAGAGTCTCCAAAGACCTTGAGCTCATCCACACACCATTCAAGGGCTATCTTCACACCATTGATGAGAGCTTCATATTTAGCTATGTTGTTTGTGCAGGGAAACAACATTTTATAAGGTTTGGAAAATGAGTATCTTTGAGGTGTTATAAACTGAATGCCTACACCTGATCCTTGTTGAGTGAATGATCCATCAAAGAACATGCTCCAATATTGATGTGTGAAAAGCATGATGGGTTCATCTAGGAATTCAATACTCAAAGGTTGATGATCTTTTAGAGGAGCTTCTACTAGCTGATCAACAATTGCTTTTCCTTTAATAGCTTTTCTTTCCACATACTCAATGTCAAATTCACTAAGTATCATCACCCATTTCGCTAATCTACCTATGAGGGCAGCCTTGCTCAGTAGGTACTTCAGTGCATCAATTTTTGCAATAAGCCTTGTGGTGTGAGCTAGCATATAATTCCACAAATTCTAAGAAGCAAATACCACTGCTAAACAAGCCTTCTCAATGACATAATAATTCATTTCATAGGAAACCAATGTTCTGCTAATATAGTATATGGCTCTCTCTTTGTTGTTTTGAACTTCTTGAGCTAGGAAAGCACCCAAAGATGTGTTCATTGTTGAGATATACAGTATAAGTAGCTTCCCATGAATAGGAGGCATCAATATAGGTGGATTAGCAAGATACTATTTTATTTGAGTGAGTCCCTTGTCACATTCTTCATTCCATTCATAGATCACACCCTTATGCAAAGTTTTAGTAAATGGTTGTGACTGGTCGGCCAACTATGAAATGAAACACCGAATAGATTGTAGCCTTACCTATAATCCTCTAATATGACTGATATTCTTGGGTGGAGGCATGTCCATGATAGCTTGCACTTTTCTAGGATCAACTTCTATGCCTTTAGCTGAAATGATATAACCCAAGAGTTTCCCAGAAGTAACACCGAATGCACATTTTTTTGGATTAAGTTTGAGGCTAAATTGTTCCATGCGGTCAAGTATGGGACCCAAATCTGTGAGATGAGTTCTTCATTGCATACTCTTGGATAAAGTATCATCCACATAAACTTCCATCATTTTATGCATCATATCATGGAAGATGGTAGTGACAGCTCTCTGATATGTTGCTCCAACATTCTTAAGCCCAAAAGGCATGACATTCCAGAAAAAGGTGCCCTAGGCACATGTGAAAGCGGTCTTTTCTTGATCTTCTGGTGCAATTTTTATTTGATTATAGCTAGAAAATCCATCCATCAAGGAATACATCTCATATCCTCCTGTCATGTCTACTATCATATCAATATTAGGAAGTGGGAAGTCATCTTTTGGACATGCCTTATTGAGATCCCAAAAAATTGTACACACATGAATGAATTTATCATGCTTGGTGACTGGTACAATATTTGAAATCCATTCTGCATAGTCAATAGTCCTTATGAAACTAGCCTTAAGAAGCTTTTCTAACTCTGCTTTGACCAAAAGTGCTACGTGTGGATGCATCTTTTGCAGCTTCTATTTAACAGGTTTGATACTTGGTGCAATGGACAAATGGTGCATGATTAGATTGGGGTCTAATCTAGGCATATTAGAGTAGGTCCATGCAAAGTTTATCTTCTTGCTCTAAAAGAAGCTAGTGAATTCTTCTTTTTCTTTGGCAGACAATGATTGTGCTAGATGAATAATCTGTGGAGTAGCCTCTATACCCAAATTTACCAGTTGTATCAGTTCAATCAATACTGATGATCTCTCTTGAAAGTGGCTCAAAAATGTATGTGGTTGAACATGGACCTCTAATCCAACTACACATGAAACATAATCATTACTCACAATCAAATTACGAAAGAGAGATTTGATTACTCAATTCAAAATTCATGGTGAAGTGACCTATTGCCTCCTATGTAGACGGGGTGTTTGATTACTCTTAGAACGAGAGCCCAACAACCATTAGACTAGTACTGCAATGGAGGATTTGAAAGCTATGAAGATAATCAAATTGAAACTAATCTAGAATGAAGTGTAATTAATCTAAGAGCTTGAAAGAAAATATGAAATGCAGATTTACTCGAAAGAACTTGAAATAAAGATGAGATTAAGCTATGAGAATGTAAGAAAACTAATTATAATGAAAATGCAATATTAAACTAGATGAAATTAATCTAAAATATGCAATGAAAGCTTGAAAGATATGAAATTGAGACAAAAAAATGCTATAGTTTAGTTACTCTCAAAATTGCTCTCTTTTGAATGAAGAATGAGGCTCATTAAATAGACAAGCCCAGGGAGAGAATGAAGAGGTTCTTGATTTGAAACTCCTAACTCTTCATTCCTAATTGAGACAAAAAGGCATGAATTACTTAATTAAAAGAATGTTTATTGCCACATAAGGGTGACCATTTGAATAATTTGAATTATTAATTCAAATAAAGGCATCCATTCAAATAACAAGTAATATTAATTCCTTTTTATGTATATTAGCCAAATGGGGTGGGTTTAATTTAATTTAAAGTACATAGGAATTTAGAATTAAATTAATTTATCATAGGGGTAATTTAGCTAATAAAAGTCGAAGACTTTAAGAATTAATTGTAATATCTGATTAATGCAATTTAGGGTTTTTGCAATTGACATCAAGTTAAATTAAGTCAGGTAGGAGAGAGAAAATTGCCTAGTAAACTAGGACTTTGATGCTGTAGAATTTGATGAAAATGCACCAAAATTGATTAAATTTATTAGGTGCCAATTTTGGGGTATTACAGGGGGCACCTGCCTGGTGTGGGGGGCTTTGTCCTATCACTTTCAGAAGCTTTGTTCATGCATCAGTCACTAGTGATTCTTGTTGCATTTGCCTGCTGATGCCTAGCTATCTTTTGAGATTTCTCCTCTTGAAGATCTCTTGTAATATTAATTCCTTTTTATGTATATTAGCCAAATGAGGTGGGTTTAATTTAATTTAAAGTACATAGGACTTTAGAATTAAATTAATTTATCATAGGCGTAATTTAGCTAATAAAATTCAAAGACTTTAGAAATTAATTGTAATATCTGATTAATGCAATTTAGGGTTTTTGCAATTGACATCAAGTTGAATTAAGTTAGGTAGGAGAGAGAAAATTGCCTAGTAAACTAGGACTTTTATGATGTAAAATTTGATGAAAATGCACCAAAATTGATTAAATTTATTATGTGCCAATTTTGGGGTATTACAGGGGCCACCTTCCTAGTCTAGGGGGCTTTGTCCTATCACTTTCGGAAGCTTTGTTAATGCATCAATCACCAAAAATTCTTGATGCATCTTCCTGCTGATGCCTAGCTATCTTTTGAGGTTTCTCCTCTTAAAGATCTCTTGTGTATCAGTCACCAGTGGTTCCCACTGTGCCTACCTACTGATACTTAGCTCTCCTTTGAACCCCTCTCTTTTGGGATCTTTTCCTTACATCATTCACCAATGGTTCTCACTACATCTACCTATTGATGTTTTGCTCGTACTTGATTCTCTCTCTTGAGAATCCTCCTTGTATCAGTCACCAGTGGTTCTCACTATGTCTACCTACTAATACTTGGTTCACGCTCTGATATCTTATTGAGGCTTCATTTCTCATGATGGTCACCAGTGGTTCTCATTGTGTCTGCCTACTATCACTATCCTGTTAAGGATTCGAATGTTGCATACTTCTGATTCAACTTCAATCCTCTTGAACACAAACTTAAACTGAAATTGAAAACTAAATTTTTGTTCCTTTGAAGCGTGCTGAGCTTTTCTTTTGTGTGTTGTTTTTTCACTTTGTCATTCCTCCTTGAGAGAATCTAAGATGTCTTTTCTTGGCTGAGAAACACAAAGACTGGGGGCATGATCTTTCCTTTGCTTTCTATTTGCTAGTTTAGTTCCAATGATCCAAAGAATTCACATAAGAGGCATAACCATCTATAAGAGACTTCATCTCATATTGGATGGCCATGTATACCTCAACTCCTTTTATATGGATGCTTTGGTGAGGTTTGTTCTTCTCCTTGTCTGTTTTAAGTGACTTCTTTCTGCTACAAGTAAAATTGCTAATGTTCATCCTGCTAAGTGAACGTAAGGGTCACTGCGAGCATTCTTTAGCAAAAGAAGGAACTCTCATGTGTCTGACATGTTTATTAATTTGCAAGCAACATTCTAGTCATTCTAGTAATTATTCTTTGATGCTTATGTTAACTTGCTAAATCAAAAGGAATAGGTGTTCAGGTCATTCTAGCTTCTTGTGCCTTAATGCTTACATCTCATTCTGACAAATCAAAGACTTATGTCATATTCATATTCTCATGATAACAATGTTAGTGAGGATTGTATGGCATATTGTGATTGTCCCATGCTTAAAAGAACTCTATGATGATAATATGATGAGTCCAACAGCCAAGTCCTAGGGTTTTCATTTAGCTTAGGCTTGAATTGGGACTGTGTGTTGGTGTTGTCTTGATTGTTTTCTTCTGGATCTCTTCATCGAAGGTTCTCATCTTTTGTCCTGGGTTTGTCTTGGCTGCACAAGTGTCTAGTCCTCGCTCTTGATCTTGGAAACATCCTTTTGATTAGTACCTGTCATATATTGCTAAATCCTACATGAGATGATTAGTATCATATACATTTCACATACATTGCATATGTTGCATTTTCATTTGCATCCATAAAATCCATATCCATTTACATATTCATTTGCATGTGCATCCATTATAAGCATAAATAAAATCATACATTGCATTCATTTATCTATCATCTATCATTACGTTTCACATTACATATTCATATAACATCATAAAAGAAACATGTGAATCTCATACATATCTACTCCATACATTTAAAGCATCTAGGAAATATCTCATAAAACATGAACATCAAAGAAATATATCAACAAGTACAATGATATCAAAATAGTGATCTCATATATATATCTTGATCAAATCAATGTCATGTACAAAAGAAGGGTGCTACTCGAGCACAATATCAAAAATGGAGCTACAATATGGATATCAAAAGAATGCTAACTCTGCCCATCACCACCTCGAGGAGGTGGTGGTGCCTACGGTGCTCTGGCGTACTCATAAAATAGAGGCACCTACTTTGATACATCTGGAATAGCTCCATAATATGCTGCATAATAGTAAGCTACCTGAGCAGCCTCATATCTGGTCTCTATTTGTGACCATGCTAACACCTCTCGTAGCTCTTTGATCTCCTACTCTCGATCAGCCACGTGGGTCTCTTGTATGATGACTCATGTGTGGCAGTCATCTATCTCATGTTGTACCTACCTAACCCTCTCTTGACTCTTCCTAAGAGCCTCCTATAGTTGTGGTGCCTATGCTTCTGTTGGAACATCTTGCATATCTATATCATCGCCCAGAGGCAGCTGCTGCAATGGATCCCATGTCCTCTGCCTGGTGGATCTCTGTTGAGACCCACTACTCCTAGCACCTGCATTTGACCTCATAGTCCTCGATGGGATCTATCTACACTAACCTGGGCCTCAATACTCTCTACCTAGGCTACTATAATGGTACCCGCTGCTCTTGCTACTACTATGCTAGTGGCTGTTGCACTAGCTACTGCTGTGCTAGCTACTACTATGCTAGCTGTCCTATCCCTGCAGGATCTATAAATCTAGGGAAAGGGTGGGCTAGGTAGTGATCTTTGTATGCAACCATCATCCCTACACTGGTGACATCCACCATATAATCCCATCAGGCCTGAGGTATATGTGTCTCGATCATACACCTACCTGGATCTAATCTTGGGAGCCACCCCTTCTTCTCCTCATCGGTGAAGTGGGCATAGGGACAGTACTCCTGGGAGATGTCCTATTGTCTCCCAAACTAATGCAAGACACATGTAACAAGAAAGAACTCAATGATAGTAACACTATGTCCAATCAGTGGACATGAGACAAACATGTAAGAAAGCTCTCTCTGAACATCATCCCATGGCTCGATAGCAACCCATGGTCTCCAGATAATAACTACCATATCATCAAGCTATCCGCACCACTACTCTATCTTACCTAGCAATGGCTGAGTCATTAGACCTACATACCTATACATGTAAGGCTCTAGCACCTATTGTGTATCATGATATATAGGCCTGCAAATAGGGAGATGCTCCCAGGACCAGATTTGAAGAACAAAGATAGCTGATGCCATGGTCTAAGCTCCTCGATACACAATCTCATACATCTCATGGTACATATGGGCAAGCATACACTCACCCCATCTAAATTTGACTACTAGTCTAGCTAGTATCCTCTACAACATCGACCCCCAGCCACACTCCAAACCATGCTAACCTTGATCAGGAGCTAGATAACAACTCAGGAACATAGCGAGAACAACAGCTTATGGATGAGCACCGTTGTACCTACTAATAAAATCCTCCCAAGAGATGGCCTAGCCCATCACTAGATCATCTTAGAATATAGTCCTCAATGCCATTGTGCCTACCCTCAGCTGTACATCATACTCTACTTAGGCATCGTGGATGGGTATCCGCAAGATCCTGTATATATCATCAGGAGTGACTATCATCTCCCCTAGCAAAAAATGGAAGGTGTTCATTCCCGAATGGAAATGCTCAACAAGTGTACCAAGAAGATCATGATTTACCCGAATGTCAAGTATATCATGAAAATATCCTAGACTAAGTCCCTTAATATGTGCACTCTCAACATCTGTCAATCTCTGTACCAATGTGGTGATCATTGGATGATGTGATTGGAAGGTGATGTCAGGGAATTCAAACTACAAAGAAAGCAATGACATTGGATCAGTATCTCAAATATGATGGTTTTCAAGACAACAACAATAAATATAGCAATGCATCTATCCTAGACATGACTCTGTGATGCTCTACTTGGCTGATTTCATGCACATTTGGAAAAATTTTGGAATTTTTTTTCCAAACTACAGTAGCATCTCATGTGAGGAAACTATTCCCTCGTGTGAGATAGGACCTTCTCCTGCGCAAGAATGAGAAATGTCATGTGACATGACCTAGTGCTTTGCACGAGACTCCAGACAGACCCCGAGCGAGGAAGCCCTGACCCATGTGAGGAAACCATTTCCTCACATGAGGGGTGACTGAGGCTAGTGCAAGAAAACTATTTCCTCACATGAGAGTTGAATAACATGACCTAAAATATGCTAGATCTATCCTAAATTGACCTAGAAAGCAGTAAAAATAGAAATGAAGGGAGGATTATCGACTACTCATAGGTGGGTCATACTCCGGTAGCCAAGTGTGTCATCATGAGTGCTCAAATCAATGCATATGTACTAGAATGCCCTCCATTCTCTCTCTCAGAGCTCAAAATCACAAGAAGACAAAGATGAATAATGAATTGAAAATGACCCCTCCGGGGCTTATATAGCTTTTTGACCTAATTTTCAAAGTGCTTTGTTTTGCATGAAAATTACACCCTTGACTAAATTGACTGCTCTAAATCCATTTTTGAGATCGAAATCAAAATTTGACATCTCTAGATAGCTCAAAATCACATTTTAAATTTTGGGATCCTTAGGATCAGACTCTTATGCAATCAGTCTTCTGGCCTCATCTTCCCGCCAAATCCTCATCTCCTCATCATTTTCTCAAGATCTTTAATGTTTTCATCAAAGTTAGCTCTAGTCAAAATTTGGTCAACTATAGTCAACTATGGTCAAATTTGGTCAACAAGACCTCCCGATCACTTCAAATTGCTTCTACAGCTTCTTGAATTTAGTCTGATTGCTCCTACTCTACAACCTCTTATTGTTAATCATCCTTCTGATATGTCATCTTTTGATTTTGCTCCTGAGGGTGCAAGAAGATTGCATCATTTAAATCTTTTTGAACCATTCTCATTTCAATCTGATCTAAATCAAAGTCTTCACAGCTTGTGGCATCTCTTCACTAGGGGCATCTTCATGCCTCGCATGATGGTTCTCAAAATCTCATTAGGTATTGGGGCAATCTAACCCTAATTCCTGAAAGTGAAGCTTCATTGTGGAGATGGCTCTCAAAATCTCTTTCAGACCATTATTTGGGGAATCTAACCTGGGTCTCGGGGGGCTAAGCTTCATATTGGGGTAATCTAACCCTGATTCTAAAAAATTAGTCATAAATCTGCATCTGTCATCATTTGATTAGTAGGCATTGGGGCAATCTAACCCTGATTCCAGTCTCTTCTCAAGTTGTCATTAGACCATTGTCTTTGCAATCTAACTTAAACTTTGGAGAATCATGCTTTGTTCTGAAGGTGGTTCTGCAATTCAATCTATTTCAGTGTCTTGGCATCCTAACCTTGACTTCTGAGGGTTAAGCTATGTTCTGGGGATAATCTTGAAATCTCATTTGTCACATCAAGCTATTGTTTGAATCAACACGCTGCTCGCACATCAATTCAAAGAGGGGAAAAATGTAATACCCAAAAATTGGCACCTAATAATTTCAATCAATTTTGGTGCATTTTCTTCAATTTTACATCTTTAAAGTCCTATTTTACTAGGCAATTTTCTCTCTCCTACCTGACTTTATTTTGACTTGATGTCAATTGCAAAAACCCTAATTTTCATTAATCTCACACTATGATTAATTCTTAAGTATTTGACTTTATTAGCTAAATAGTCCCTATGATACATTAATTTAATTCTAAAGTCCTAAGTGCTTTAAATTAAATTAAACCCACCCCATTTGGCTAATATACATAAAAGGAATTAATCTTATTTATTTATTTGAATGGACACCTCTTTATTTGAATTTAATAATTCAAATTATTCGAATGGTCATCCATATGTGGCAATAATCCATTCTTTAATTAAATAAATCTTTCAATATTTGTCTCAATTAGGAATGAAGAGTCACCCATTTAATTTCAAGAACCTGTTCATTCCTCTCCTAGGCTTGTCTATATAATGAACCTTCTTCCTCATTAATTAGAAGGCAATTGTGAGAGCATCCATACTATAGCGAATTTTAGTCTCATTTATCTTCATATTTCCAAGCTTTTTCATTGGCTAATTAGTTTAATTTCTCATTTTAGTGTAATTGCACTTTCATAATAGTTTAATTTTCTTATTGCTATTAGATTAATCTCATATTTCTTTCAAAGCTATTTAGTTTAGCTTGCATTATCATATTTCCTTCAAGTTATTTAGATTATCATAATTCCTTCAAGTTATTTAGATTAATTTGCATCTTCATATTTCTTTCAAGCTTTTAGATTAATTGCACTCAATCCTAGCTTAATTTCATTATTGATTCATCTTTCAAGCTTTGAAAATCCTTCCTATTAGCTTGGTCTTATGGTTGTTGGCTCTCATTCGGAGAGTAAATCAAACACCACAGTTAATTAGAAGGCAACAGGTTGAATTGATATAATCATGTGAATGGTTAATTCATACTCAATTTCATGCTTCGATGATCGAGAAATGACTATGTTGTGTTTGTAACTAGATTAGAGGTCCACGTTAAGCTTATAACAACCACTACTCCTCTAGTTCCAAGTTGACACTGCAGTAAACCAAAACCCATAGATAAAGAATAAATTTAGAGAGTAGAGGAGAGAGATAACGACCAAAATAATATAGGGCCCCTGTATTATTTCAGTCATTATCACTCTCCTCCACTCTCTAAATTTATTCTTTATCTATGGGTTTGTTTACCGTAGTGTAAACTTGGAACCAGAGGAGTGATATATAGTTGTGTTGCATCGTCTAGGTATACCACTCAATTATGTTGTCTCCAAAAAAATTTGACCATGATGCCTACATTTATGTTTCTCAGCTATTGTGATATCTACATTTATGTTTCTCATTTGTCATTTTTATGTGCATGGTCTTTATGTGTGTCATTTTGTTGAGGCCAAAAAGAAATTAGATCACTCAGTTATCGATGGTGAAGAACTAGAATACCTTATAGGAGCAGTGGTTATAACTAGTACATGGCTTAGATGATATGCTATGAAGAACCCTAGGTTGTGGTTGTTTGAGAATTGGGAGACACACACAAAGATTCTTTGTTATTCAAACCTCATCATTACATTAAATGTCCACTTGATCAGATATGGGGGAAGACCGCATAATAAAATAAATAAAGAGAGATAAAACACTTCACACAATGCCTTGAAGGTAATAGAAATGATGCCCTAGCTCTCAAAGCTTGCAAGTCATCAAGCATTCCAAATGAAAAGATGTAAACAATGCCAGTATTAAGCAGTGAGCTCATGAACAATGTATGATGCCCTAGCTTGCAACCCGTGAGCCATCAAGACATTTCCCCATGAAATAATCATAAACGAGGAGTACCACATAGTGAATATCAATGACAAAACAAATAAAGAGATATCAAACACTTCACACAATTGCTTGAAGGTAATAGCAATGATTCCCTAGCTCTCAAACCTCACTGGTCATCAAGCATTCCAAATAAAAAGATGTAAACAATGCCAGTATTCAATAGTGAGCTCATATACAATGTATGATGCCCTAGCTTGTAGCCCATGAGCCATCAAGACATTTCCTTGTGAATGATCATAAACGGGGACTACCACATAGTGAATATCAATAGAAAAACAAATAAAAAGAGATCAAACATTTCACACAATTCCTTGAAGGTAATAGCAAGGATGCCCTAGCTCTCAAAGCTCGTGGGTCATCGAGAATTACAAATGCTAAGATGTAAACAATGCCACTATTAAAATTCATATTATGCCATTAAATCAACAAATGCCATCAAAATGAAATTGAGTTAATGAGAAGACAAAGCTTGAATGCCTACCTCAAGTTCCAGTGCCCTCATTCTGTTGGTGTTCAAAATGATGCTTATGCTCTTAGGCTGCCAATATACCCTCAGATAGATTTTAGGAATGGTTAGCTCCAAAATGTATAGGGATCTTAGGGTAACTGGACCAACTGTAGGGACAAGACTGCCCTCTTCTGCTTTAGGCTCTGCAAAACTAAGGCGGGTGCACCTAACCCAGTGAAAATTATACTTCACACACCAAAGACTGGGTCTAAACAATAGATTGAATAGTAAGAAAGTGCTAAATTCTAACCTCACATTCATTGAATCTCCATTACTATAGGGTAGAACATTACAACCAAAGACTTAAAGTTTAATGATGGTTCTTAATTTATATGTTTGAGTCATAACAACCTCAATCAATATATTTTAATAGAGAAATACTCATCTAGGCTAGTGCCTCATCCATTGGGCAAGATCTCTTAGACAAACTATACAAACACACTAGAGTATATCTAAGATTCAAAGCCATAAACACATTTACAATCTCCTTTACTGCTTATAGAAAATCCTTACATAGACAAGAGATAAATCTATGTCCCATCTAGAGCATTATTTCATCTAATCCTAGATTAGAGCTCAAGAATGAAGACACATACATAAATTAATATGCAATGAACTAGAAAGTTCAAAATCTATCTGTGTTGACACAAAAGAGAGAGAAGAATCATGTATCTGCATTAAGTATGAAGAATCTTCAAGTGTATACAATCAGTCCAAACAAACCATGCTTGCAAATTATAGCTTAGACCTACAACTTTCTTTCTACTGTCAACAAATACTAAAATAAATCATTACAATTCAGACTGAGAAGAGGACTCACAACCAAAAGATTTGAACACATAACTCCCAATGACCTCAAATGATCATAAAAATTCCCTTTATACCAGGGTAACAATACAAGCATAATGATCATTCCCAATTCAAAAATTCAAAACCACCTAACTCCACTGAGGAATTAACACACAGACATGACAGGGACCAAGCCACAGTCGGTAAGCACAAATAGTCCAATTTCAAAAGCTACCTAGCCCTGTACCTATCCCAAGTACAAAATAATCACAAAACCCCAAGAAATCTAGCCAAAAAGACCCTTGCAACACATCTTGAGTACTACCTTATTTATTTTCCCATGGCAATACATTCCTTTGCAACTACCCATGGCAACCTGGACCACACTGCAACAGTTGACAATCATTTCCATCCACTCCAACCGCTCAAAAATTGAATTCTGGTACTTTTTGTCATTGCAAACCCTCTACAAAAATTTGAATTTGAATATAAACCGTCACTTTATGGTGCTTGCAGTAGATTGGCGGTCCTCATTCAAATCTCAGTAAACTTTAAGTCATGACAGTCCGATCCTCATGTTTCGCGGTCTTTATGATTTACCCTTTATAGGAATCCTAGTTTACATTTAGCAACCATGCGACAAAATGTTTTCATCAGTTCATGAAGAACTTTATAAAACTACTAGAAAGTTTAGCAATTATGTGAATACACACTCGCTGAACCGCTAAAACATTTAGAGAATCACCAATTTATTGTGTGAATGAGTGAATCCTTTGAACTTTGTTAGCATCACCAACCTCATGTATCCGGACCACTAAGCCTTCACTAGGAAGATCAATGGCCATCTGAAGTTTGCATACTAATCCAAGATTCTATTAGATTACATGCCCACTATTAGATCAAGAATCTCCTCCTAGCTCTGACAACCCTCTGACACAAAACAAAATCAATGGCCATCGCAAGATCTTAAGCCTCTGACACACTCGATGAGATCATACACCATCCACCGATTCACTAACAGGACCAGGACCCTCTAACAGATTTGGAAACTAGGTCCCATAGATAATTTCCATGGTGTTAATACTTGGACCAGTAAAATACCCCCAACTATGGAAATGTGTCAACAGACCCACCTGCCTTCCTTATGAGAATCAATGACTGTCGCTATTGTTAGGCCTTTTTATGTCATGCAGAAAATCCTTTAAAAATGGCCTCCTCCCTGCAAATGATTTTGGTCTGTGTCCTGCCTTGAGTTCCTTGTGTTGTCACTAGGCTTTGGTCAAATTTGCACATGCTGAATCATTAAATCCAAAAAGTTATTCGAGTTTCAAGCCTACTGGAAATGTTTTTAAAATAAACCATAGTGTCAAAAACCCATGATGTTTTCAAAAATTTGTGTTGTTTTCGACCTGTGTGTTGTTCTTGACCCCCTTGTATTCCAGCTTTGTGTGCTTATCTGTTAACATGTCGGAAACTCTGTGTGTTTTCGACTTCCCTGCTATCTTTCATGTCGGAAACTCTGTGTGTTTTCGGCTTCCCTGCTATCTTTTGTGTTAGAAATTTTTTGTTTTTTTTATCCTCTATCATCAAAAACCCTGTGTGGTTTCAACCCCGCACTTCTACCCTGATTGATGGTTTTTTTTCTAACTGTGCAAGTGCGATGGTGGTGGGACGTATTTTTTTGAAGGCACAACTAGTCCTGATATGTTAGAAGATCAAAGGTTGTCATTAAAGTGCAAAGGTTTTGTTAGGGCTATGCACTTTTGTGACAACCATTTGATCCTCCAGATGGGTTTGGCTTCTTTGGTGTGGTCTTGAGGGTGGACATGTGGTAGCTTGTGATTGGCTATCGCATGATCGCATAGCCCAGCTTTTGGCTATGCGATCATGCGACTGCTTGCCATGTGTCCTCGGGGCCCGTCGGTAGGGTGGTCTGGTTACGGTTCCATGTCATGGATGTGGTGATGTGGCAGCCTTTGGTTGGCTATCACATGATTGCATAGCCCTTTTTTCAGCTATGCAATCATGCTATTGGCTGACATGTGTCCTTGTTCACGGTTGTAGAGTTGTGTGGTGGTGATGTTCTGTGGTCCCTGGGGTGGTGATGTGGTGGCTTCCTATTGGCTATCACATGATCGCATAGCCTTTCTCTCAGCTATGTGATCATGCGACAGGGTGCCACGTGTCCTTGGCAGTGTGGTGGCAGTTGTGTTGCCAGTTGTGGTGGTGGTGGCGGTTGCATCGGTTAAGGTTGGTAGGTTGTCGCATGTCCACATAGCCCATTTTCAAGCTATGCGATCATGCGATAGGGTGCCACATGTCCCTATGGGCCCATCTACAGCTGTTTGGTGGGCTCAGTGGAGGGTGCGGTCGTGGTGATCTTTGATTGGTCAGCGCTGGTGGGATGTTAAGTTTTGAATGCGGGCCCGGGCTTGGATTTCTCGGCAGTGTTTTGACGACAGGTGGATGCATGGTAGCAGTCTGTCGCATGTTCATGTGGGCCAATTCCATGGCTTGCAAACATGTGACAAACCCTTTCATGGTAGTGGTTTGAACGTCTAGCGGTTATGTGGAGGTAGATGGTTAGCAGGTGTCGCATGTTCACATAACCCATTTTTGGGTTATGCGATCATGAGACCAAGCATTATTGAGGCCCATTTCCTATGGCAGTAAAGGTGATGACTGTGTAGTTGCGCGGCTAAGAGAAAAGTGGTTAAGGCTTATTTCCCACCAAATGCAAAGTAGCCATTGTAGTTTGAGTTTGATTTTCTAAGATTTCTGAGAGACAGGGAGTACCAAATTCATGAAATTGAATGCTAGATTTGACCCTGTTTGGTGAGTGGCAATTTGTAGTGTGGTCTAGGGTGCTTGGTGATTATTTGCAGAGATATTTTTGTACCTGGTGCTGTGTGGATTTTGAGCTCGAGAGGTGTTTGCAGCTGGTGGATTTGACTGTTTTGAGCTTGCTTGTTGTGGCTTAACCCCTGTCTTGTCTGTGTTTATTTCTCAATGGGGTTAGGTGATTTTAAATTTCAAAATCATTATGCTTTCTTTGTAACCCTTGTATAAAGGGTCAAAATTTTGACTTGTTAGAGGTTCCATTTTGTTTTGGTTTCAGTGGGAAATATAAGGCTCTGTCACATTGCATGAAGCTAAATAGAATTCCTGGAAGTCTTTTGTAGGTTATTGAAGTGGTTTGACCTCTTTCTCAATTTGATCATGTGTAGGACTCATTATACTTAATGTAAATTTTTCATGCTTCCAAGTCTCTCCTTGGTGTCATTCCTGTGAATCTTGGATTTTCTAATCCATTGCATAGTTTTCCCTTTGCATATGTTCTTGTCTCTAGTTCTTGGTCTAGGATCAGGTGAAATATACTTTAGAGGGGACATAGATTCAATCTTGGATGTCTACAGAAGGATTTTATAAGTAGTGGATGGGCTGGAATATTTATATTTATGGCTATGAGTCTTTGACAATAGTTGTTTCATGTTCTCATTGTTTGTATGTGAGGTCTGCCCAATGGATAATGGCACTGATCAAAGGTTAGTATGTTCAGTGGAGTCCAATGTTTGATAGGTTTTTGGCTATTTCCTGCATCTCTTTATATCAATACCATTTCAAGTAGTACCCTTCACAAGTCCATTTTACCTTGCATAGTAGAGTTGACTCAATGGATACCTGGTTAGTATTTAGTAGTCCTTTACTATGATCTACTTTATGAATCCAAATGTACAAGGTATGTAGGGAGTTTGAATTTTGTCTGGATTAGGTGCACCCACCTTGGTTTTGCAAAGCTAGAAGCAGAAGAGGGCATATTAAGTCCCTATAGTTGGTCTAGTTGCCTTGCAGAGCTCCCACACTTGGAACTAACCACTCCTAACATCAGTCTCAAGGCATATTAGCAGCCTTATGGCATAAGAGTTTTCAAACACCAACAGCTATACCACTGCATTAAAAATTGAGCAAGTTATATCAACGGCACAATGACAGCCACAAGATTAAAATTAACTTTAACCCGCCTGAACATTGAGAAGACTGGTCCCACTGACAACATCCAGCTTGTCATCCGACCACTAGGCCCCAAAACAAAAAGTAACCGATCGCATGGTCACATGTCAAAAAATCCTAACATGTGATCATGCGATAATCAATCATTTTAAAACCCATTAAAGACCTGGGCCCACCAACAGATCGCACTTGCGTAATTAGGACCAAAGAACAAGGAGTGTCGATAAAAGGGAAGAAATGTGAGGTTGAAAACACACAAGGTTTTTGGTGAAAGATCAAAAACATCCAGGGTATTCATGCAGACCAAGCATAATAACATCGTAGGTTTTCAACACTTTGGCAGATTCTGAGACTGTTTCCTACAGACCATGAAAATTGAATAAATCCTTGGGTTTTGTGATTTAGGAGATGCGATTTGGACTGAAGCAAGGTGACAACATGAAGAGCATAGGGCTAAGAGCGCACAACATAAAACCTTGGGGATCTACTTCGCATGCCAAAACTGTGCTTGCAGGCATGACAAGACACTTAAAAAAAACTTTGCAGGGAACAGGCCATTTTCATAAGACTTTTGCATGAATAGAAAAATAGACTAACAGTGGCTCTAGTTAGGGATGCATGGCTCTTGCAGGCATGGCAAGAATTCAAAATCACTAGGAGAGCAAACCAACTCAAAATTTCAACCTAAAAAAAAACACAGACAAACTAAAAATAGGGGAAAAGCTAAGCTACTGTTCATGGAAAAGATACTTCAAGAGAAGTAAAACTTTAGGAACTATCCATGAATAGGCAATTCCAAAGTACCACCAGTTAAGTCTTTCAGAACATAAGAATCTATCCCCCATTTTCTTTCAATAAGATAAGGGCCCAACCAAATTGGATCAAACTTTCCATGCTTCCCCTTATCTTCCAACCTTGCATTCCACATCAGGACTAGGTCATCAATCTCAAAACTCCTTTGAGTAGTCTTCTTATCAAACAAATTCTTACATTGCTTCTGTAATGTCTCATTTCTTTCATGTGCATGCCTCCTTACCTCCTCCAATTAGATCAGTTCATCCATTCTTACTCTCATCTCATCATTCAAATCTTCATCATATGCTTGAATAAACCTATACATCTGTAATAAGTTATTCTGAGGAAATCTAGCACTTATTCCATAAACTAGGTCAAATGGGGCACAACCTATGGCTTTCTTTATAGTTACTCTGTCAGCCCATAATTCCCACCATAACTTTGACTCCCAAGCTTTCTTATTTCTGTCCAACACTCTCTTGAGAATCTTAATCAGACTTTTATTACTGGACTCAGCCTGGCCATTTCCTTGTGAATGATATGGAGAAGAAAATGAAATGTGTATCCCATATTGCTGACAAAAATCACTAAACTCCTGTGATCTAAAACACATTGCATTATCAACCAAAATTTTCTCTGGGAAACCAAATCTAGTGAGGATATTCTTCATCATAAAATCTGTCACCACTTTGCTAGTAGCCTTTCTAGTGGGGATAGCTTCAACCCACTTAGTAAAATAGTCTATTGCCACTACTATGTAAGAATGTCCACCACTAGACTTATTTGGAATTTCCCCAATGAAGTCAATACCCCACTTCTGGAAAAGAGCCTGAACTGCAACAGGTCTAAGTGGTAAATTCCCATTAAACTTCAACTTTCTAGCAAATCTCTAACATGCATCACATTTTCTCAAAAATTGATGTGCATCTTTAGAAATTGTAGGCCACCAAAATCCTAACTTAATGATCTTGTGAGCTGTGGTCTTTTCCATATAGTGTCCTCCACACACACCTTGGTGCATTTCCTTTAATAGAGCCTCAGACCTCTCATGGTCTATGCATTTTAGCAATACTCCTTCATTGCTCCTCCACCATAACTTACCATGTATAATGGCATACCTTGTAGATTGCAACTTGACAATTCTTCTTCTATTTTCATCCATCTAAAGGGGAAGGACTAATTTTTGCAAGTAACCAATGACATCACTATACCAATCACAACAATCCATATCACAAATATATGGCCTTTGTTCTTCTTCTAACACATTTATATGATTTGCAATTAAATTTCTTTGTGCCATGAATTTTTCAAGACCTAAGCCTCTTACCAACTTTGTGATCTGGATATCAATATTAAATTCTTGGATCCTGGTGATCCATCTACATCTCCTCCCTGAGACTTCCTGTTGCACCAATATATCCTTAACTATAGCACTAGGAACATAAGCAACCACCTTAGCTCCTACAAGATAACATCTAAAAGCCTTGACTACTTTGACTAAGGCATAAGCCTATTTCTCAGTAATATCATATTTCAATTCTTTTTCTTGTAAGGATTTACTAAAAAATGATATGGGTTGTTCATATCCCTCTAAATTTGTTTGCAATAAAACTGCTACAACTGTATGACAAGAAGCAAAAGAAAAAATCTGCATGGGCTTAGCATAGTCAGGTGTTCTCAAAAAAGGGGAATCTTTGATGGCCCTTTTGATACTTCTGAAAGATTCATTTGCTTCTTCATTCCATTCAATCTTTGCCTCTTTTTTTAACATCCTAGAGATAGGGATATTGATTTCTGCAAAATTTGTAACAAATCTCCTTAGAAAATTCACCTTCCCAAAGAAAGACTGCATTCCTTTAACATTTCTAGGTGGTGAGAGCTTATCTATAGCCATAACCCTTTCAGGGTCAATTCTTACTCCATCCTTGGACACAATATGTCCTAAGAGCTTACCTTCCACAACACCAAAAGAACACTTCTTTGGATTCAAAGAAATCCCATACTCCAAGGCCCTAATAAAAATTTTCTCAAGATGTTCACAATGTTGACTTTCCTTATCTGAATATGCTATGAGATCATCCTGATACACCACTAGAAATTTGTTTATAAAGTTTGCAAAGGCTACATCCATAGCTCTCTGAAAAGTAGCTCCTTCATTAGTTAGACCAAAGGGTGTTCTAACATAAACATATGTTCCCTAAGGGGTAGTGAATGCAGTCTTAAATTATTCTAATTCCTTGACAATGACCTGATTATATCCAAAGAAACCATCCATCATGGACATTAACTCTGATCCAGTAACCTTTTGTAGCATATTCTCCATATTAGGCAAACCATAATTGTCCTTCAAAGAATTGACATTCAAATTCCTAAAATCAACACATAATCTAATGTCACCATTCTTTTTCCTAACTGGAACCAAATTTGACACCCAAGTAGAATGTCTGACAGACTTAATAATGCCATCATCCATCATCTTTTTAAGTTCATCTTGCATTTTTGGTGCCAAAGTAGGGTTCACAGGTCTTAAATTCTACCTAAAAGGTTTAGTTGCTTCCTTTAATGGTATCTCATGTTGAAAGAGATCTTCTCTATAAGCCTTCAAATCCTCATAAGACCATGCAAAAACATGTCTAAATTTTTTGAGAATATTAATCAAATTCTTTCTAGTTCTTGGGGACAAACACTTACCTATGTAAACATTTTTTGGTTCTTGGCTTGTTCCTAGATTCACTTCCTCCAAATCATTTACCTTGTCAACAATTCTAGAAACACAAGCCCTCTCCTTATTATCAAATGTCATTTCAAGAGAAACTAATCTCCTAGGGATCCTATTTGAGTTTAGTTGCAAAACTTCCATCCCAAGAACATTTTCTTTTCCATCTCTGATATCGACATAAGTACTAAAATCCATTTCTTGACCATCAAAATGAGATTCACATTGCAAAAACCTTAATATATCCTGATCATTAGAAAATACCTGCCAATTCTCAACATTGTCTGGGATAGAAGGCTGAGATTTGCACTCAATCCTAGATATCCCTACAAAGGTAATATCCTCTAGCCTTAATGCTATGTTTGCTAGTAAGTCAGCCATCCTGTTTTGGCTTCTATCCACCCAATCAATACCAAAGGCACTGAAACCTTCAATTTCATCCCAAATAGAATTTCTATATTATTTCAGTCTTTGATTCTTTGATGCATACTTTGATCTAGTCTGAGAAACTACTAACTCAAAGTCACCAATCACCCTAAGATGTTTGATTCCATGTTTTGATGCTTGTCTCAAACCAATCAGTAGGGCCTCATATTCAGCTACATTGTTTGTACAAAGGAATAGGAGAGTGAATGAAAACTTGAAAGTCTTACCACTTGGGGATAACAATAGCACTCCTGCTCCAACACCTTCCTTTGAACTTGCCCCATCAAAATACAGGGTCCATAATACATTACCTTCTACCATGTTACTCTTATCATCAGCCAGAAAAATAGGCTTGACCTTCTCTTGCATCTCTCTCTCCTGAACTTGGAATTAACCAATATCAGTGTCCACAAAACAAATTCATGTTTTCCTCTTCATCCTCCTCAATCATATGTGGAGTTCTAGCTTCCCTTGAAACTTTCACACTTTCAACTTTAATGTTAAAAGTGGCAAAGGACAAGTCACATTGAATACTTCCTCCCATAGAAGTACTCCATCTTCTAGATAATAGCATTCCATATTGATGGGGAATGTTGACTAAAAGAACACTCATAGTTAGTTGTTTGTCAGGAAACACGGCTAATTTATAAGGCAAAGCTTCAATGGTACCAATAACTAGCACTTCTCTTGAGTCCATAGCTTGGGATCTCCCATGAGGTGTATCAACCTTTAGTCCTAGTGACTTCATGATCTCTACAAGCATGATAGTATTTGATGCCCCAGAATCTATCATGCAATTCTTCAACAATTTTCCATTTATCACAAGGGACAAGAAAAAAGGATCAATTGTTCCTAATGCAGTATTTACAATGTTTGCATCCAAATACCTCTGAGGAATCTCTGAGATAATTTCTTCATTTTTACTATCAGGTGTGTCATATAAAGTAGCCACATGCTTGTCACCTTTGTTCATTTCTTAGACCTTTATGGAAGAGGCACCATTTACCCAATCCAAGGCCTTGACCTTGTGCTCTTCTATTCTCATCATTTCTAACAATGGAACCTTGACAGTTATTTGTGAAAGCAATTTAGTCATATCAATGGAAACATAAGAATGGTTTCCCATATCTTCCTTAATCTCAGAAATACCCTTATCCTCTTTTTGGACAATCAAGTTAGAGCTACTCCTTTGTACAAATTCATCTTTCTTTTGAGGTATGGGGATAGCTACTTCTAATGTCCTTACTTTACTCCTAGGTGCTACAGTAGGTACAATTTTCTTCTTTACCTTCACTTGATTAGCAACATTAGCACCCCTACCTTTTCCCTCAGAGTGTTGTGCACTATTTTCTGTCTTCTTGATAAACATACTGCTTGGTTTACCAGTTGCATTTCCAACTATCCTGCTCCTCAAATTGTAATTGCTTCTAGCTTGAGTGATCATGTCTGTAGTGATTTGAGAAATTTCTTCATCAGATGGCCTCCTTAAAGAAACCTACTCCTCACATTTTACCACACCACATCCAACATCATCAAACTCTTCTTCCTATTCATTAGAGTCAATCTTATCCCCTACATATGAAGAAATCATTCCGCAACCACTCTTATCATACTGCTCCTCTTGTTCTTGGTTTTCTTGTAAGTTCAAAGCAATAACACAATACTCAGGGTCATGAGGAGACTGATAAGCAGCACACCATGGGATATCATCAGTCATATTAACTGAATTCCTCTGCAAAGGGTTAGGGATCCTGCCGTCAAGCCTATCTTGCTTGGTTGGGAAGATGGGCTTGCCATATTTCCACTAAGTATTATAAGGGTAATTTTGCATTCTTGGTTGTCTGCTAAAATTGTTTGGAACTAACCTCTCCATAGCCATAGCCCTATTGTTCCATTTCTCACCAGGCTTTAGTCCTTCTAAAGGCTTCAATTTTTTTTTTAGATTTTCATCCTCCTTGGGCTTAAAGTCAACAGACCTTCCCATTTCTTTCTTATTTTGCATTTGAGGCCTACAATAATCTCTTGTTCCTATTTTTCCTGATATTCTTCTTTTACTTTCTATGCTGATTGCCAACTTGTAAGCTTCCCCAAGATTTCTAGGGCTCTTATCCCTTAAGAGGCAACCCATCTTTGCATCAAAAGCATTTAAGTATGTCACGAGACACACCCTATCATCTAATCTGATAACATGCAGTAGCCTATGCATAGCCTTTTGGACTCTTATGTTAAATTCAAGGACCTCCTCATTCTGATTTTTCTTTATGTTATTGAAAAATTCAAGATAAAACCCTCATTTGTTTTATCTCCATAATGCTCCTTGAAACAATTATTGAATTCATTCCATGACCCTATACTAGCATGTGGCAATCCTCTAAACCAATCCCTAGCATCCTCAGTAAGGGATTGCACAAATAACTTCATTATGACATCATCAGGCTCAATATTATAATCATCTATTACATCTATAAAAAATTTTAAATGTTCTTCACATGTGATGACATTATTTCCAGTAGATTTAGGGAGCTTTTTTCTAATTTCATCAGGAATTATATTAGGATAACCGGGAATACCAAGAAAGATAAGTTGTTTGTACCTTGCATGAACAGGAACTCCATGTGGTGAGTCCATCCCTTGAGATGTAGATGTCCTTTTATTTGAACCATCAGGAATTTTAGCAGCACCTTGAAAGCCATTTGTTTGAGCTGCAAGGTTACCATGATTTCCACCTTGCCCCAAGAAAGAAGCAGCAACATTTGAAGGCCCTAAGGTATGCTTGAGAAAATCAATCTTCTTCCTCATTTCTTTAGTAGTAGCCTCCAATTCTACCTTCTCTATTTCTTTAGCCCACATTTATTTCTCTTTTCTAGCCCTCTCAAGGTCTGCATCTAATCTCAACCCTTGATCTAATGGGTTTTCTACATGAATCTGTTCACTAATCTATACTCCAACAGTTTTTTGTTTGCCCTTATCTCTAGGCCTAGTTATCTCATGTGTTTTACACACAATAAGTTGTTCCTCTGCTCTTTTAGGCTCAGGGACAAAATTAATTGCCTCCAAATCTAACAACTACCTCTTTAGCTGATCAACCCTTATCATTGCTTGTCTTACTCTATCCTCTTTGTCCTTTTCTCTTTGTTGCCTGATAGCAACTTGTTCTTGGACTCTTCTTTCCAATTCATAGACCTCTTCAAAGATCTCTTCTGATTCTGGGAGAGTAGTCTTAGACTCATCATCTCCCACTTAAATTTCATCCTCATACTAGTTCAATCCCAAATCAATAGCATCTGCATATTCTAAAATATTTTCTTCTTAACTAGGCTCGGTTTGAGTTCCTTGTCTTGTATCTTCTTTATTTCTCCAAGTATGAGAGACATTTCTTCTCTTCTTTCCTCCCCTTGTCTGACTAGGCCTAGAAGTTCTTGGAATACCTTCTTCCATTATATCTTCATGATGCTCCTTTCTCCGAGACCTAGTAGCTCTATAACTCATCTGATAAAAATCTACAGACTAGCACTACTGCAGAGATGTTTGAGTCACCACCCAAGAATATTGGGAATCTTACAATACCACTTAACAAATATTCAAATGAGACTACAAGAGAAGGGACAAGAAAAACCCTATTTTTTCCAATGATGACCTATTGGTTACAATAAACTTGTGTAACATTTCCCTAGCAGAGTCACCATCTTATTGGTGTTCAAAATGATGCTTATGCTCTTAGGCTACCAATATACCCTCATATAGATTTTAGGAATGGTTAGCTCCAAAATGTATAGGGATCTTATGGTAACTGGACCAACTGTAGGGACAAGACTGCCCTCTTCTACTTTAGGCTCTGCAAAACCAAGGTGGGTGCACCTAACCTAGTGACAATTATACTTCACACACCAAAGACTGGGTCTAAACAATAGATTGAATAGTAAGAAAGTGCTAAATGCTAACCTCACATTCATTGACTCTCCATTACTATAGGGTAGAACATTAAAACCAAAGACTTAAAGTTTAGGGATGGTTCTTAATTTATATGTTTGAGTCATAACAACCTCAATCAATATATGTTAATAGAGAAATACTCATCTAGGCCAATGCCTCATCCATTGGGCAAGATCTCTTAGACAAAATATACACACACACCAGAGTATATCTGAGATTTAAAGCCATAAACACATTTACAATCCCCTTTACTGCTTATAGAAAATCCTTACATAGACAAGAGATAAATCTATGTCCCATCTAGAGCATTATTTCATCTAATCCTGGATTAGAGCTCAAGAATGAAGACACATACATAAATTAATATGCAATGAACTAGAAAGTTCAAAATCTATCTGTGTTGACACAACGGAGAGAGAAGAATCATGTATCTGCATTAAGTATGAAGAATCCTCAAGTGTATACAATCAGTCCAAACAAACCATGCTTGCAAATTATAGCTTAGACCTGCAACTTTCTTTCTACTATCAACAAATACTAAAATAAATCATTACAATTTAGACTAAGAAGAGGACTCACAACCAAAAGATTTGAACACATAACTCCCAATGACCTCAAATGATAATAAAAATTCCCTTTATACCAGGGTAACAATACAAGCATAATGATCATTCCCAATTCAAAAATTCAAAACCACCTAACTCCACTAAGGAATTAACACACAAACATGACAGGGACCAAGCCACAGCTAGTAAGCGAAAATAGTCCAATTTCAATAGCTACCTAGCCCTATACTGGTCCCAAGTACAAAATTATCACAAAACCCCAAGAAATCTAGCCAAAAAGACCCCTGCAACACATCTTGAGTACTACCTTATTTACTTTCCCATGGCAAGACATTCCTTTGCAACTACTCGTGGCAGCCTAGACCACACTACAATAGTTGACAACCATTTCCATCCACTCCAGCTACTTAAAAATTGAATTCTGGTACTTTTTGTCATTGTAAACCCTCTACAAAAATTTGAATTTGAATATAAATGGTCACTTTATGGCACCTGTAGTAGATCAACGGTCCCCATTCAAATCTCAATCAACTTTAAGTCATGACCATCCAATGCTCATGTTTCACCGTCTTTATGATTTATCCTTTATAGGAATCCTGGTTTACATTTAGTGACCATACGACAAAAGGTTTCCGCTAGTTTGCGAAGAACTTTATAAAACTACAAGAAAGTTTAGCGATTACGCAAATACACTCTCACTGAATCGCTAAAACATTTAGAGAATCACAAATTTATTGTGTGAATGAGCGAATCCTTTGAAATTTGTCAGCACCGCCAACCTCATTTATCTAGACCACTAAGCCTTTGCTAGGAAGATCAATGGTCATTTGAAGTTCGCATACCCATCTGAGATTCAATCAGATTACATGCCACTGTTAGATCGAGAATCTCCTCCCAACTCTGACAAGCCTCTGACACAAAACAAAATCAATGGCTGTCGCAAGATCTTAAGCCTCTGACACACTCGATGAGATCATACGTCATCCATGGATTCACTGACAGGACCAAGACCCTCTGACATATCCAAAAATAAGGTCCCACGGACAATTGCCATGGTGTTAATACTTGGACTAGTAAAATACCCCCAACTATGCAAATGTGTCAACGAGCCCACTTGCCTTCCTTATGAGGATCAACGGCTGTCGCTATACCATGACATTAAAAATTAAGCAAGTTATATCAATGGTATAACGATAACCACAAGATTAAAATGAGCTTTAACTCACCTGAAATTTGAGAAGACTGGTCCCACTAACAACATCTAGCTCATCATCTCACCACCAGGCCCCAGCACAAAAAGTAACCAGTCGCATGGTCGCATGTCAGAAAATTACGACATGCGATCATGCAACAATCAATCATTTTAAAACCCATTAAAGACCCAAGCCCACCGGAAGATCGCACTTGCACAGTTAGGACCAACGAACAAGGAGTGTCGGCAAAAGGGAAGAAATGTGAGGTCGAAAACACACAAGGTTTTTAGTGAAAGATCAAAAAAATCTAGGGTATTCATGTAGACCAAATAGAAAACATCGTAGGTTTTCGACACTTTGGCAGATTCTGACACTATTTCTTGCAAACCATGAAACTTGAATAACTCCTTAGGTTTTGTGATTTAGGAGATGTGATTTGGATTGAAGCAAGGTGGAAACATGAAGAACATAGGGCTAAGAGCACACAACATAAAACCTTGGGGATCTACTTCGCACACCAAAACTATGCTTGCAGGCATGACAGGACACTTAACAAAAACTTTGCAGGGAACAGGCCATTTTCATAAGACTTTTGCATGAATATGAAAATGGACTAACACTTCCCACATGGTGTCAGCCTCTTTCCACATGCCAAACTTGAATGCCCTCTTCGCGCCATGCAAAAGTGCAGTGTCATCTTCGTGGTAGCTCTTCAAATTCACAAAAATTACAAATGACACTTTCTTTTTCTTTTTCTTTTATTTATAACCAAGCGGGTGTCACAATTACGATGTCATCATCGCTATTATGACACTATCAGGGGTACTTGCAAATAAAACACAAAAAAAAAACATAAATGGTAGTGGCATCACAAATTGGTGTCAAAATTTGACCCCAAATATTGTAGTGACACACTGCTTAGTGTGACCTGGTTAAGGGATTTGCGTCAGATTTGTTAGGATCTTCACCCTATTAGGAGTGGCCTAGTTAAAGATCTTCAAACACTCTTTAGAATGTTACCTTTTGCGAGGATTTTACAATAAGACTATTAAGTCCACTTGGTTAACAAGTTTTTTTGTTACAAATGTTAATAAGCAACAGTGAATAAATTGACCCATAAATCCACAACTATCCTTTTCATAATTAGTTCTTTATGCACTCTTCTTCTTCACTTCAATTCTTCACTTTCCACTAGCTTCAACACTTCATCAAATTCAGTTTCCTGACTCAGAATTCAATCTTTTTCATCTTGACTGCATCAGTCAGTGACTCAATAACCCTTCAATTTGGCAACCATTTGTTCATACAAATTCATCCTTTAAATAGACTTTTTTTTTCCACTTAATCTCCTTTATCATGTTGTCTTTTGATTAATTTCAATCATCTGATCAACTTCACAAACTATTTCAATGAATATAGATCTCATTAAAACATTTTATCATCACCTTGGAACTTAAACAAGTTCTTGAAACTTGTTCCTTTTCTTTTTTCTACTTAGATCTGTACCATAGATCATCATCTTGGATTTTCTCGATTGTAGATCTCTCCAACTAACTCTTCCTTATCATTAGAATCTTCCATCTCATTGTAGCTCATTATTAAATGCCGTTTGGATCCTCATATTTAATTTGTGTTCCTTGCTTGGTGACTAACTTATTTTCTTCAACTGAATTTTGGTTAACTTCTCTTAGTGATTGAAACCTTATGCTCGGTGTCTTGAGTTCCTTTGCCTTTACTGAAACTTACTTTTCTTTTACCGAATGCCTTTTTCTACTTAGTAGCCAAAACTATTTTTCTTACCAACTTGACTAATCTTCTTTACCAACTTGACCAATCTTCTTTACATAATATTAATATTGTTTGATCTATATTAGTCACCCAATTAAGTTCTTAATCTTCACAATATTCAACTTCTTCTCCTTCTTAACTCATTCAACTTATATCATACTCCATGTGATATGGAAACACAATATAAATCAGATCTCAATTTGCTTGACATCAATGACAAGATAATAACTGATCTAATCTTTCTACTATCTTGTATACCTCTAATCTTAGTCAATCTTCATCATCATCACCATCAATTATAAACTTCACAAACTATTTCAATGAATATAGATCTCATTAAAATATTTTATCATCACCTTGGAACTTGAACAAGTTCTTGAAACTTGTTCCTTTTCTTTTCTCTACTTAGATCTGTACCTTAGATCATCATCTTGGATTTTCTTGATTGTAGATCTCTCCAACTAACTCTTCCTTATCATTAGAATCTTCCATCTCATCGTAGCTCATTATTAAATGTCGTTCTAATCCTCATATTTAATTTGTGTTCCTTGCTCAGTGACTAACTTATTTTCTTCAACTAAATTTTGGTTAACTTCTCTTAGTGATTGAAACCTTATGCTCGGTGTCTTGAGTTCCTTTTCCTTTACTAAAACTTACTTTTCTTTTACCGAATGCCTTTTTCTTCTCAATAGCCAAAACTATTTTGCTTACCAACTTGACTAATCTTCTTTATCGACTTGACCAATCTTCTTTACATAATATTAATATTGTTTGATCTATATTAGTCACCCAATTAAGTTCTTAATCTTCACAATATTCCACTTCTTCTCCTTCTTAACTCAATCAACTTATATCATACTCCGTGTGATATGGAAACACAATATAAATCAGATATCAATTTGCTTGACATCAATGACAAGATAATAATTGATCTAATCTTTCTACTATCTTGTATACCTCTAATCTTAGTCAGTCTTCATCATCATCACCATCAATTATCAACTTCACAAACTATTTCAATGAATATAGATCTCATTAAAACATTTTATCATCACCTTGGAACTTGAATTTTCTTGAAACTTCTTCCTTCTCTTTTTTCCACTTAAATCTGTACCATAGATCATCATCTTGGATTTTCTTGATTGTAGATCTCTCCAACTAAATCTTCCTTATCATTAGAATCTTCCATCTCATCATAGCTCATTATTAAATGTCATTCTGATCCTTGTATTTAATTTTTGTTCCTTGCTTAGTGAGTAACTTCTTTTCTTCAACTGAATTTTAGTTAACTTCTCTTAGTGACTGAAACCTTATGCTCGGTGTCTTGAGCTCATTTTCCTTTACTAAAACTTACTTTTCTTTTACCGAATGCCTTTTTCTGCTTAGTAGCCAAAACTATTTTTCTTACTGACTTGACTAATGTTCTTTACATAATACTACTATTGTCTGATATATATCAGTCACCCAATTAAGTTCTTCATCTTCACAATATTCCACTTCTTCTCCTTAACTCATTCAACTTATATCATACTCTGAGTGATATGGAAATACAATATAAATCAGATATCCATTTCTTGACATCAATGACAAGATAATAACTGATTTGATCTTTCTACTATCTTGTATACCTCTACTCTTAGTCAGTCTTCATCATCATCACCATCAATTATAGTAATAGATTGGACTATGGGGCTGCTAATAGAGGGGTTGAAAGGCCCTCTTTTACTCAAACTTGGGACAAGTTGAGAAAGGAGGAGCTTACTAACGGTTTACAAAAGACACATTTTGATATGGGCTTGTTTGGATCCCACCACCTTTTAAATGAATATTATATTCAAGAATGTTAGGGAATTGAAACACTGTCACAAACATTCCCTCTTGTTGAATTTGATAAGGGAAGATAGGTTAGATATTTTTATTGTCTAGGAAACTAAGATGGCTTCTTGCAGACTTGTTGATATTAAGTTAGCCTTTTTTAAAGATTGTGGGGTATATTCGGTTGATTCAAAAGGTGGTTTAGGAGGTTTGGTTTCATTTTAGAATCCTATATTGGTTTAAGGTACTATCATTCTATCTTCTTTTAGTCACATTTCTACTAAATTAATTCATTTGAATGATGGTTCTAGTTGGATTGTCTCAAATATGTATGCCCCAAATAATAAAGTTACTAGAAGGAATATTTAGGATTCCTTATTGGCTTTTATATCTATGATTATTAGGGAAAGATGGATTGTGATGGGGTAATTTAATACACCTCTATTTACTGATGAGAAGAAGGGTGAGTCCCAGTAGTAGTTGATAGTTGCCAACATTTGATGGAATTTATTAATACATAAGGTTTGATTGATCTTGATCTTCATGGAGTGACTTTTACTTGGTCCAATACACATATGAATGAGGATATAATTCAAGTTCATCTTGATAGGGATATTTTAACATTTGATTGGTTAAATCTTTATCACTGTAGATTATCTTCCCTTTCCAAGATCAATTATGATAATTTCCCCATCTCTTTGGTCATTGACAATTTATGTAGGAAGAAAAACTCCCCCTTTATATTTTGAAAAGAATGTGGACCCTAAGTCTTGATCTCTACTCTAAAATAAGTATTGGTGTGAGATTGATATTCATGGGAGTGACATTTTTATGGACAAAAAATTGGGCATTGTAAAATCTAACGTGCAAAAATTGAACAAAACATCGTTAGGCCATATCTTTGCTAATAAAGAAAAGTTTAGAAAAAACTTGAATTCAGTTCAGAGTTAGATTCAATCTCTAGGGGTGTGTAAAGATATGATTGAATAGGATATTTCTATTCTTACTAAGATGTGTGATCTCATTGGGAAAGAAGAGGAGTTCTAGAAATAAACATCAAGATATATTTGGTTGATGAGTGGAGATAGATATACAAATTTTTTCCATTTGACTACTCTAAAACATAAGGCCTCTAATAAAATTTATTCTATCAAATTCAATGGCATAACTCTTGAGAAAGAAGAAGATATTATGAATGCAGTTGTGAGTTACTTCTCTTATATACTTTTTCATGATCATCCTCTTGACATGGACAACTAACAAAGCCTTATGGATGAGATCTCCTCTATTCTCATACCTAATATGAATCATGCTCTTTCTAGAATTCCCTCTGAGAAAGAGGCTTAGGTGGATGTATCTTATTTTGAAGATAGTAAGGCCCCAAGGCCTGATGGTTTTCCTATGTTCCTTTTACAGATGTATTCGGATATTGTGGGTCCTGATGTTATTATTGTTGCTAAGAATTTTTTGGTGCTAAGAGTTGAATAGAACTTTTAATATTATTGTTCCTAAGAAACCTGTAGCTGATTCTTTTCAGGATTTTAGGCCTATTAGTCTTTGCAACTCCACTTATACTATTTTCTCCAAAATCCTTGTTATCTAACTAAAATCTATTCTTTCACTTCTAATTTTTAAGCAACAAAATGGATTTGTCCTTGACAGATAAATTTTGGACCTAATTATCATGATTCATAAGAACATTCATTCCTTGTATATTAATAGAAAGGAAGGTTTTCACTTGAAGCTAGATCTTCTTAAAGCTTATGAAAAAGTAAACTTGAATTTCTTGTTTAAATTTTTATCAACTTTTGGTTTTAATGGTTCTTTCTTTCAAAAATCATTATGCAATTGGTTACTACTCCCAAGCATTCTATCATTGTTAATGTATCTCCTACTGGTTTGTTCTCCTCTACCAGGGGCTTAAGATAGGGGGATCCAATCTCCCCTTTTCTCTTCATTTTGATGGATGAATCCTTGGGTAGATTCATTCAGAAGAAGACCAAGAATGAGAGTTTAAAAGGTCTCTCTCATTCTTTGACTGATCAGGTTTGATCTCACCAATTTTTTTTGGATGATACATTGATGATGGGGAAAATTTCTATAGATGAAGCTACCTCTTTGAATAACTCTCTTAGCCTTTATGTAGGGGTGTCAAGTTAATAGATTAGTCTTCCTGAGAGCTCCATATTATTTCTTAACACTCCAAAGAGGAGAGACTGGAGAATTTCCCATATTTTGGGATGTAAGATTGAACCTCTACCTTCTTATTTGGGAATGCCTCTTTGTGTGAACAAAGCTCCTATCTCATTTTGGAATAATATTGTTGAAAGATTCTAGTCAAATCTTTCTGGCTGGAAAGGTAATCTCCTAAGTCAAGTAGGTAAGCTTCATCTTATTAAGGCTTCCATGCATAACCTTCTAGTGTATGCTATGAGTCTATTCAGTGTTGCAAAGAATTTCTATTTGAAAATGGAATAGATTTAGAGGAATTTCCTCTATTCAGGGACTGAAACTAAAACTAGATTACATATTTTTTTCTTGGGATTAGGCTTGTAGACCATGGATCTTGGGAGTATTGGATATCAGAAAAATAAAGGAATTCAATAAATCCCTCTTAGCTAAGAAACTACGGAGAAGTATCACTAAGAAGAATGAATGGATTACTATTGTCCATAATAAATATTGGTAAAGGTTTGATAACTCTAGGGAGATTATTTGTGATAACACTCCCATTGCTTAATGCTTGACCCTTTGGAATTATATCTTTGATCCCAAGTAGATGATTAATGATGGTATGAAATCTCTCCTAGGAGATGATAGATTCATAAGATTTTGGGATGATTGGTGGGTTGGGGACTCCCCTCTTGTTCACTCTCCTTGGGGGGTGTATAGGGATGCATGTATCCAATAGTATTGTGTGAGGGTGGCTGATTATATTCTAAATTATTGCTAGTATGATTTCAGTACTATGGACTTGAATATTTTTGGCCTCCAATATGCTTTCCTCTGTTCATATTCCAAGATCTTCTCCCCTAAAATCTTTTCTTTTTAAGCCGCTTCACATTGAAATTTTTTAGTGGCTAGGGGTTTAAAGATAATTACAAGAGAGTTGTACTTGCCTCACCCATTTTGGGCCAATTTTTAGAATTCTAATATTATTCCTAAAACTAACATTTTTTTTCTAGCTACAAGTTCAAAATAAAATATTCACAGTTGATAATTTACATAGGAGGAGATTGGCTATTCCAAATAGATGTTATCTTTGTATGTAAGATGATGAGGATGCTTTCCATATTCCTTTCAATTAAGATCCTTTTCCATAGAGGTATGGGATTTTTTCTTTGACTTCTAGTTAGTCTCTTGGGTCTTTCCTAATTCATTTGTGGAAAGATGGCTTGAATGGGTGTCCCCTTCTCCTAACCATTCTTTATCCCTTATGTGGTCCCTGATGATGCCACTTATTTATTGGAGCCTATGGAAAGAAAGAAATAATATGGTGTTTAGAGAAGCTATTTTATTGACTGAAAGTGCAATGCATAAGGATCAACTTTCTATTTTGGAAAAATTCCATGTGGCTTATGATAACTCAAAGGTTAATGTGCTTGCTATCTAAACCAGCCAACATGATTTTGAAATTGCTCAAAGATGGAGAATCAATACGGACATTTATAAACCACTTGTGAAACTAAAGACTCCAAGGAATGGTATTGTGTGGAAACCTCCGCTTGTTGGATGACTTAAAGTCAATACTGATGGGGTAGAAAAGGGAAATCTTGGAGCTACTGGTTATGGGGGAGTGGCTCGTGATCATCATGGTAGGTTTTTCTCAGTGGTGGCCCTTCCTTTGGGTTTCCAGTCAAACCACTTTGTTGAGGCATATGGATCCTACATGGGAATGAAAATAGGATATGACTATTGTGTGGATAAATTATGGTTGGATTGTGACTCTTTAAACATAATTAATGCTTTAATTGGCTCTACCCTTCCATCTTGGTCTATAAAATCACTCATTGAAGACAACAAGACCTTTCTCCTATATTTCCAAGCCTTTAAAATTTTGCACGTGTTCCGTGAAGGTAATTGAGTAGTGGATAACCTAGCTAATCTTGGGGTGAGGTCTAATCAATTATCATCTTGGGATAATAATGATCAGATCCCTATTGAGATCCAAATGTTACTTCATATTGATGCCAAGAAGTGTCTTGTTAACCTCTACATTGTATTTTATGTATTTTTATAGAACAATTAATTGTCATTTAATTGATGATTTTATAAGGATAAACCTTTCTTTGGTTTTTGTGTTTTGCATTGGGTTTCTTTATTTATGCCTTGTTTCTCAGAGTGTCAAGAGTTGGATTGATATTAACATCGGGGAAGATAGAAATAGGCTTGAATTAGTGGGGTATGAGAAATGACAGAAGGAAGAAGCCATCTAGTTGGAGATTTTGGAGGGTGGTCTTACCCCATACATGCAGAAGCTACATGGTGTTGATAAATAGGTCACAGAGGATTTTGTCAAGGGTTGGAATGAAGGTATTTTGAAAGTGTATGGGATGGAACTAGAAGTAAAAAAGGAATTTATAGTTAAATTTTCAAACACTATGATTGAGGGAAAAAAGTTCTATAGAGACAAAAAGAGTGTTATTGAGGTGCTGAACATCTTTCTCCTTGGAGAAAGAGATATAGTTGGCATAATTTTGAATGGTGGCCATGGGTGTGCCTCTCTTGAATTTCCTTGGGATGATATATGAAGGTGATAATGAGATATTAAGTTTGCCAGTCTATTCAGTTACTATTTTGTGATTTTAAATCATTTTCACCATAAGAAGTTTATTTTGTTGCCATATTATATTTTGGCTTCATTGAACTATAGTTTAAGAGACCATAGGAAAAATCATTCATCCCCTATTCTGCACGAGGGACTTATTTTTTTTTATTATGGAACACACTCATGATCTAGACACTTTGAGAGAAACCCTCTTAAAACGGGAATTGAATTTCAAAAAAATCTAAGAGTGCATTATGGGGATGAGGGTTCATTTGATCTTTAGGAATTTGATTCTAAAGGGGATATAATTTTTCATTTTGAACACTCATAAAATTCCTGTGGCTCCAAGTTATAAAATGGTTATCTTTTTGGGTGATGATGGGTCTGATTACACCCGCTTTAAGGATTTTGTTTTTGGTTCCCTTAAACCTAGCCATTTGAAGAAGTCCAAAGGAAAGGCCAATTTTTTGGCTGGGAAGTTGAGAAGCAAGAGGGACCCATTCAGGTCCCATCCTCTTATGGAATCTAGGGAGTTTGCTCATTTGAAAATGAGTGATTCTCCAAAGGATATTTGCCTTGGTTCCCCTCATAAATCCTTGAATGACACCAATGATATGGGTCCCATGGATATTCATTTTGAGATACCCTTAGAGGTGAGGAAGGATACCTTAGTGGAAAAAGGTTTGTCTATTCCTAAGATCATAACTATTATGAGCTTGGTGAGTAATTTTATGGGAAATCAATAGGTAATGCTTAGTTGGATCATTGAGGAGATTACAACTCTTAAGGAAAACCCTTCTTTGAGTAACCCTAAATTAGACAACATAATGGTCAGCACTCAAACCTTGGCTAAAGGAATTAGCAAGATCGAGGAAGACCATGAAATCTATATCAATAGTGTGGAAGGTACTCTCAATAAGTTACAAGATAGAGTCGAGGTTGTTGTTGTTGTTAGTAAAATGGAAATGGACAATTCAGTTAAGGGGATTATCAATTTGAATGAATAATAAGAGACTAAGTTCTATCCAAAGGTTCTCCTGCCTCTTCATTTGTGAGCATCAAATTTGCCAATGTGGGTCATCATAGAGAGACTAGTTCCAATGAGGTCATGGTTGTTTCTATTGATGATCTAGATAAATACATTATCCTTGGTTTGGCTACTAAATATAAGGGTGATAACATTATTAATAGTATTATCAATAAGGTTAGGAGTATTCATGACGTTCTTCTTAGGAAAAATACTCAACTGGTAAATTCTTTGTAGTTTGATGGGGTTATATTCCCCTAGTTTTGGGTCTTTTGTCTACTAGTTGGTTAGCATTTGTTTTTCTATTGGTTGCAAACTACCCTTTTCTGATCTTTTTGTATTTTTGGATTTGGATTTCTAGTCCTTGTAAAACTAGTTTACATTTAATAAAAAACATATGTTTTAGTAATAAATAGAGGTGCATTAATAAATTTAATATTTTTATGAATAACTCACAACATTCTATTAATTAGGAAATCTAAGTGCACATATTCACAAAAAAAGATGACTGGATACAAAATCACATAATTAAGAGTTAAATAAGGTCCTGATGGTTTTACTCTCTTATTCTTTCTTAAATACAAATCTATCTCCTATACCTTGAAATAATGGCTTCTTTCTAGAAGAAACTCCATTACTAAAACTACTTTAGTTTTCCCAAATGGTGCATCAATTCATGGATTAGGTGGTTAGTGAATTCGGGCTTCCTTGCATAACTTTTTAGAACAAGGTAGACATGATCTCTACCAGGATGACCACCAGATTGGCATCAAAGAACATGGAGGTTGCTACCTTTGATTCAACTCCAGTGCCAGTAAAGAGTGTGAGTCCTTCCTTGGGCTTCAATTCAAAATGGCCACCATTAATGCCTTCTCTCATGAGCGCCTCCATGACATCTAGCACCCTTGCATGCATACAAAACATTGTCTATTATGGTGTGATGAGAAATCTATTAATGTAATCTTTGAGTTGGAGAATAGAAGTTAGTGGAAAGAGGATAGGATAAGACATTTTATTTTATTAGGAGAGAGAATTCAATATTTGAACATTCTAATTTCAAGTTCTTCAAAAATTTTAATTTTTTATAGCAGTTTACTTGGTAAATTTCTTATTTATAATTTATTATCTTTTAGATCTAAGAAATATATTTCATTTAGTTATGGGTGGTCATCAGCGACACTGACAACTTTAAAGTCACAACTATTAGTATATGTAGTAAAAAAACATTGGATATTAAATCAACAAATGCTATAACTATTGAAACATGCTCAACTATTGGGTGCTCTCCCCTACTTATAATAAAGTCAAAACTATTAGTATATGTAGTAAAAAATATTGGATATTAAATCAACAAATGCTATAACAACTATTGAAACATGCTCAACTATTGGGTCCTCTCCCCTACTTAGAATAAAGTTAAACTACAAGGTTTAAAAATATTCACAATTGAACTCAAGATGTAAAAAGATTTCTTAACTTGCATTTTTTAGTTAAAACTAAAGAAAACTCCAAAATTAAAAGGAATAACTAGTTAAAAATAAAAATGAGGTATCCAATTTAAAATTAAAGAAATGGTTTGAAACACTAGGCTTAGAAATGATCATTAAGAAATAAATGTCATGTTTCACTCGTGCGAACTAAACCTTGCATTAAATTTCTAATAACATAGATCCACTTTACAAAAAAAGGGAATATGTACTATTTATTTGTTGTAGATAATTTTATTAATATAAAATTAATTTAAACTTCAAATATCTTCTTATTAGCTAAAAAATCTTAACAGTTTTAATGTTGTAAATTTTAACTTAAGCATTTAAGATTGTAATCACCCAAAAATGGTCATCTAGACTATTAGCCCCTTTTGCTAAATCATCAATTACTTATTCTTGATCAAATCCTAGTTCTATCGTTTATTTGATTATTTTCTATGGGCTAACCATTTTATCATAAGTCTTTATTTATTTAAAAGGAATTTCCTCCTCTTTTATTAAATAAAAAGCCCCCACGTTTTCCTCTTATCCTAAGTTGCACAAATAAAGCATTATTGCTATTTTATAAAAAGGAGAAAAGACACTTTTTGTCTCATATGGACACAAAAGTCAACTCTTATTTTCTCATTGGAGGATATTTGTGCACATGGATTGCTCCTCTTTCAAGCTCCACCATTAATTAAATTTTTTGCCCCTTAATCTCCATAGTCCATTCTTTCTCATTTCTTATAAAAAGAGAGCTCTATTCTCATTTTAGCATCCATCTTTTGAATACTAACTTTATGCTACAAGATTTCTTGGAGACTTTGGAGCTTTTTGAAGACATTCTTACGTTCATCTTCCATTTCTTACATCATAGTTTCATATTTATGCTTTCCTAGATTAGCTTTATTTCTATGCTCTAGATTAGCTCACATAGATTAAATAGTTTAGATTTGTAACACTTGCATCTTTTCTTTCATGCTTAGTTTGCATTCTCATTTCTAGCATAGTTGCATTCTCATTCTCATTCTTGATTCTTGAGGACATTGGCATTCTTGCCCTTGTCTTCATTGAATCTCCTATTGCATGGTTTACTAGCAAGGTCATAGACTTAATAGCTCTAGCTGAGAGCATTCTTAATACCCTCGCACTCCATGCCTAGGGAGCTCTAGGTTGATTTTTAAAGATTCCCATTCATGGATTCTCTTGGAAGTAAAGGCTTAGAAAAGTGCACTATTTAGTGTGTACATTTTTGGCGCCCACCATGGGTCCAAGGATGGATGTAGAAGATACAAAAAGATAATCATGAAGTTCATTAGCATCTATATGACAACCAAGGACATCAACATCTTTAGAGTGAGCATTAAGATTTTCAATAGTCTCATTAACATCTTGAATAGGAGCAACTTCTTTGCTAGGATGGTTTGGAGCTTGCGAAGATTTAGAAAGAGTAGAAAGCAAAAGTGAACATAGAATGGTAGAACAAGAAGATGGAAGACTTTGATCTTGAAAAGTATCTTTGGATAGCATAAACACATCATTTTTTTCTTGATTTTCAATAGGCTTAACATTGGAAGTAACATCACTATTTTCAATAACCTTAATGGAAGTATCATCTCTGAAATGCAATTTTGACGATCAAGGTGAACTTGGATTTTGGTTTCGATCTCAAAATGAAGAGAAAATGATGTGATATGAAAAAAAGAAGTGAAAGACATGATCGGGAAGAAGCGAAAGGTGAGCACAGTTGACCAACAAGTCCAGAAAAGATGAAAGGAGAGCTCTCTCCACATGCAAGATGCAAAACTAAGTAACATGAACCTAAAAATGAAAGCTATTATGAAAAGTGGTTTACTTGCAAGGTCACAAAGCTATTAGACTCTAATATTCATCATCGAGTGTTATTGGTAGTGTTGCAAGATCATACAATACACACTAGTATAGCTATGGGTATATGCATATGATCTATATCAGATGAAATGTGGGAATCCCACCTAGGCACCAAAGACATGTAGGTCAAGATGACTAGTGCAGTAAGATTCCCTAAGTTTAATATAGCAATATTATGCTCGCGCCGAGACATAGGAAAGTCAATATGTTTATAAGCACGCACTCACAGAAAAATAGTTAAGGATAATACCTTGTAGATCCTAGAGTCAAGTGGAACAAGCATAAATGCTCATGACAACCAAGATCAACAAATTATACCCATGGGCAAAAACAAAATAAAACATGTCCTCATGCCCCAGTCTTCTAGCTCAGCATCATCAAAAACTATTAGGGATAGAACACTCATCAAAAAAATCATCATAGATAGCACACAAAGAAATAAAGCAAATTTTAGCAAGTCAAGTGTTTAAGTGTGTGTGTGTAGGTCATAGAGTCAAACTTTGAATATCGCATCTGCTAGTGAGAAATATTACATCATTCGAGACTATGGATAGGATATCTAATAAGTGTTGAGAAAATACTCGACGCTAGAAAAGTGTTGAAAAACACAATTGGGGTGGTGTTGAAAAACACCATTGGAACCAAGATGCCCAAGAAACCCAAATGCACAAAGAGACCCAAGATAAGCTAGAACAATGTATGCCCCCTAGACTAAGACAAGAGTCATTTCCAGGCTAGGAGAGGCAAAGCAGAAAGTGGAGTGAAGGAGCGCCATGAAAGACTGATAGACATAGGTGCAAGGGTCTCAAGCAGTGCATGTTTCCAAGTTTTCACCACTTGATAGATTTTTTTAGGACTTTTTTCCAATTTTTTCGTATTTTTTCTACCAAGGCGCCTATTTCCAAGTTTTCACCAAGGCACTTTTCTATTTTTTTGAGTTTTTTGCATTTTTAAATTTTTTTTGGTGAGACATCAAAGCGCCTATTGCTAGGTTTTCACTAGGATGCTCATTTTTTTAGTACTTTTTATGTTTTTTAGGATTTTTTCAGCATCATATATGAATTTTTTTGAATTTTTTCAGGATCAATAAGTATGTACAAAGGATGCCCCTAAACCGAATGGGCATCAAACTCCCAAGCAAGATCACATCAAGTATTTCCAATGTCTAGGAAGGTGGAGAACAAGAGGGATTAGCAAGCTAGTGGAAGAGATGGAAGACAAGAGAATGAAGGGAAGAAATCCTCAAGGGAAAACTCCTCAAGAGTACCCAAGCTAAGGGAAAAAATGTCATGTAAAGCACATTTGGACAAGCAATGAAAGGCCAACATAGGATAAGTCACAAAAGCATAATCCAAAAGAAGGAAATGATGCAGTCCAAAGGAGTAGACATGGAAAGAGACTTCATAGCATCCAGTTTTACTTTTTTTTTTTTTAATAGATCAAGACCAAAGGGGAAAAGGATAGCAAAAGGCTAGAATGAATGGAGGAAAATAAATATGAAGGCTAAACATGAATGGAATGAAAGAAAGATCACCATAAGATAGCTCACAAGATAGCCAAATGTTCTTGTATAGATCAACATTGTCAAGATCAAAGAGAGAAGATGGAATAGATGAAATATGTAGAAGAACTACGCATGATGCCTGATTACCAGGTTTTCATCATGGTACTTATCCAAGGTGCCACAAGAGAGTGGTTTTCACCATAGGATGAATTTATTTCTCTTTACTTTTGCTACCAAGGCACCTGTTTCTAGGTTTCCACCAAGGCACATTTTCAATTTTTTCATTTGTTTTTTCTGTTTTCTTTTTAATTTTTCTATTTTTTTGAATTTTTTTTTTTGGAAGAAGACAAGCATTTTAGATAATGCTCCTTGAAAGGATAAACCATGATATGCCAAGGATTTAAATGATATGCTGAAAGATGCTGATAAGAAAAGGTAGATGGAAGAGAAAAATGGAGGATAAGGTTTTATGTAAAGTGAGTGAGGTTGGAAGATAGGAGGAATAGGCAAATGAGGAAAAAGGATTGAAGGTAGAAGGATAATGAATGAAAGAACTGTGAAAAGGTAGATGGAAAGGAAGGAAAGATCAACATCAACACACACCTTGAAGGGTGGCGAGAGGATGGAGGAAATGTGAATGAAGGAATATGAGAAGGAATATGGCAAATATTTAGCAGAGGTTGCGGTTTAGGCACATGGAATGGAAGAATGTTTTTGGAAGAAGATGAAGTGGAAGCTTTTGGAAGCTTGAATGTCAACTTCACTTTTTGTTCAATATTAGACTCTTTCAAGAGAGACTTTGGAATCCATATAGCCATAGGATTTTCAGTTATTTTTGATGATTTAAGGAGAATATCTTTGATGATGGATTTTGGAACCCATACTTGTCTTGTAGTTTTCTTCTTAGATATCTCTTTTGACTTTATGTGTCCATGTCGATTAGAGGAGACATGGTGATCTTCCTTTTTTTTATGGATTCTTGTATTGCTTCTTTTTCTTGTATTGAACATTCAAGTTACTTCCAAAAGACTTGGGACTTGTGGAAGAAGGAGGATATGACTGGTTTAGATGGGTGGGTGGATGAAAAGGATTCAAGGGTATGCATCTATGTTGATCTTGAGGAAAATAAGAGATGGAGGGATGTAAGGACCCAAAATGGATGACAAATTAGGAGAATTAGGAGGGGAAAGTGAAGGGACATAAGGACCCAAGATGGAAGGAAGACATGAAGCCCTTAGTATTGGTGGAGGGGGTCCAAGGATGGATGCAAAAGATACAAAAAGATAATCATGAAGTTCATCATGATCTATATGACAACCAAGGGCATCAGCATTTTTAGAGTGAGCATTAAGATTTTAAATAGGCTCATTAACATCTTGAATAGGAGCAACTTCTTTGCTAGGATGGTTCAGAGCTTGTGAAGATTTAGAAAGAGTAGAAAGTAGAAGTGAACATGGAATGGTAGAACAAGAAGATGGAAGACTTTGATCTTGACAAGTATCTTTGGATAGCATAAACACATCATTTTTTTCTTGATTTTCGATAGGCTTAAGATTGGAAGTAACACCACTATTTTCAATAACCTTAATGGAAGTATCATCTTTGGAAAGCGCAAGTGTAGTAAGGTTATTTTGATTATCAATAAGCTCAACATCGTAAGTAATAGTTTGATCTTGCTTAGGGGAAGACTTAAGACATGGTGGAATGAATGAGGAAGGGTGTAGAGGATCAAAAGGACCATGAAATGGAGGAGAGACATCATGAAAAGGATTGGATGACATGGAGGGTTCTTGATCTTGATCTTTCTTTACATTCTTTTCTTTATTTTTAGAGTCCTCTTGACATGGAGCCACTTCTAAGTACAAGGAAGCATGTTGGAATTGTATGGAAGACTTTGGAAGAGATGGTGAAGGACTAGCTGAAGTAGGCATTATAGCACATAAAGGCCTAGGCTCTTTAGGTTTAGCATCACTAAAAGTATTTGCAGCCAAGTGAAGGATAGCTTGAGTTTCTTTAAGAGGTAGCCCTTGGGGATAACTATAGGGAACTGCATGAAAAGTATTAGGATCTTTGTTGGATGAAGGATTTGTGACAGATTTGGAAGACTTGGAAGCTTTAGAAAATGTATGAGTATTGGAGGAAGTAGAGGATGGAAGGGGACCATCACAAGACAAAGGTTCATCATTAACATGATCTTACTCGAGAGTTTCATCTTTATTTTCAGCATGAGAGTTCTTAGAGGAATGATCCTTATAATATTGACATTTGACATTGGTGCAGTGCATTTTATAGTCCTCAGTAGTAGTAGATGGATCATAATCAAGGTATTGTTCACAGAACTCATCAATGTCTTTTTCAAAATTAGACTCATACAGATCACCATTGCAATCTACCCAATAGGATGACCCTTTAGCAAGCACAAGCACATGACGAGGAGGACTCTTAGGAATAGATGTTTCATAAAAAATGGGCATGTCACTCTTTGTAGAAGAGGTATCATAAGGACTACCATATTGCTCATAGTGAGGAGTAAGACTCTTGGGAGAAGTAGAGGAGGAACGAGATTGTGAAGAAGAGGAAAATGAAGACCTAGTGGAGGAAGAAGACTTGGATAGCGAGGAATGTAAATAATGTCTAGAAGAGTCATGATAAGACTTGGAAGATGAAGAAGAATGAGAAGGCTTAGATGATGAAGAATGTTTGGAAGAAGGAGGTCATGATATGATCATGTGAATAATTCTAGCAAAGGCATCTAATTCAAGCATCTTTTCTATTATTCTTGTCTTAAGTTTATCATCTGTGCAATATCTATGAGGACTATTGGAAGAATAATACTCTTCGAATTGAGCAATGAGTTCAAGATCATCTATTCTCAAGAGAGGTTCCATAATAAGATAGTTGAAATTCATGGTTCTAGAAGAGGAGGGATCAAGCATGGAAGTGAAAGAATTGATGAATAGCAGAAGATAGACTAGAAAATGATAGGAAAAGAATCAAGAAGACATGAAGATTTTAGGAGGAAGAAGAAGAAGCATAAAGAAAGAAGAGAAAGGATGAAAATGGGAGACTAGGAAGACATGAGAGATGTGGAAGAAAGGTGACCAAGATTCATTTTGTGCAAGTTGATACCGTTTGAGTTGATTTGGATGTTGAGTAACATGTCCTAGCACCTAAGATCTAACCTGGACTAACCAAGGAAGATTGGAAGTGACACAAATTAGTAAGACAACAACCAATAATGAGATAGAAAAATAACTCTATGTGAGAGTTTCCAGGAAAGCAGTGCGACTCTTGACGAGTGAATGTGAAAAACTCAATTTTGAAAGTAATTTGGTCAATGTTGTAAGTTACAAGGTATAATTTCTTGGTTTCAAGCATAGTAATATCAGGAAATAGACAAGTTTGCAAATAGTAGGTGATCAAACATGTCATAGAACACTTGCACAAGGGTGAAAGCAACCTTGCCAAGACAAAAAATTATGATATCAAAGAGAAAAATCCTATGAACACTACCACGATGTTTGTATGTTTGAGAATGTTTGCATGGGTAGATCACAATGAGAACACTTCAAGCACTTACTAGCCTAGAAGAAAAAAGGCTCAATACTTAGCAACTTGGCCCACACTTGATGTTCCATCACCTCACACAAAGTGGTTTCCCACAATAGATGTTGGCTTTTTCATGGAGGTGTCAATAACACAACCAAAGGAACATAGATGGTGAGTAATCTTGGGGTGATCTGGGTCAGTCCACTAGGATCAATCCTTGCACCAAGATGCTAAGAGAAAAAATAGGGTGGCTTCTATCTATGGTTCTTAGTAAGGGCTTCCATTCATAGCACCCCTCTTGCTCCCCAAAGGGACTCCTTACTTGCGGCAAGTAACGGACCTCATGGTCTCAAGAGTACCTTAAGCATTCTTGCTTGACATTTTCCTCATGGTCGCAATCCCACAAGCTACTCACATCAAGTGAAGACAAGTGCTACATCTACCAAGGTTTTGTGTCCTTGGTAGCCTTGAGTTTATAGTGGGTCAAAATAGCTAGCAATAAGCTTGTCCCCACTTGGGTCGTTCCTCTTGATTTTTCAAGAGCAAGCCTGCTAAAGGATCCTAATGCTAAACAAAGAGTGGATTAACTTTTGAGTGTCAGAATTTTTGGTTCACCTCAAGGGTGAAGAGCATAATCTCCTAGCTCAAAAATCTCTCCCAAACACACCAAGAAAAGTTTAATTACTCTCTTGTTTTCAAAATGTAAAAGTGGGTCAAGATTTCTGGTTCACCACAAGGGTGAAGAGCATACTCTCCTACCACCAAAAGATTTCTACAACAAGATCTTAAGTGCCTAAAAAATGAAACAACTAATATGTACCGCACCTAAAAGGAAAGTAATAAACAAGCACTTGTTTGTTTTTAGGCATTAGGTAGCCCTGCAAAACATAATTAGTAGCCCTATTGCCTTTGGAGCTTTTGCATGCGATCTTTTAGCAAATTTTTTGCAAGCAATGGAGGTACCTACAAGCACAAATTGTTAGCCCCACAAAGAGTTAGCACATAAAAAACAATAATAATCTCCAAATAAGCCTCTATTTTACAAAAGAAAATTAGAAATCTGAAAGTAGGAACACAACCATTGAGTTAGAACACAAAATTTGATAATCTGATAGCAAAATTAAATAGAAAATACCAGGCAGCATTTAATAGCTAATATGCATCATTTAAAAGCTAGCAAGCCTGATAAAAATACTCATAGGCATAATTAGATTATTCATAGCCATGATCAAAATGTGCATAGGCGTGAACAAAATGTGCACAGGCGTGAACAAAATGTGCATAGGTGTGAACAAAATGTGCACAGGCGTGATCAAAATGTGCATAGGCATGAACAAAATGTGCATAGGCGTGAACAAAATGTGCACAAGCGTAAACAAAATGTGCATAGGTGTCGTCAGATTTCTTGTAAGTGGCATTTCTCCTATTTGCACAAAATTGACGAAAAAGTGACACTGAAAATATACAATTTGATAAAAATGAAGAGAATGAGGCTCAAAGCCCCACGGTGGGTGCCAAAAATGTACACACTAAGATGTGCACTTATCTAAGTCTTTACTTCCAAGGGAATCCATGAATGGGAAACCTTGAAAATCGACCTAGAGCTCCCTAGGCATGGAGTGCAAGGATATTAAGTGTGCTCTCAGCTAGAGCTATTAAGCCTATGACCTTGCTAGTAAACCATGCAATGGAAGATTCAATAGAGACAAGGGAAAGAATGCCAATATCCTCAAGAATCAATATGAGAATAAAATGCAACTATGCTAGAAATGAGAATACAAGCTAAGCTATGAAAAGAAAGATGCAAGTGTTACAATCCAAGCTAATTAATCTATGTGAGCTAATCTAGAGCATAAAAATGAAGCTAATCTAGGAAAGCATAAATATGAAGCTAAAATACAAGAAATGAAAGATAGATGCAAGAATATCTTCAAAAAGCTTCAAATTCTCCAAGCAATCCTGCAGCATAAAGTTAGTATTCAAAAGATTCATCCTAAAATGAGAAGAGAGCTCTCCTTTTATAAGAAATGAGAAGGAATGCACCATGGAGATTAAGAGGCAAAATATTTAATCAACGGTGGAGCTTGAAAGAGGAGCAATCCATGTGCACAAATATCCTCCAATGGGAAAATAAGAGTTGACTTTTGTGTCCATATGAGACAAAAAGTGCCTTTTCTCCTTTTTATAAAATAGGAATAATGCTTTATTTGTGCAACTTAGGATAAGAGGAAAAGTGGGAGCTTTTTATTTAATAAAAGAGGAGGAAATTCCTTTTAAATAAATAAAGAATTAGGATAAGATGGTTAGCCCATAGAATAAAATCAAATAAATGATAGATCTAGGATTTGATCAAGATAAGCAATTGATGATTTTAGCAAATAATGTTAGAAAGGGGCTAATAGCCTAAATGACCATTTTTAGATGATTACAAAGTTAATGTTTTATATGCACAACTTGAACCACAATTTCTTACATTTTAATGCACAAATAAGTTTTATATTGGTGTACCCAGGTAAAGCTCCATGTCTTGATGGTTTTACTCTCTTATTATTTCTAAAATGTTGGGATGTTATTGGTTTTGATTTACTTTTAGCTTTGGAAGAGTCTAGGAGGGAGGGTTTTGTTCTTAAACAATTTAACACTACTCATATTGCCCTTTTACCTAAAGTTAATGATCCTCAAACTTTTGCTAAGTTTAGACCTATTTCCCTATAAAATTCAATTTATAAAATTTTTACTAAAGAAACTATTTGAGACTTAATGCATTAATTCCTCTCATCATTTCCCCCCAGCAAGGTAGCTTTGTTCCTAGTAGGGAAACTTTGGATGGGGACTTGATTTCCCATGAAGTTTTGCATTCTATTTAATCTTACAATATTCCATCTTTTATCATCAAACTTGATATGATGAAGGCATATGATAAGGTGAATTGGTTTCTTTTTATTGAAAGTTCTTCGTAGATTTGGTTTTTCTGAGAAATGGCGCAAATGGATTAAAAATTATATTTTTCTAGAGCTTACTTCTTACTTTTAATTAATGGTGCCCCCTCAAGTTTTTTTCTCTGCTACTCAAGGGGTTCTAAAAGGGGAACCTCTTTCCTCCTTCCTTTTCATTATCATGGCAGAATCACTTAGTAGATCTATCCAAGCCCAACATTCATTAGGACTTTGGAAAGGAGTACATATCCCATCTACTCAAATCTTTGTTACTCATAATATTTTTGCAGATGATACTTTAATTTTTGGTAAGTCAACTGTTCAAGAGGCTAAAATCATTAGGAAAATTTTGGATCTCTACTCGGTGGGGTCAGGTCAGGTTATTAATCCACTAAAGTAAAAAAAATTTATTTTTTAAATACTACAAAGATTATTCAAGATAAAATTGTGTCTTGCTTAGACTTTTCTTTGGATTGCCTTCCTTCTACCTACCTAGGAATTCCATTTTTTATAGGCCAAATTAAATCCTCATACTAGAACAATGTTATCACAAGACTGAAAGGTAGAATTTCTACATGGAAGGCTAGATGGCTCTCCTTATCTGGTAGAATCCTGCTTGTTAAAATTGCACTAGCAGTTATCCCTAATTGTTATATTTATGTCCTCCAAGCTCCCAAATTTGTGATTTCTCAAATTGAAAAAAATTATTAAATACTTTTTATGGAAATATAACATCTGAAGAAAAAAAGATTCCTTTAGTTTCTATGAAGAAGTTATCTCTTAGAAAAAAATGAGGGTGGTGCTGGTTTATTTGATATTGTAGTTAGGAATAAAGAATTTGGTGGTAAGCTTGTTTGGAATATGTATGCTAAGCCTTCATCTTTGTGGTGTCAGATTCTTCAGGCCATGTATATATCTTGATTCTTTAAACCCGTCAAGAATCTTTAAAATTTCTAACCCCCCAATTGGATTAGTTGTTTGCAATTTCATGATGTCTTCTAGGGAAGTGGTTACGGATTATATATCATGGAAAGTTCATTTTGGTGATGAGGTTATTTTATGGAGTGACTCATGGAATGGGCATCCTCCTCTTAACTCTATAGTATACCTTCAAGATTGTATGGATATTTTCACGTCTCATTGGGAGTACAAACTGGTCGATTATGTTGATTGTGCAGATATCATTTCTCATAAAGTCCAGTGGAAGAATCCCTCTCTTTTACCTCTTTCTTCTTCACAAGTCCTTTCTTTCATTAAAATCCTTGAATTGTGAGTTGCTTATTTATCTCCTCCCAAAGATAAGATATTGTGGTGTCCTTCTAAACCAAGTATTTATTCAGTTAAAGAGGGTTACAAGGCTATTCAACACATGGATAATCGGATCTCATCTCAAAGGGATTATTATTTTTGTTGGAATAGCTCAGCTCTTCCTAAGGCAAGTGTTTTTTCTTGGCTTGCCCTTCAATATACAATTATTACCAGTGACAGATTATCTTAGCTACAGATTGCCCCTCCTTTTTCTTATGTCTTATGTGGTAATTTTCCTAAAAATGTTGACCTTCTTTTTATTCATTATACTTTTGCATCACATTGTTGTCCTTTTGATGAGCAAATCAAGTCAATTGCATTTCCCTTGTCTACTTCACTCTAGGAATTATTCCAATCTTGGCCAATCTTGTTCTCATCTTCTCTTTTTGCTTGCATTTGGTTGATCATCCCTTCTTTTGTTATTTGGTTAATTTGGTGGGAACATAATAAGCACATATCAGGGAAATTACTTCAGATGTGCCTCTTGTCCTCTTGATTATTGAAAAAGCCATTTTGGAGCAAGTGAATTCTTATGTACAGTTGCATTTTAATCCTAATTCTCAACTAAGTTATTGGGATAATTTCATGATCTCTAACTTGAAAATGATCTCGATCCCCTCTTCCCTAGTTTTCCTAGAATCAAAAGTGCTTCTATTGATAGGAAAAATATTAAATGACACCCCCCTCATTTGGATTTATATAAGTTAAACTTCAATGGATCCTCTAGGGGTAATCCTAGTGATTCAAGAATAGGATTTTTCTTGCATAATTATCTCGTACATATCATTGCTCTTAAATAATTATCTATTCTGTCAGGTTCCAATAATATGGTTGAAGCTTGAGCTTTGTTTGAAGGTTTGATCTTGGCAAAAAAGTTGAAAATTTCTAATATCTATGTTGAAGATGATTATACTCTCATCATCAATGCTTGTAAATCCATATCCATAGTTAATTGGAGTATCAAATATACTCTTGAATGTATTTGGACTTTTCTTGATTCTTTTAATAAAGTAACAATTTCTCATGTGTATAGAAAGGGTAATTATCTAGTAGATCTCTTAACCAATTTGGGTTGTTCCAATTTAAAGATTGATTCTTGAGCAGACTTAGTTGATTTTGAAAGGTATCCTCTCCTCATTGATATAATTTGGAAAGAATTTTCTACCTTTTAATTCCTTGTTTCCCCATATAGTTGCACACATAGGTGTCCTTCCTACACTTTGTATACCAATTTAATTTGATATGCAACATGTAGTGCATTCTTTATTGACATGTGTGTGTGTGTGTGCAAATGTATGGGGAAGGTTTGAATCTGTACTTTATCCTTTCTCTTCTCTCTCCTTTAATTATGGGTCACGTTGTTAATGTATGTTTCACATGTCCTTTATTTTTTTGTTCCTTTCTCCTAATGTTGAGAGTCATGTTGCATAAGGATTTTTGTTTATTGTCCTTTTCACTACAAGATTTTGGTTGTCATCTAAATCCAATTGTACATCCTTAAGTGCTGCAATAATTTTGAAAGCATGTTTTGGAATTCTATGAGATTTTGTTAGTTATGTGGCATCAAGTTTGTATGTTTTCATGTGTTTCTTGTCTTGATTTGATTGTAGGCTTACATTCATTTATATTGTATTAATAGGGTGAACCCACAATAGTGGATTACACTTTTTTGCCCAAACGGACACTGAACTCAACATTTTGAAAAAAAAATTTCAGATTCAGATGCATATTGTTAAACTGTTTGAAATCGGAATATGAAGTCAATTAGAGTATTTTAGGATTTTCTGTCTAGATTCTAAATATATATATATATATATATTTTGAATTGATTTGAATGATTTTCTATTTCTCCCACGAAAACTGGTATGTTGCTGAAAATGTCATTTTCAAAGAGTTACATTATTTTTGTGGAGCATAACTTTTTTCCTAAAAAATATATCATTGTGCTTCTTTTGAATTCAGTTTTGTAACATTCATACGAAGGACATACAATTCATTTGATGACATTATCACAATTATTGCATATTTTATTAATGTTTGAAGTTGACTAAACCTTAATTTTGACATACCTTGACTACATAGCTTATAACTTGTCATGCATTTGTCCAATTTCATTTTTATGTTTTTGATAGAAAGAAAACTTCAATACCTAGGGCATAGATATTTTTTAGAATTTTTTTTCTCTCATTTACTAATTTTCCATAAGCATCAAACATAGAGGTAGATATATGGTAAAATATCTATGTTTAGTAAAACTAAAAATGCAAAGTCATAATAAACTTAATAAATATTAACATTATATAATCATTGGAAAGATTTTTCTTAGTAGTACCTTGCTACATAGATAGGTTTTTCAAATGATTTGTTTGATTTGCCAAAAGATAAAGTTGAAGTGATTTTTTGTTAGCATTTTAATAGGTTGAAGGAGACTCCATTGTATGTATGAATGAGGAGTATAGATGCTATATCAATGTTTTTTTTTATCTAAGACAATTTGAGATAAACATTTGTAATTAATTCCTTCAAATGGAACCTCTCAAGGCATGAATCATCATATTTTATTAAAAATGTGTTATTTTAGCAAAAATCAGCATGTCTAAAAAGTGTAACCCACTATTGTGGGGTCACCCAATATATTTTCTTACTTTGCCCGTTTGTGCTTAATCTTCTTTATTCTTTCTTCATTTTCTTTGGTCTTCTCAAGCTGTAGTTGTTTCATTTTCTATGGCGTCACGATCTTCCCAACTGTTGAATTTTGGTGATATGATGGTGGGTTGATCATCTTGCAATTCTCTTCACTTGGAATTTTATCCTCAAAATTATAGAATATTTCTTGATGTGGAAGAATGGGAAAAACCTTTTTTAGGGCATATTAATGATGATCTTCTGGCTGTTGTGTTTGTTTTTGATCGGCCTCAAGTTCGAAGGGATATCAAAAGAATTGTGGGTGAGGAAGTTTTATTTCTGCAAGGGAAACACATGATCTTTACTTCACAAGTTTTATCCATCTTTCTTTCCAAATCTTTTAACCTATTACAATCCCTATTTTATTTGGAGGTGCTTGTAAGTAAATTTGTAAGACTGGAATTTCTAGGTGCTAACAAACAATGGAGAGCACTTAAAAAGTATGATTTTTGGAATTGGGCAGCTCCGATTGGTAATCTTTTTCATCATCATGCCTTACTCAATAATCATGTTGCCTTTTTTGTATATACGAGTATCAAAAAAGCTCTAGAACGATACAATTTTAGACATGTGAAATCTACATTATAGCTTCATGGAAGATATCTGAGCTTAAGTTGTGTTAGCAATGTTCAGTCCACGGTTTTCTCTTTGTTGGACCTTCTCGAGTTTGATGTTGGTCATGTCATGATGGAACCCTCTTTGCACCCTGCTCCGGAATTTTCTCATGGTTTAGATCTTAAATTTTAATTTTGAGGCTTGTACTGCAGATTTAGACTTGCACTTGGGTTTGACTGCCTCTTTGTGGGCTTTAATGAAAAGCTAATTCAAAATGTTGATATATCATGATTTTTGACATGCTCAAGTCATTCATGAAGCACAACTCCAAGTATTCCATTTTGGATCAATATCTTCGGTATGTTTCATCCTTTTGTAACATTGGCATAATGATTTAGAGTTCCTTCTCGGGTAGTTTTTTCTCTCTAGGATTACTTCTTTCAAATTGTATATCTAGCCATTGGCTATTGGGGCAGGTTTCCAGCTTAATTCTCTCTTTAGATTTCTTCTTCTCTAAAAATTCTACATATGGAGCAAGGCTCACTTTTGTATTTATGGGAAAGGATTAGAGTTTTTCTTTCTGGTTCTTTTCTCTAAGAGCCCTTTGAACTAATTTATATTAACAAAAAATATATTAAGTGGTACTGCCACCTTTTTCAAAAAAAAAAAACAACACCCATGCGAGTCACAGATTCTTGATCACTCGACTTACAACATTATTAACAAAGGATAAAGTGACATTAGGATTATCTCAGCCATCATGTGTCCTATCTTTTTTCTTTATCATAATAACGAGTTAGAGAAATCACCAAACCTAATTGAGGAAACTACTTGGAATAATCCACCACAAGCCAACCAAGATCAATAGGTTAGTCAATGTCCTAATGTCTCGAGAAGGCCACCTAGAGGGGCCACCATAAGTAGGAGGACAAGAAGAAATATAAAATATAAATGTAAAGTGTAGTTAACAAATAAGTTAAGGTTAAGATCATATGTACCTTCTCTTTAGATTTTAGTTGATGTATTATGGTAGATATTGACTACATATTATCAAATCATATAGCTATACAAAATCATATCAAATCTTATAGCTATAAAATCATATCAAATATTACAACTGCACAGAAACATATCAAATTTATATCCATAAAAGACATATCAAATATTGTTTGTTGCACTTCATCCTCGACACTTGTAAACAGATTGCAAGCTACAAAAAATGCTTGACATAATATGGATCTGTCTCCTATACCTTGAAATAATGGCTTCTCTCTAGAAGAAACTCCATTACTACAACTGCTTCAGTTTTCCCCGAGTGGTGCATCAAATCATGGATTAGTGGGTCAGTGAATTCAGGCTTCCCCTGTATAACTTTGCAGAACAAGGTAGACATGATCTCCGCCAGGATGACCATCAGATTGGCATCGAAGCACATGGAGGCCGCCATGCCTAATTCAACTCCAATGCCATTAAAGATTGCGAGTCCTTCCTTGTGCTACAATTCAAAAGGGCCATCATTAATGCTTGCTCTCGTGAGCACCTCCATGATATCTAGCACCCTGACATGCATACCAAACATTATCTATTATGGTGTGATGAGAAATCTATTAATTTAATCTTTGAATTGGAGAATAGAAGTTAGTGGAAAGAAGGTAGAGTTAGTGGAAAGAAGATAGGATAAGAAATTTTATTTTATTAGGAGAGAGGATTTAATATTTGAACATTCAAATTTTAAGGTTTTCAAATTTTTTAATTTTTTATAGTAGTTTACTTGGTAAATTTATTATTTATAATTAAGCTAATAGGCTTTATGTGGGAGCTTTGCTCCTGGAAATTATATTTTTTTGTCAAAAAATTGTCAGCCTCCATCACTGTCTTTTATTTTCTATTTGGATTTTTAACTGTCTTATTTTTCTTGCCATGTTTTTATGATTTTTATTTCTTGCCCTTATCTTAGTTTCCAATTTTATTTTTTTAATTTTTTGTCCTTATCTGAGTTTCCAATTTTGGGTTCTAATCTTATGGCTTTATGTTTTTGGCCTTCCTTTATAAAATCTAATTCTACAATTGAATGTCCTATAATTTTATTTGATGAGCGGGTTGTAATTTGGATTTTGGTTAAGTTACAAAAATAGATCATAGCAATACAAAGTAAGTTCAAAGATATGTCCTCTACTTGGTGTTTTCTATTATATTTTCCATGTTTGATAAATCTTCTTCACAAGTTTAGGGTAAATGTCGTTATTGTTTTAGAACATTGTTCTTTTCATGACTCTATGAAATCAATGTGGTCAAAGACAATCCTCTTAGTGTTTTGCTGCATGCACCTATCAATAAAACTAGCATTTTTTTTCTGGGCTTATTATGAAACATACTGAAACATAATTATGAGGCTATCTCTAATCTTAAAAAATTGAAGACAATTTGCAAGGTAATCATTCAATTAGCATTGCGGATCTACTTGCTACAAAGTGCAATTATGGAGGTTCCTCATTATCTGTTGGATGAATCTTATGGTGGTCGTTATGTTGATGTCATGGTTCTAGAGCACAAGCTAATTGTCACACAAGATGAAGAATTTTTTGCTATGGTTGGTTTGATACTTTCACATGATATAGTGGTGGAGCTTGAACTTTGGTATAGAAAAGAAGTAGTTGTTGTGATTATGTTTACTCAAAACTATCTATTTTCTTTCCACTTATGGATATCATTTAGCTATTGTTGTAACCAGCGGTCTTATTATCATTTAATGTTTTTGTTTGGCCTGTTCAATGACTTCCTTTGATTTTTATGATGGGAACCATGAAAAACAAGACATTATTGGTGTGCATAATCTTGAGTTAAGTGATTTTCCATTGTGTCAGTGATTTTTTCTTTTTAGTATCTATAGCTAACGATCTTTGTATTTACAGTTCATTTTATACACGCTTTAATATTTTCAATTCTCAAATTTATCAAAAAGAAAGTTTCCATTTTGAAATTTATGTATTATTTTTAATTTTTAATTTTTAATTCAAGAATTAGATTTATTTTAACATTTAGTTAAAAATTTATACATTATTTTTTACTCCAAATTTTATTGTATTAAATTTTATTTAAATATATATATATATATATATATATATATATATATATATATATATATATATATATATATATATATATATATATATATATATATATATATATATATATATATGCAATAGAAATAATATAAACAAAATAATTATTATAATTAATCATTACATGTGTTTTATATAATTAATGATATAGATATTTGAAAATAATCAATAATATTTTAATTAATTTCTAAATTATCACATAGAGGTTTAAAAGTAATATATAATTTTTAATTTTCAATTTAGAAAGATCAATAAGAATTTGTTTTATTTCTAAAGATTATTCATGTTTCTAATTTGTGATCATTTATCTATGAGTTGAACTTGAATTCTTGTATTAAATTTTAAAATACATTTCTATTAAAATTAAATTTTATTGAAATAATTATTTTATAAATTTCTAAGTAAAATTCTTCAAAATTTTAAAGGTTAAAATAATGGTAACATACCCTAACCCTAACCATAATACTAACTATGATGTAACTTATGATACCTCTCCTATTTTTTAAAAGTAAATTTTAAAATATATATGTATGTTAGTTATTGAGTAGAGAAAATAAATGTCTTGGTTGCACTGCTTATTTTGATACAAAATAAAAATATAAGTGTAGTACTATCTACTTTTTAATTTTTAAAGATAGAGTATAAATTGTTTCTTTCAAGTTACTATTTTATTTTTTTGATTTCCTTCTCTACATTGTTAATGATTTACTTTTTGTATTATGCAAACTACTTCACAATTTAAAAATTGTAGCACCCTCCTATCGGGTCATCATTGTAGGCACAAAAGCTGCTAGTTTATTATCTTTTAGATCTAAGAGATATATTTCATTTAGTTATGGGTGGTCATCATCAACACTCACAACTTTAAAGTCACAACTATTAGTATATGTAGTAAAAAATATTGGATATTAAATCAACAAATGCTATAACAACTATTGAAACATGCTCAACTATTGGGTCTTGTCCCCTACTTAATTGTTAGAATAACTGAGAGGGGGTGAATTAGTTAATCAGTGTCCCAATACAAAATGTATAATCCAAAAACAAATACTTCAAACTTCTACTACTCGGTAAATTAAAATACTTTTACTGTTTGTGCTTTTACCGATTATCAGTCTAAAACTTATAGTAGTTACCGATCAAATCAAATATGCAACATGTAAATATGACATCAAACAAATATCACAATCAACACATAACATAAGAGATTTAATGTGGAAACCCTGTGAAGGGAAAAGCCACCTGGGACCGACAACCCAAAAATATTCACTCTTCTAAAGTGAGGTCAGTGAAGACCCAACCTTGTTAAAGGTTACAAACACACTGTTAGGTGTGACCTTGTTAGAGGATTTAAGACCAACCGGTATCATCCAACCAGTAGTCACTCTAGGGTTAACAGGATAACAATGTTCATTCTATGAATGATAGATAATTAGACTTTCTTAGTCCACTCAGTTAAGAGATTTGACTGTGTACAATGGTTAAATATGTAATAGTAGGTGATCTGATCTATTACAACATCAATTGTAGATTATAGATCAATATTCAGCTCATACAAATCTTTCTGATCAATGTAATAATTATGTTTAAAACAATGTTCAACTTATTGTCCATCGGCAATCACTCTCTGTAGCTTGGTAATGCTCTGCAGTAGGGTTCTCCTTAACCAGTATGATCAAAATGCATGAAAAATTGCTCACACGATGATTCTACAGTTTCCTTTTCTTTTGGCATCACCACCTTGTAATGAAATCTCCAGTCTCTTATATAGACATGTAAACCATTTTCTTCTGCTCCATCAGATTTTGCTGCTTAATCATCTTCATTGATTTTTCCTCTTAAACATACCTCGACACTTGTGTCAATAACATGTTTGATTCTCATCCTTTAGATCTTTCTTGAATTTTGTTAGTCATCAATCTGTGTAACAAACTTTATCTGTTACCTCGAAATCATACACTTTCCAGCTCACCAATCTTATCAGCTAAACTAATCGTTTAGTTCATTCTGTTATTCTCAGTTAACAAAGAAATGTGTCGGTGAATGTAAGTTCAGTTAACACTGTGCTCAGTATACACTACACTTCGTCGGTGTATACTGAAATGCTTCATCAATTGACAAGATTGCTTTGTGTCTTTCAACTCTTTTCCTCATTATAGATGAATGAAACATAATCAAGTCAATAACATGAATTCATAGACTCATCAACAAGTTACTCAATGTATCTTTATCCTCATCTGTCATATCCATCTTCCTCATGTAGATATTTCCATTCTTCATCTCTTTCACTCCTTCTCTATAGATGTTTTGGTATAGTAACTTGCAAAATAAGTGATGTCAAACTTAGTTGACATCAATGACAACATAATACTGATTCAATCATATTACATATCTAATCAATCAGCTTGGTGATCTTAAATCACAGATTCTTCAATCAGGTTCTAAATCAATTGTAGTTCATCAACTTATAATAACTAAACTGCAAGGTTTAAAAATATTCACAATTGAACTCAAGATGTAAAAAGATTTCTTAACTTGTATTTTTTAGTTAAACTAAAGAAAATTCCAAAAGTAACAAGCATAACTAGTTAAAAATAAAACTGATGTATCCAATTTAAAATTAAAGAAATGGGTTGAAACACTAGGCTTAGAAAGAAATGATGGTTAAGAAATAAATGTCATGTTTCACTTGTGCGAACAAAACCTTGCATTAAATTTAACTTAAGCATTTAAGATAATGTTTAATATATGCACAACTTGAACTGCAATTTATTACATTTTAATGCACAAATAACTTTTATATCGGTGTACTCCTTGCACCCCTCTTTGGTGCAAGTGCTAGTTTACATAATTGGATGTGTACGGGTTTGAATGATATAATGTTCAAATTAATTAGCTTTTGGGCTTTTGATGTATGGTTTTTAATTTAAAAATGATGGGATGGGCAAGGTCATATTGTTGAAGTAGATTAAAGTACCTGTGAATTTGAATATGTAAAACAATATATATGTGATAAAAGAAGTGTTGGGAGTGGTAAGGGAATTGGTGGAAGGAGAGGACAAAAGAAAGGGTAGGGAGGAAATGATAGAGCTAGACAAGGGCAATATGGAAATCATGGAAGGATGGAGTACAATTGATAGAAGTTTAAAAGAGTGATGCATGTATTAGTTGGTTAAATGCTACAAGTTGGAAAACACTAAGATATGGTATCACTATAGTTTATGTGATACTCTCAAACCTCAACTACTAGATTAATGATGATGATATTTTTTTTTTATAGTGATCATTTTTATTGTATTATGGAAAGAGAAGATAGTTTGAATGATAATATAGAATATATCAAAATTTAACCTACATACCACATGACACTATTACACTTGATGGTTGAGATGAAGTGTGCTCTCATTAATAATTTAATTCAACCATCTCCTCACCCCTTTTGTGTGAAGGAGAGGGCATGGACTATATCTATGAACAACTAGTTAGATAATTAGAACATGATGTGTATATTGAAAATAATTTTCAATGTACATATAGTAAAATTCTCCATTTTCAACTTCCCTATTGCATTCAAGAGATAAGTAGAGTTTTATATATATAGTAGAGTTAAACTTGAGTTTTATATTTGGCTTTCCTTTTTATTATTATATTATAAATCTTTAGCATACAACTACTTTTTACACCCCTTTTATTTGTAAAAAAGATAAATTTTCATATATTTCTTTGTGTGTTTTGTTCTTACCTTTCCTTTCCAAATGCTTTGGTTTCACACCTCTTATTTCCTTTATCACAATTTCCACCACTTTGAGGGTGCAATGACACCACTTTTAATGATGAATAGAGATTTTGTTCATATTTTCCTATGCACCTAACCATGCACCCAAGGATTAATTTTTATTATCTTGGTGTTTCCAAAAACTACTATTTAAAACTCACTTTTTTAGGACCTTTCATGTCTTGTATGAAAATCATAATTTCACCTAAATGAAATTATTATTTTTTAGTCCTTTTGAGATATAATTTTTAAGACACATAAGATTGATGAGCACTTTTTGTAATTTTTTTAACATATTTTTTTTCTACTATTTTTTTTATTGGGCGCGACAAACATAAGTTGACCTAAACTTATCATCTTTCAAATTTACTTTTTTTCAAAGTGTAAAAAAATGTCTCTAGTTTAATGCCATATAATTTATTTTTCAAAAAATGTTAAAAAATTTAAAATTATTATAAAAACAAGAAAACCTATCATTTCACCCTCGTGTACATATTTAATTAGAAATTATTTGAAAAATAAAAAAATTAGTCCAACAAAACCAAAATTTTATATTTTAAACTTATGCAATCATATCTACAATGTGTTTGAATTTTGTGAGAATATTCCATACAAAACATCTTCCACCAAGACTGGATTTCACATGAAAAAATTTCAACTATAAGTAGACTTAGCTTCTTGCACTTACCCATTTAAAATGTAAGCATATAAGAGATGTACTAATCAACAAAAAACCATAATAATGTATCGAGACTTATAAAAGATCCATGTAGTGCCCCTCTCCAATAGTTTTTTAAATATATTTATTATGCTTTTGATATTGTAAAAAGAATTTTAATTTTTTTTTATAAATACAATTTAAAATCTCATAAAAACTACTAGGCTTCTCTATTAATCTAATGCTACTTTCAAAATTATTGATTACTCTACATATATTATAATAACAAAACCATTATATCTCTTAAAAAATTTAAACACGAATAATATTTTATTGAAATTTATTTTATCAAAACAATTAAAAAATTAAGTTCTCTATTTAAATATAATATCTAAAACATGTCACTTATTAAATCTAACTCTGGAAAAAAAAGTGATTTTATTTCTAATATAATTTGGTTGTACTCATTTTGATTTAAATATTTAAAAATATTTATTTTTCAATTAGAATAAAACCTTATTTTAGAACAACAAATAAATAATAAAAATAGAACATTCCCCCTCAACATATTTCATATTACACATGATACGACTTGCATTATAGATAATCCTAAATCTATAATTTATTGCTATTTATTTCATGATAAATTGACCAGGATTAAGGGCAAGCAACAGAGGATGTCATGGAAGCATTGGCACCTATGTCATAACAGCAAAAACAACAACACAAAGTAAATGGAGTGCAGGGAAAAAGGATTAAAAAACATATTAGTTAAAAGTGAAGTTTTCTTATTTTTAAAACAAATTCTTTCAATCCAATTTATTGAAATACAATTCTAACATCCTCTTATATGGAAATCAAACCCAAATTACCTGCTCAAAAACTAGTTTCTTTCAAATCTACTGAAAAGATTTGAATGTGAGTGTGACATGCCAGAAAAATAACTTGAAGAAATAACATCACATCACATGGCTGACTGTGGGCCTGCATTTAACGTATTGGTTGAGGAATTTTCCATTAGAATGGTCATATTAGACCAAAAAAGATGATCTAGACAATGAGCCTGGCATGATGTGGGCAATCCTGATTTTTTTTTCTTACATCAAGATTAATTGTACAAAAAAAATTGTCTATTGAAGGTTTTCAATCAATTTTATTTGTTTTATTATTTTAAAAAATAACAAAAACTTGAAAAAATAATATGGTACGAAGGAATTAGTTTTTATAGGTCTTAAACTTAAACTCAAGTTTTTGGAATTAAAATGTGTAAATTTTTAATTCATTGTTTCAAATTTACATAAATTAGTTAAAAAATTTAAAATTTAAATCTGATATAAATCTGACATCTAAATTTAGTATAGCACCTTCTAATATTTTTACTTAATATCAAGCTTGGAATTACCCCTACATGTTACTCTTACCTCTTACATGCCATATAAATGATGCTTTGGTCATCTTAATGTCTATCTCATTGTCAAAACTTTTAATTTATGGATGATTTATATACAAATCTTTTAAATTTATATATTTTTATCAATTTAATTTGTAATACATATTGAATATAATAATTGTTTTTTAAATAAAGTACTACAAATAATCTAGTTATTATTTTTGGTGTGGGTAGGATGAAGTCATTTGTAGATGTACCCGACTGCAAGAGTTTCTTTGGCATTGTGTGTTTGTTCTGTGTGCCTACATTGGAGCTCACAAGATAGGGGCAATGCCAAGAAAGGGAAAGGGGTGCACAAATGGTCTCTAGCTCACCTTTTTTTGCAGATAATTCCACACAATTATGTAGAAGGTAGGGGGTTTCTTCAAAAGATGGTGGTGATGGTGGGCCATCAGGAACTGCCAGGCATATGTGACCCAATACAACTGTCCATGGGGCCAATGCACCATTGGGGTGTAACGACTTTCTGAGGGGTGGTCCTAGCGGTCCTAATATGGCTCCAAAGTTTCAAAGTTGGGATGAAGGATTGCTTGGTCCTGTTGATGTGTGGTTTAGGACTCACTAAATAGTAGAACAAAATACCAAAGTATCTTATCCTCTCTTAATCAAAGTACCATGTATGCTAAGATTGCAAAACTATCATACATATTACTCCAATGTCCCTTTCGTGTCAAGTCTTGACCGTGGATAACCTTGGTGGTTGATGTGATTTGCTGTTAATCATGAGTGGTCTTACATTTGCAAACTTGAAAGTGATTTCAAATCATGTTGGATGCGAGAGCTATCAAAAGATATTGCAGCAAAGTTTTTTTTTGGATTTTCACGAAATATGCCAAAAGTAAAGGAGAAAGGGTTAAGAGATTCTACTCTACTCCTAAGGGTGATGACAACAATAGACACTACTTTGATGGACAAATTCTTGAATAACCAAGCTCCTCTTTTCCAAGTTAAACTACGACTATGCATGAATTGGTGCAATCTTCAAGGGTTAGTACAAATGATTTTCAAACCACCACAAAAACCATCAAAATAAACAATGCCCATGAATGACATAAGTTAAGCATACAAAGATGTGTGGTTCAAGTTAACTTTTCACGATGACTTACAATCAGTAAACTGTCAAAAGTATGAACCAAAAGGAATTCATCAAAAAACCATCATATTTTCCATTGTAATCACAACACTTTATCTAACAACTTAATCTAAATGAGGGAATTATGAAACAAAGAAAGCTTCAAGACGCATAAAATAATCACCAAATTTCAATACAAATTTAATCTTCTCAATAGCCCTTAGCAACAATCTCAAAATTCACTCCTTTACAAATGAGAAGTGAGGCCTTTATATAGGTCCTCAGTTACAAGGAGTCGCCTAGATCAAAATAATAATCAATGGCCCATATTTTTCCACCTCATTCCTAATTAGGGTTAAGGAAAGGAAAATAGAATCTACATTAATACACAAGTCAACTTTGACGAATCACGAAGAATCCACTACCTTAGTGGGTAATTAATGCCCACCATACATGCTCATTCAGGACGAGAGTGGAGTGAAATAAATGACCACTATGCACACCCACTATGAATTAAATGCATTATTTTCCTTTACTAGATTATTCTTGATTTCCTTCCTTAAATGCATTGACTTTGACTTGAAGAACCTTGATTAGTTGGTGGAGGGGACTAGATGTCGTGCTAGAATGCTAGGTGCCAAATGTGTGTGTGAAAATTGTACCTAGTTGTGGACACAACACTTCAGTAAAACATTAGAGGTTATCAAATCAAAATCTGCAAGTAATTGAAACTAAGCTAACTGGGCAATTTACTACCTTCTAGTAGGTGTGAGTATGGTATTCTCAGTTCAAACCGAGATCAGTGACAATGGAACACCTAAATGAAGGATTTAATGCTAAAAGATGAATGTAGAATGAATGCAGATTGATCTATATTTTTGTATTTTTTATGCAATTAGGATGAAAAACTCTATGAATCTAAGCTAGAATTGATTGAAAATGATATGTAGATTTAATCTAAGAATGATATGAATTGATATGAAAATCTATCCAAAGATATGAAAAACTATGAATTGATCTCACAAAGTCACTTGTTGCAAAAGCTTGCCTATTTGTATGTAATTTCACCAGAGTAATTGTGCAAATTCAAGAGATATCTTTGTGAAGAGCTGAGCCTTGTTTTTATAGAAATCCAGGGTTTGAGGATGCATTGAAAAAACCATAAATCACTTTTGATAAACTCAGGTTGATTTTTCAGTTAACAAGAAATTAGAAATAGATTAACTCACAAAATCATGCAAAAACAACTTTTAACTCAAGAGTTTTAGATCAATTTCCAACTCACAATCACATGTTGAGTTTAAATTTAAAATTGGTTGTTAATTTCTAGTTGCCTTCTTTTTCTGATTGTGCATGATTTATTTTGAATTAATTTAAAAATAAAGTGATTTATTCTCAACTTAACTGATTTTAAATTTAAAATAACTGATTTATGGGTTAATCAATTATTTTAATCAAACTTTTATTCAAAACTATATTATTAAATATTGACAACTTGGATTTAATCGATTAAATAAATATTTAATCAATTATTTGTAGGAGATTTGATTTATTGTCAAAATTAAACAATATAATTAGGAATAAATAGAATTAAATCTAATTAAATAATTAAGTGGCAGAATCAAATTTAATTAATTAAATATTTATCATATTCAATTAATCAAATTTAGGATAAATGATATTTATCACCAAATAATATTTAATTAAAGATAATTAGATAAATTAGGAATATTTAGGAAATATTCCCCGATGCAGAATTAGGATAAAATCAATTAGGTTTTTGGTAACTTGATGTGCAGACGTGCCTTAGGTTAGGACTTTTATGTCGATTCTGATCGATTTGTCAATTTAAGAGGTTAATGAACCTATAGCCCATTTTTTGGGTATTACATTTTGCCCCTCTTTGAATCATTGTGCGAAGCGTAGTGGTTCAAAGAATAGTCTATGTCTGATAAAGATGTGAACTCAGTTATGTGGTGGAGAAACTGATCCTAAAAGACTAATCGACTCTGGGACAGAAACCAATTGAAAGATTTGAAGATGCTAGGTCCTGATTGACCAAATATGATGTTAACTATAACAACAATGAACTGGTGATTATGAAGAAGTGAGTGACCCAATTCCAGACCTGATTGTCTAAAGGAATCATAATTGGTATCACATTTGAACTCTTTAGTTACAAAGAACCAAGGAAATAACACTAATGAACTGATGGTTAGGAAAAGATGATACAGTTTACAAGATTGATTAGGATACCAGATTGATATGGATCTCAATGAATCTGATATGCCCCAAGTGATGTGCCCCAAGCGACGAGGTCTTTTGATGAATCAACAACTAGACATGGTTGTTGTCTTGATTACTAAGGAAAGATTTGATTTACAGACTTGATTGATGTGCAATACCATGCCCCCTTCGGGATGAAAATTGAAATTTGACAAGAAAAGTCAGTGTTAAATGGTTTAGAAGCATGTTAATTGATTTGAGAATTGGTTATACACATTTGGGAATGCGTTCTGCATCATTTGGAGGTCCTGAAGACCAAGTTTGACTAGGTTTGACCATGAGTTGAACATGGTTGACCAAGTTGAAATTTTGATAGTTTGGTGTTAGGTAATCAATTATGTTGAATTCTAGATTTCTGTGATGATTGAAGATCGATTATGCAAGCAGTCAGCCGTCCTGGGTCTGAAAATTTTAAATTGTGATTTTGACAAAGTAAACGATCTCAGATTTTGATTTTGATCCCGAAAATGGATTCTATTTGTTGTTTAGTTGGAGGGACCTTCATACAATGCTCAGTCCTTGTGTCATGTTTAGCATAGTTTTGAAGAATCATTTGAGTGTCAAGCTGATTTGGGCAATCGTGAGATAAATGTAATCATGCAAAGTGCAAAATGAGATGCAAACCTAAGACCTAGGACCTAGTCACTGATCATGTGTCGGTCATTTTCATCATTGAATTTTTATTAGATAACCGGATAAATCAATACAACATCCACTAGTTAGGAAACTATGAATATATGAATATTGATTTGTATGCACAAGAATCAATACAACGCCCACTGGCTAGACAACCATGGACATATGAATATTGATTTTATTTTCAGAATGTTGGATTAGATATAAGCACCAAGGCACAAATGCCAGGATGACCTGAATATCATGTCCATTTTGATATAGCAATTTCTATAAGCATCAAAACATAGACATTGTGATGACCAGAATATGCCTTGTGGAGCAAACACACCAAACAGTTGGCAGAATTCATTCTTGTCTCCAATGTGAATTACTCATAGTGACCCTTTATCGTTCACATCCTTGGATAATAGTTGTTCACAGTAGGATTGAGAAATCATTCAAAAATATGTAAGCTAGATCAAACTTCCTTGAATTTTCTAGGTATTAATGGTCGAGGTACTCATGGCCATCCAATACGAGATGGAGGTTCTTACAGACAGACACCATTCAAATCTAGAATTTCCAAAGTTATTAGATTTTCACTCAAAGAAGAAAATAAAGAAAAGATTATGCCCCCAGTCATCACTCTCTAAATCCTGTAAAGGACATTATCGAAGAGCTTGAAGGGACACAATATGCAAAAATCTCAATGTGAATCAGTAAGCATACAAGGAGATAAAAGCATGTAAAAGCATAGATTGTTTTCAATTTGTGTTGATGTTTGATTTTGTTGTTGTAGATGCAAAATTCTTTCTGGAGAGGAGACAAAAAGATTGACTCAGATGTAGCTTCAAAGGACTTTGACTAGATATGACTCATTTGAGATACTAAGGACTGTAGGATATGACTTTGATTGCCCCCAAGTTTGAACATTGATAGGATATAGACGTTTGAGCTGATTAGTGCATAGATCGACTTTATTGAAAACAGGAATGCGAAAACAAACTAGGAGGTATGTACAAACTAAAGCAAGACTAAAAGTTGGGAGAGACCAAGATTATGCTAATAGATGGAGCATTTTGAAATAAGTGGTGCTTGTTTTCTAGGTTTTCACCATCTTGGCAGAGATTCTATTTTTGCTACCAAGGTGCCTGTTTCCAAGTTTTCACCAAGGCACTTTTTCTTTTTCTCATTTTTTTGTATTTTTTATTTTTTCAATTTTTTTTTACTTTTGATATTTTTTTATTTTTTTTTGTGATACATCAAGGTGCCTATTTGCTAGGTTTTCACCAGGATGATCATTTTTTTAGGACTTTTTCAGATTTTTATAATTTTTTCAAGATATTTTGCAAAGATTGAATGCCCTAGACGTAGAATTTCTTCAAATAGAGAACATTGATTGGTTCTTAGAGTTGTTGTCCTTCAGTTGTTGAGAGTTGATAGGCTCCAGAACCCAAAGTAGTAGTGACAACAAAGGGACCCAGCTAGTTGGGTTCAAACTTCCCCTTGCACTCTCTATGTGATTGATTTTTAGGATTCTCTCTCAAAACTAGATTGCCAACCTGAAATTCTCTGTGTCTGACTTTGTTGTTGTAACCTCTAGATATTCTTGTCTAATATACTTTGAGATGATCATATGCTTCTTGTCTGCGCTCATCTAGTAGTTCAAGTTATTGTAACCTAGACACTTTGTAGTCATCATCAGTTACTAGACCATACATTCTGATTCTTGGTGATGGGATTTCAACCTCAATAGGCAGTACCACTTCAGACCCATAAACTAAAGTGAATGGTGTAGCCCTAGTGGGTGTTATGATACTTTTTCTGTAGGCCTAGAGAGCTGGATTGATCATGAGATGCCAGTCTCTTCCTATTTTATTAACTGTTTAGTGCAAGATTTTCAATAGATTCTTATTTGAAGCCTCTTCTTGTCCATTCCCTTGAGGATAGTAGATTGATGACCATTGTTGTGTAATCTTGAATTTGGCACATAGATCATCTAAGTCTCTATTCTTGATTTGTCCACCATTATTTATGACTATAGAATGTGGAATACCATACCGACATATGATATAGTTCAAGATGAACATTGAAATTTGTTTGTCAGTTGCTTGAGTCAAAGGGACTGCTTCTACCCATTTTGTAAAATAGTCTATAGATGTAATAATATGGGTATGTCCATTAGAAGAATGAGGATGTATGGTTCCTATAAGTTCAAATGCCCATTGGTGAAAAGGCCATTGTGTAGTAAAGAGAATTAGATCTCTCCCTAGTGCATGGATTAAGTTACCATGTACTTGGCACTTTTGATAGTTCTTAGCAAACTTGATAGCCTCTTTTTCCATTTCAGGAAAATAGTACTGAGCCCTAATAAGTTTTCAAGCTAGTGTTAAACCATTGGAATGTGATCCACATATACCTTCATGGACTTCCTCTAATACACATTGAGACTCTTCTGATTCTAAACATCTAAGGAGTGTACCATCTAGACCTCATTTGTACAGATCATTACCAATGATGACATACCGGGATGCATTTCGGATAAGGTATCATTTCTCATGGTAGTTGAAGGTATCAGGAATGATTTGATCTTGGAGATAGGAGAAATTTTTTTTGTATCAGGATGAATCATGACGAACAATAGTGCAGATCATGCGGGTTTCAGGGGAATCATATGTAGGATAAGATAGTGCTTCCACCAGGAACTCGTAGCGTAGCTCATGTTCGGGCTGCTATAATAAAGTAGAGACCATTGCCATAGCATTAGCAGCCTTATTCTCTATTCTAGGAATTTTCTCAAAGGTGATAGATATGAAATATTTCTTTAGATCATCTACCATTCTCTTGTATGGGATCAAATTTCCATCTTTCATTTGATAGACATCATTATCTTGGTGTATTACAAGTTGTGAGTCTACATGAATGTGTAGTTTTGTTACCCTCCATTCAATTGCTATCTTCATGCCATTAAGAAGAGCCTCATATTCAGAAATATTATTTGTGCAAGGAAACTTGATTCTGAATGCTTTAGGGATTGAGTATCCTTGAGGAGTGATGAACAATATGCCTACTCCAGATCCATTCTGTGTATAGGAGCCATCAAAGAATAACTTCCATGCTCTAGAAGAAAAATTCATGATAGAGGAATCTAGGAATTCCATTTGCATTGGTGTATCATCAAACAAAGGTGCATCAACCAGTTGATCTACAATTACTTGGCCCTTGATAGCTTTTCTTTCAACATATTCGATATCAAATTCACTTAATAGAATCACCCATTTAGCTAACCTACCTGTGAGGGCAACTTTTCTTAGGTGGTACTTTAGTGGATCAATCTTAGATACCAAATGTGTGGTATGAGCTAACATGTAGTGTCTCAGTTTTTATGATGCAAAGATCACAGCTAGAAAAGCTATCTCAATCATTGAATATTTCTTCTCATATGCTACCAATGTTCTACTAATATAGTATATAGCTCTTTCCTTCTTGTTCTCATCATGTTGTGCTAGTAATGCCCCCAGTGATGTATCTATGGTAGAGACATATAAGATCAATAGATTCCCTTGTATAGGAGGCATCAAAATAGGAGGATTTGATAGATATTTCTTGATATGGTTAAATTTATTTTCACATTCCTCATTCCATGATAAGGTCACACCTCTATGTAATGTCTTTGTGAAAGGTTGTGATATGTCTGCTAGATGAAATATGAAGCATCTAATAGATTGTACTCTCCCTTGACATGTTCTCATTTGACTGATATTCTTGGGAGGTTGCATCTCCATGATAGCTTTAACCTTTGCTGGATCTAGTTCAATTCCATTCTTTGAAACAATGTAGCCTAAGAGCTTTCCAGAAGTGACACCAAAAGCACACTTCTTAGGGTTTAGTCTAAGACTAAACTTCTCCATTCGATCTAGTATTTTGCTCAAATCATTTAGATGTTCAGATCTTATCATAGATTTTGCCAAAGTATCATCAACATAATCCTCCATAGTTCGATGCATCATGTAATGAAAGATAAATGTCATAGCTTGTTGATATGTAGCACCAGCATTCTTAAGCCCAAATGGCATGACATTCCAATAGAAGGTACCCCACGCACATGTGAAAGCAATTTTCTCTTGATCTTCTAGAGCAATTTTTATTTGGTTGTATCCAGAAAAACCATCCATCAAATAATACATCTCAAAGCCCGCAATCATGTCCACTATCATATCAATATTAGGTAATGGAAAATCATCCTTAGGGCATGCTTTGTTTACATCTTTGAAATCTGTGCACACTCTGATTAATTTATCTAGTTTAGAAATAGGTAAAATATTAGAGATCCATTTAGCATAGTCAATAACACAAATGAATCTGGCTTTTAGTAGTTTCTCTAATTCAGCTTTGACCAAGAGTGCAACATGTGGATGCATCTTTCTTAATTTTTTCTTAACAAGTTTGACCTCTGGAGCTATAGATAAATGGTTCATTATAAGATCAGGATCCAACCCTAGCATATCTGAATGTTTCCATGCAAAGTTGATCTTCTTTTGTGTTAAGAATGTGGTAAATTTTTTCTTTTCTTCTTCTAATAAGGATTGTACTACATGGATCAACTGTGGTTCTTCTGTTTTTCCCAAGTTGATGGATTGAGTGGGCTCAATTAGAACTAGAGATCTATCCTATAAATGACATGGAAGGATATCAAATATCTCATCCTTAGGCACCTCAGAGAGGTTTTCACCTTCAAATATGTCTTTTATTTTTACTTTTGTAGGTTCTGAGACTGCCACAAAGTGGTTTTCACCCTCGAAAATCCTTTTATTTTTATTTTTATTTCTATTCTTTTGACTAAGATACTTGATGTCTGACTCCATCATGCTAACACTTAGTTCACTAATGGAAGTCATCATAGGCTCAACTACATTGAGGTAGCAAGCAAGGGCATAGTCATTTGGAAAGGTATATATACATTGGCTTAGATTCATGGAGGTTTGGTCAAGAAGTTTGGGATGTTGGATAGTCAAAGTCGTGAAAGATTGGGAAACAGTGTTTACGGATATGGATCTTTCATCATTGGTCCTAACCTGACTCTCAAGTTCGAAGGTAATATTACAACTCAAAACCTTCAATTCATGAATAGGCTCAATGTCATTGTGGGAGTCCAGTTCAACCATCGGTGGATTAGACTCGTTAAGTTCATTATTTCTCTCTAGACTTACATTGTGTTTAGGTGCATATTGGTGAACAACATCAATATGTTTTTATGTGATAAGCTCATCTTCCTCTGGAATGACTCCCCATTCATAGTCATTTGATTCCTCATCTATGCCTCTAGGAAATCTGAGAATGTGTGTAAAGTCAGGATGAATACCCCAAGAAGGGTTACCCTCAAATTCTAATTTGAATTCATACTCATGGGAATCTATTTCATAATAACTACCACCTTCTTCTTTGTCTATTTGATTGCCTTCAAGATCAGCTGGTTCTTGTGGTGTAACTATCTCTTGTTCTATAGTAGGTTATTGTGTTTCTACTACATTGATTCTTTTTACTAGATCATCTTCAATTTCAAGGAGGTCTTTTATTTCTTTAGGAAAATGCTCATAATGAATGAGCTCATTAGTGGTGACTTAATCATCACTGTCAAATTTTTTAGTTGTTTCTTCCTTTAGTTGATTTGTTGTGGATGGCTCAATCTGTTCTAAGACATGTGGGGAGTTCTTGCTAAGATAGAAAGGCTTCTTCTTATATCCTAGACCTATTGTATTCTTTTTGGTTTGACCATGGTGGTCAAGAGGTGATAGAAGACCCTTACCTTGTAGTCCTAGAGATCCTTTTCCAGTATATCCCATTTTTGTGATGAATTTATCCCCTGGTCCGTATGAATTATGAGGAATTTTTATTCAAGTGGAGTCACATTTTTGGACTAATTTGGATTGAGGCTCATCCTTTTATAACCATGCAAGCATGGCTTCTTCTTCCTCAAACTCTTATTTATATACTTGTTCTATGACAAAGCTTCCATTGAATATGACCTGGGATTCTTTAGCTATAGGTTTCACTTTGTCAAAAGGTTGTCCATAATATTTAGGGGACAATGGGAGAGATGTGAGAGATAAAATAGGTTCCATTGTGTATTCTCCCATACCATTGTTTTTTATTTTGACTTCTTTAGCAATGTCTTCCATTTTGGATGTTGAAGCAATGTCTATCTGCTTAGTGGAAGATTCTCTATTATTAGGAACAAGTTTATCAACACTTTCTTTCAATGCATTGCAAGTTGTCTATAGGTCCGCTGGAATCATCACATCTACTCTCTCATAAGGAAATTTCACACATTGATGGTATGTGGAAGGAATAGCTCTCATTTCATGTATCCAGGGTCTTACTAGAAGGATTTTGTAAGCCAAAGCTAGATCAAGAACTTGACATATGGTGTCTCTGATAACGGGCCCTGTTCTGATAGGTAAGACAATAGTTCCCTTGGAAGATCTTTCTCGCTCATCATATGCTTTGATAGTTATCTTCTTCTTAGGATCAATGGCAACTTTAGATAATCCCAATTGTTTGATCAAGTTGTAAGAAAAAATGTTTAAACCAGCACCACCATCTATCAACACGCGTTTGACTCAACAGTTTTGGATCAAGACTTCAATGTGCAAGGGTTGGTTATGTGGATGACTCAATGAATTTTCATCTTCCTCTAAAAAGGAGATATACTGGTGTGATGTCAGATGACCGACCATAGTTTGGAATTTGTCTAGATCAAGATTGTCAAGAACATTGTAACCGAGCAGAGCTTTGTCTAGAATGGCTCTATGAGTTGGAGATATCCGAAGCAACTCAAACATGGAGATTTTTGCATTTGTATGCTAGAGTTGTTGGACAATACTATATGATGTTGGACTCGTGTCTTTAGGATTTGATGATTTAGAGGCAGCCTTCTATTTAGAAGCAAATGAAAGATTGAAAGGTATCTTAAGGACATTGGATGAATCTAGGATTTGTCCTTGCAGATGTGCCTGTGCTTGTGATCGAGTAATTGCATTTTCTAATTGATTTTCTCTATCTTTTCTTACAATTGTGATGACATTGCAACACTCAGATAGGCATGGTTCAACCATATTAATGACAACATTATTTCTAGAGTAGGCATAATTGACTTTAGCACCCACATTAGGCTGAGAAGATGAATCTCCTTGACCATGTTTCAGAAATGGCTCCGTGAATGTTGTATGATCATTATTGCTTTTATGATTATCAATTACAATTTCTCCATTATCAATTTTGTCTTGTATGATGTGTTTTAGGCGTATGCAGTTATTAGTCTTATGACCCTTATTGCGATGGAAGTCACATAAATCATTCTCTCTCCACCATTTTGGTTTAGGTTCAAGATCAAATACCTTTATCTTAGGCAAGGAGATAATTTTGTTGGCCAATAGAGTGTTCATGGAAGATTCCAAGGATTCTCCAAGAGGAGTAAACTTACGTTTAGGATATGTAGCCCAAGGTTTATAGTCAGATGGCTGCTTGTTAGATTCTATTTCTTTAGCTTCGAAAGCTTTGATGGCTTGGGTTCCAATAGTGAGATTAAAAGTAGGTGCCTTAGATGGGGCATAGATAGTATCAACAATGCCATCTATGATGACACCCTTATTCTTGTTCTAATTTTTTCCTTTGTCTTTAGAATTAGATCCAGATTCATACTTGTCCTTTTGAAGTGATATGTCTCCTTTTTGTACAAGTACTTTCTCAATTTTGATTGCATTTTCTACCATTTTATCAAAGGATGTATGATTTTGCATTTTCAAATGGTAGTTGAGTTTTGGAATGAGATTGTTGATGAAAATTTCCAACTTCTTAGTTTCTGGAATAGGTCTAGCATATAGAGAAAACTTCTTCCTCCATAGTTTGAGAAAAGTCAGGAATGGTTCTCTTGAGTTTTATTTCAGATTGTAGATGTTGATCATAGTGATCGGATGTTGGATGTTGTAGGAGTATTGTTGATAGAATAGTTTCATTAAGTCCTTGAAAGTTTTGATAGTAGGGGGCATTATTGAGAGCCAATGAATAGACAACCCTCCCAAAAATTAAGGGAAAAGATGCATTAGGTAGGTTGGTTCATGCATGAACTCCATAGATTGAGTACAAAATTCTCTGACATGATCTTGACGATCAAATTTTCCATCATACTTATCATATTTAGGCATTTCCACTCTTTTAGGGAATGGTGGCATGTACAAGTCTTTATCAAATGGAAAGGGCATAGAGCTTCCATGGAGAACTCCTTAGGTTCCTTCTCTTTTTCAAGTTTATTAACCTTGACTTTCATGGCATGCATCTATTTCATCATAGAAGTAATAGGAGTTTCTTCCTCATGCGTAAGGATATCTTCAATATTAAAGTTCAGAGGAAGTTTAGCTCCTTGACAAGCTAACTCTAGGAAGTATTTTTTGTTAGGAATAGTCCCAAGAGATAACTAAGAGTGGGGTGGGGGGGTGTGAATCAGTTATCTAAAAGTTTCAATTCTTTATCCAATTAAGTATACTTAAACATAAAACATAAACACAATGAAAGAACACTTGAACACAACACCAATATTTTGGTTACGGGGAAACCCAAATAGGTAAAAACCCCGGTGGGACTTGATACCCACTAATATTATGTACTAGTGTATAATGATCCTTTCTAGAAGATCTTTTACCCTATTAGGAGTACCTTTACAATATATTAAGTATAGTAGACCTGGTTAAGGGTTGGACCCTGTTAGGAGTCTTTTATAATTTTCCTTGTTAGGGGAGAGGACGCACTGTCTGAGAGCTCACTGCTCAAATGGGAAAAGGCTACAACCTTCTGAATAATAGATATACACTATATATGGATCTTGGTGAACTACACTTTGACCTATTGTTTGGATCAGTTCCAATGAATAGCACAAGTACTTTACTTGGTCACATAGACCTTCTTCTGATGGCTCAACACTTCACACACTCTGCTCTGCTCTGCTTCATCAACCATGAACCACACTTCAGCAATCACAAATGACTTCTTAGAACCACCTTGAAATCATATTAGAGAAACCATAATAAACTCCAACAAACATTCTATTGGCTCTATTATGCACGCAACTCATTCTGGGCCTGTCTAATAAAATAATTATAGATGCACGCTACACACTGTTAGCTCTACCAAAATAACTAGAACTTTCTTTGTAAGCTGGATTAACTTATGCACTCTTAACCAAACATCAATAACACTCCTCCAATCTTAACTCCAAGGGTGCATACCCTCAAGATAGGCACAACTCAAGAACTAATAAAATCTCTGTCAGCTTTTTTGAAGAAACATAGGAAACTGCTACTAGCAAATGGCGACTACATAACTTCACTTGCATTCATCATCAGACTATGCATCCATAACTAAAACATCACTAACATGTCTTCAACATATATCCAAGCACGCAAGGCTCCATTTTAAGTATACAGACAACCATACACAGAACATTGTCAGTTACTCTATTAGGAACACTACTGACACCGGCTGCAATATAATTGTCTATACTAACAGTTAACCTCTGCGCCCATGATATCTTGTTGATATCATGTACATGCTACATATACTAAAATCTTACTGCATAAGACTTTCACGCATGCTACTTTCCATATGTTGTCATCAATGACAAACATACAGTTAGTATTGGCCTACTAGCAAATCTCCAACAATCTCCCCCTTTGGCATTGATGACAACACGTGGAATGAAAAACCACCATCAACCCAAAAGAACATTTCTTTTATAACATTCTCTATTTCCTCTTCAAAACTCCCCCAAAGATGAATCCTCCATCTTCTGTAATATTTTCTAATATTCAACTATACTGTTGTCATAACTAAATGTTGCTCCTTAGTATATTACTCCTCTTTTTACTTTTGTTTTTCATGAGTCTACATATACTCCCCCTTTGAGATCAATGGAAAAGGGTGCCATTCATTTTAAGCACTGGTACTACTCCTGAGGTAGAATAGTCAACCTTCCACTAGTCCCTGAGGACTGATTCCTTTCCTTCTTTCTCTAAGCAAAATCAGGGAAGGGAATGACTCCCAACTTCTCCCTGACATACTCAAAAGTATCCTTAGGAAAGGGCTTTGTGAATATATCTGCCAATTGTTCTTTAGTACTCACATAGTCCAACTTGATTTCTTTCTCTACCACTTTCTCTCTTAGGAAGTGATACTTGATCTCAATGTGCTTTGTCTTTGCATGCATCACAGGGTTATTTGATATATTGATAGTGCTAGAGTTATCACAGTGAATAACAATAGGATAATCAATCTGAATTCCAAAATCCTTTATCATCTGTTTGATCCAAACAATTGTAGAACAATTCAAGGCTGTTGCAACACACTCTGCTTCTGTTGTTGACTGAGAAATATAATTTTATTTCTTGCTTGTCCAAGTGACAAGCCTATTACCAAGAAACACTTCTCCACCTAAAGTACTCTTTCTGTCATCAACACATTCTACCCAATCTACATTAGTGTACACATGAAGCTCAACATTTTCTGAATTAGGATACCATAGACCATGATCTATAGTGCCCTACAAGTATCTGAATATTCTCTTTACTGTCATGAGGTGACTTTGTTTAGGCTCTGCTACAAATCTTCCAACTATGCCAACTGCATTGGAAATATTAGGTCTAGTCCAAGTAAGATATATGAGTTTTCCAATCATAGACTTATACAATGTTATATCTACTGCTAGTGAGTCATCTTCTTTTGTAAGCTTGGATCCAGTGATCATAGGGGTTCCTACTAGCTTGCAATCATCCATCTTGAATTTCTTCAGTGTCTCTTTCACATATTTTGATTGATTAATACAAATTCCTTTTTTTGTTTGCTGCACATTTAGTCCCAAAAAGTACTTGATAGGACAAATCATACTCATCTCAAACTCATTCTACATTTCTTTTGAAAATTTAGCACTGAGTTTTTCATTACCTCTGAAGATAATGTCATCAACAAATATAGCTACAAGTAGTAAACCTTCAAATGTCTCTCTAATGAATAGATTACAATTTTCTTCTCATTTCTTGAATCCAATCTTTGTTAAGTATCCATCTAGTCTCTCATACCATGCTCTAGGGGCTTTCTTAAGTCCATAGAGGGCTTTCTTCAATCTACATACCATATCAAGTTTGTCTGATAAGGTGAATCCTTCAGGCTGCTCAATGTATACTTTTTCTTTCAAGTCTCCATTCAAGAATGCTGATTTGACATCCATCTGATAAACTTTGAAGTTTTTTATTGTAGCATAAGATAAAAACAACTTAATAGCTTCTAATCTACTTACAGATGTAAATGTATCTGAATAATCAATGCCTTCTCTTTGCGCACATCCTTTACATACTAATCTTTCTTTGTTTCTTACTATTGTACCATTTTCATTCATTTTGTTCCTGAATATCTACTTTGTTCCAATCACATTTTTATCACTAGGTCTTGGGACCAGTTCCCAAGTGTCATTCTTAATAATCTGATCAAGTTCTTTCATAGCATCATGCCAATCTAAATCCTTACAAGCACCTTCAACACTTAAAGGTTCAATATGAGATAGTAAACATACCGCATCACTGCTAGCTGAGTTCTTTGCTTGTGATCTTGTTAAGACTTTGTCACTTTGATCTCCAATGATGTCTACCTTGGAATGATTTCTTGATGTCAACTTTGGAACTTTAGGTGATGCTGATTCTTCAGCCTTAGGAGAATTTTCTTCACTTGTCTCAAGGTCATTGAACAACACATCAATATTGTCAAACATTTCTTCAATAACTATCTCACTATTAGAGGGTGTAGGTTCTTCTTCAATCATAGGTGAGTAATCATGATATCTTTCTTGAATCATAAACTTTTCATCAATCTTTACATGAGCACTTTCAATGATCTTTTTCAATCTTAAATTGAAACATCTATAAGCTTTACTTTTAGTAGAGTAACCAAGGAAAATACCTTCATCACTTCTTGCATCAAACTTACCTACTACTTCATCACTCTTGATGTAGCACTTGCTTCCAAAGATTTTGAAGTATTTTACTATGGGAAGATTACCAAACCATAGCTCATATGGTGTTTTGTCAGGGCTAGGCCTTAACTAAATTCTATTGATTGTGTAGATTGTTGTATTGACCGCATCTGTCCAATAGTTATGTGCAAATTTTCCTTCTATCATAATGGTGTGTGCTATATCAAGAATGATCCTATTACTTCTCTCTGTAATTCCATTATGTTGAGGTGTTCTAGGTGCACTTAACTATCTCTTTATGCCATGTTCTTCATAGTACTCATAAAATCTATCAGAGGTGAATTGTCCTCCTCCGTCCGATCTCAAAAATTTTATCTTTAATCCAAATTCATTCTCAACCTTAGCTTTGAATATTTTGAATTTATCAAATGCTTCTGACTTATCTTTTAAGAATGCAACCCACATCATCCTAGTATAATCATCAAAAAATAAAAATAAATACCTTTCACCATAGTATGATCTTGTTTGAGTTGGACCATATAGGTCTGTATGAATCAGATCCAACTTGTTCTCTACTAAATTTTTCTTTCTCCTGAATGAATTTCTCACATGCTTCCCGATCACACATTCTCTGCATATAGTATCAATTGGCTTTTCTATGCTAGGTAGATCTCTTACTACCTTTACATTGCTTATCTTTACTATGTTATCAAAATTGATATGACATAGTCTTTTATGCCATAACCAACTGTCATCAACTTTAGCAACAAAACAACTTGCTTCTGAATTGAGTTGAAAAACATTACCTCTTGTCTTTGTGCTTGATGCAATCATAACACCATCTTTGTTGTTAATGATGCATTTGTTATCTTTGAACTCCAACTGATAGCCTTTACCAAGTAACTATCCAACACTGAGAAGGTTATGTTTCAAACCATCAACATAAAGAACATCATCAATATTGTTCTTTCCATCCAAAGTGATGGCTCCTCTACCAACTATATGTTTAGGAGTGTTGTCTCCAAATCTAACCATACCTCCATTGTATTTGTCCAAATGAAAAAACCTTCCTTTATCACTTATCATGTGATGTGAACAACCACTGTCTATAATCCAGTCTGTCCTTATGTCAGCTTGTGAAATCAATGCTAGCTCCTGATTCTCTTTCTTGTCTATATGAGCTATCTTGTTATTTATTTTTTTTACAATGGCAATGAATCCAATTTATTCTTCACATAATTCTTCATCTGAAACTCCATCTCCAACATAGTAGCATTCCTTAGAATACTTAGGTTTGTAATCCTTTTTGAACTTTCTAGCTCTAGTGGGACACTTAGATGCAAAGTGACCAATCTTATTACATGAAAAGCACTTAAATGGTAATTGACCTTCATATTTTCATTTTCCTTTCTTCTTTCTTTTTCCAACCATAGAAATAAATTCATCTAGTGTTTTATCTTCATCATCATCATCAGAATTACTAGAAGTGTTTGCAGATTTCTTACCATGAATTGTTGCTTTAAAAGTTGTTTCACTTTTTGGTTCTATCTTCAATCTTCAAATCTCAAAAGCTGAGATCTTGTTGATCAAGGTCTCTCTCTTGAAATTTGATGTAAGCTACATGGTCTCATCAAGGATGTGTATCTTGCTTTCATATTTTGGAGTAAGAGTAGTCATTACTTTATTCATAATGTCCTCTTCTGATATCTCTCCACCATTGTTCCTGATTCCAACAACTACTTCATTTATCCTCTAATTGTAAGCTTTGATGTTTTCTTTAGGAAACATCTCTAATGCATTGTATCTTTTCTTCCATGTCTTTCTGCGCACATCCTTTGCTTGTTTTTTTCCTTCAAATGTGTCTTCTAGGTGCTTCCATATTCTATGGGTTGTATCTATCTTTTTTACTTCTAAAAATTCACCATCAGATAGGGTACTGATAAGGGCTTCTTTAACAATTCATTTTGTGTGTCAGTAGCATCATCTTTTCCAAGGTCTTCTAAGGTAGGAATCTTGGCTACTTTGATGGTTACATTAAAAACTTCAAAAGCAATGTACTGCAAATGGGTCACCATATTGTTCTTCCAATCAAGATAATTCTCTCCATCAAACTTAGGACTTTCTTTCCTAAAGTACACCATCTGATCAACCTCAAGCTATTAAACTTTCTCTCTGAGGCACTTGGCTCTGATACCAATTGTTAGGAATAGTCCCAAGAGATAACTGAGAGGGGGGGGGGTGAATCAGTTATCTACAAGTTTCAATTCTTTATCCAATTAAGTATACTTAAACATAAAGCATAAACATAATGAAAGAACACTTGAACACAACACCAATATTTTGGTTATGAGGAAACCCAAATAGGTAAAAACCCCGGTGGGACTTGATACCCACTAATATTCTATACTAATGTATAATGATCTTGTCTAGAAGATCCTTTACCCTGTTAGGAGTAGCTTTACAATATATTAAGTATAGTAGACCTAGTTAAGGGTCAGACCCTATTAGGAGTCTTTTATAATTGTCCATGTTATGGGAGAGGACGCATTGTCTGAGAGCTCACTACTCAAATGGGTGAAGGCTACAACCTTCTGAATAACAGATATACACTATATCTGGATCTTAGTGAACTACACTTTGACCAGTTGTCTCGACCAGTTCTAATGAATAATACAAGTACTTTACTTGGTCACATAGACCTTCTTCTGATGGCTCAACACTTTGCACACTCTGCTCTGCTCTACTTCATCAACCATGAACCACACTTTAGCAATCACAAATGATTGCTTATAAATATCTTTCCTCCAAATGATATAATCAAGTCAGCCTGATAGAACCACCTTGAAATAATATTAGAGAAACCATAATAAACTCCAAAAAACATTATGTTGGCTCTATTATGCACGCAACTAATTCTGGGACCTATCTAATAAAATAATTGTAGACGCACGCTGCACACTGTCAGCTCTACCAAAGCAACTGGAACTTTCTTTGTAAGATGAATTAACTTATGCACTCTTAACCAAATATCAATAACACTCCTTCAAGCTTAACTCCAAGGTTTCATACCCTCAAGATAAGCTCAACTCAAGAATGATTAAAATCTTTGTCAGCTCTTCTGAAGAAACACAAGAAATTGCTACTGGCAAATGGTGACTGCATAACATCACTTGCATTCATCATCAAACTATGCATCCATAATTGAAACATCACTAACATGTCTTCAACATATATCGAAGCGTGTAAGGCTCCATGATAACTGTATGAACAACCTTACATAGAACACTATCTGTTACTCTGTCAGGAACACTGCTGACACCAACTGCAATATAGTTGTCTGTACTAACAATTAACCTCTGCGCCCATGATATCATGTTGATATCATGTCCATGTTACATATATTGAAAGCTTACTGCATAAGACTTCCACACATGCTACTTTCCATATGTTATCATCAATGACAAACATATAGTCAGTACTGACCTGGTGGCAAATCTCCAACATGTTTCTCTATCTTCCTTCAAGAAATTCCTCATCATTTTCTTGAAGTCATCATCAATTTGATATTGAGCAATTTCAAAAGGTGTGGGTTCTTGATCTGAACCATGTTGTGATTGATGTCCTTGGGAACCATGGTTTGTCCCTCCTTGAGACATGTTAGGAGTTTTAGGACTCACTGGGATAGATTGACATGGAGGTTGTTGATCACCTCCATGGGTTGATGGAGGGGGGGTATGTAACCAATTTTTAATTGAAGATTGTCGAGACTATCATCTTTGTAAAGACCTAAATTGTAGAGTTGCTCAAATGTTGGACCCATGTGAGTAGATGAAGGTAAGGTATTGGGTGCTTCTCTAGATTTCTTGTGTGAGGATGCTCTAGTTTCCACCATTAACCTTGGATGAAGAAAAAGAGAATGATGAAGACACTGAATAATGGCTTGATTCAAGAAGATCAAATGATGCAACCTTGTCAAGATTGGATTGATTAAAGATTAGATTGGATGTAAATGAAGGATACTGTGCCCTAGTGGTATGGGTAGACACCCAAAAGATGGCAGACATGAGCTCAAAACACTTAGCCGCTTTGTATGAAGATTGAATTTGAAGATAATTTTGACAAGGTTTTGACACAAGATGAAAAAGACTCAAATTGATAAATCAGAAGGCTAAATCAGACTCAAGAGACCTCTTTAGGTAAATGATCGAATTCTTTCTAGTTTTTGCTATGTTCTTGACACAATGAATATTTTGACAGAATCTGGAAATAGGCTGCAAAAACTAGATTCCTGACAAATTTTGAAGGCTTTTGACAACTTTGACTTTAGTTTTGATATGAGCTTTGAAATTTTGGGATGACTTTTGACACCAGAAAGGATTTTTTCTTCAGACTTGCAATTTTTCAATTTTCAATTTTAGATTGTTTGTAAGATATCCTCTATTCAAGTTTGCAGATCTGTGTAATAGTTTGGGATTATTTGTTTCCAAAGGACCAAATAGACAGCAAACACATAGAACAACAAGCAAAGGGAAGCAAGCAATCATCTTAAAACAATGAACAAGGGCAAAAGTAACCTTGCACATGAACAAGCAATAGTGACTTATTGTGCTAATCCCTAGGAATGCTAATTGTGTATGTTCTCAAAAAAATTTCAAAAATGTACATTGTCCTAGAAAATGAAAAATTGGCCTCGCTAAGGTTTGTAGTAATGGTATGACTCTACAACTTTTATGATCTTAAGAGGGAAAACTTCAATCCAGGCACACCGGGGTTTTGACATAGATTGAGAATTTAATCAATCAAGATCTACTAGGGAGATCTGACATCCCAACAAAAGACCACACCTGTGAAGATTACCTCCACAAGGACATTTATATAGCGGTTGTTGCTACCACAAAGAAAATGGCTATTACTACTTGAGGTTTTGTCGACATGGTTGACCGAATAAAGGGAATGTCCACTATGGTTAACCCTCTCTAAAGGTGGCTCACAAAAGATACCACATGGGGACTTGGTCCAAATCCAAGGAATTGAGTTTCTGATACTACCCAAAAAGGGAGTAGAGAATAATCCTCTAGCCTTATCATTTTTACCCAAACACAGTAGATAGATTAATCTGACATGCTAAGACTGAAATTATCTCACCAAGATTTGTGATTTCAACAACTATGTCTATCAATCTCTCTGGAGAGAGAATGTATTGATTAAAAGCTGAGGACCAAACCGAGTAGAATGTGAGAAAATCATAGTATTCTCCCTACCTACAAGGGGATCTTGCATGCATGAAGAAGTGAATGAAGCACAATATCTCAAGATCATCCACAAATAGTGTTCATAGGGCCTATTTATTATGTGTAATAGATATGCAAAAAGCAAATCTATGTTTGTTTTATAGCCCAAAACCTGTAAAGACACTCAAGCTTGACACAAGAGAGTTCATTTTATATCCAAATCAAAGTGTTATCAGATTGAACAAAATACATGAGTTCCTCGCAACGTGCTTAGTAGATTTTTACCTATTTTAGCAATTTTTGAGCATTTGTCTTCTATCTTTTATACCCACGGGATGTACTTGCACCTGCAAACCACTGTTATGAAAAAATTACCTATTTTTTTACATGAAACCCACTATTATAAAAATATATCAAAAAAAAAACACAAATTTTCAACCCCATGTGGTAAAAAATCAAGTTAGTCAAAGATAATATGTCGTTTGATAATCGAAAAACCTGCTGCCATAAAAAATCAGATTTTGACTAGTCTACACTAAATCAATTATAACTTTTTTAAATCAAGAAAAAATTAATTCAAACCAATAGAAAATGAAAGCTAACTCAAATAAATTTCTAAAAGTATAAATTTAGGATCTGTATCATGTCATATGTGCATGTACCAATAAAAACATTAGTTGAATTTCATAAAATCAAGTTCTAACCAGTCTGCACTAAAATGATCATAATTTTTGCAAATCAAGACAAAATTAATCCAAACCAATGGAAAATGAAAGATAACTCAAATAAATTTCTATAAATATAAATTTCAGATCTGTATCATGTCATATGTGCATGTACCAATAAAAATATCAGTCAGATTTCATAAAATCAGGTTCTGACCAGTCTATACTAAAATGATCATAACTTTTGCAAATAAAAAGGAAATTAATCCAAACCAATGTAAAATGAAAGCTAACTCAAATAACCTTCCAGAAATATAAATTTTGGATCTTTATCATGTCATATGTGCATGTACCAATAAAAATACCAGTCAGTTTTTTAGAAAAAAATAGCCTAGAAATTTATCACAAAATTCATAAAAATTAACCTTGTGGTCGTGGGTTCAAGAAAAATGATAGAAATTTGATAGAATAGAATAGAATGGAAACCCGTTTCAAGGCCCCAAGGTGGGCGCCAAAAATGTGTATGAAAATTGTACCTAGCTGTGGACACAACACTTTAGTAAAACATTAGAGGTTAGCAAATCAAAATCTGCAAGTAATTGAAATTAAGCTAACCAAGTGATTTACTACCTTCTAGTAGGTGCAAGTATAGTATTCTCAGATTCAAACCAAGATCAATGACAATCCAACACCTAAATGAAGGATTTAATGCTAAAAGATGAATGTAGATTGAATGCAGATTGATCTATATTTTTGTACTTTTTATGCAATTAGGATGAAAAACTGTATGAATCTAAGCTAGAATTGATTGAAAATGATATGTAGATTTAATCTAAGAATGATATGAATTCATATGAAAATATATCTAAAGCTATGAAAAACTATGAATTGATCTCACAAAGTCACCTGTCGCAAAAGCTTGATTCTTCATATGTAATTTCACCAGAGTAATTGTGCAAATTTGACAGATATCTTTATGAAGAGCTGAGCCTTGTTTTTATAGAAATGCAGGGCTTGAGGATGCATTGAGAAAAGCCATAAATCACTCTTGTTAAACTTAGGTTGATTTTTTAGTTAAAAAGAAATTAGAAATAGATTAACTCACAAAATCATGCAAAAATAACTTTTAACTCAAAATAGAGTTTTAGATCAATTTCCAACTCACAATCACATGTTGAGTTTAAAGTTAAAATTGGTTGTTAATTTGTAGTTGCCTTCTTTTTCTGATTGTGCATGATTTATTTTGAATTAATTTAAAAATAAAGTGATTTATTCTCAACTTAACTTATTTTAAATTTAAAATAACTGATTTATGGGTTAATCAATTATTTTAATCAAATTTTTATTCAAAACTATATTATTAAATATTGACAACTTGGATTTACTCAATTAAATAAATATTTAATCAATTATTTGTAGGAGATTTGATTTATTGTCAAAATTAAATAATATAATTAGGAATAAATAGAATTAAATCTAATTAAATAATTAAGTGGCAGAATCAAATTTAATTAATTAAATATTTATCATATTCAATTAATCAAATTTAGGATAAATGAGATTTATCGCCAAATAATATTTAATTAAAGATAATTAGATAAATTAGGAATATTTAGGAAATATTCCCTGATGCAGAATTAGGATAAAATCAATTAGGGTTTTGATAACTTGATGTGCAGATGTGCCTTAGGTTAGGACTTTCATGTCAATTTTGATCGATTTGTTGATTTAAGAGGTTAATGAACCTATAGCCCATTTTTGGGGTGTTACACCAAACAATACCTCTGATTGCATCTCTTTTGTAATATGGTTCTAACTTTGATTACTTATTTTGAAACTGTCCCTTCAATCATTTTCCACCTTCCATGCACCTGCTTGAGACTTCATCCTCTGAAAATGGATCAAACTCCCTCGTTGATGATTAAGTCCTTTTAGAATTTCCTCACATAAAACTTCCTTGGCCTTGTTCTTGAATTTGTGGATTTGAACTTTGATCTTTTAAAGTCCTAAACCTTGAATGCTTTGAACTTGATCACTTGAAACTTAAATGTCTTTAATGTCAAAACTGGAGTTGTGGAACTCAAACGTTGTCCTTGAACATCTCTAACTTGAATTCTTCCTCTTGCAAAATGATATAACAAACATAAGAATCATGCAAGGAAAAAAATATGTATATATTTCATTTTAGACTTGGAACAAAATCAAAGCTCCCAGAATCTAAAATAACTTCTCATTCTATGAAGAAACTCTCTCTTTGAAAACCTTTCTCTCTCCAACATTCCTTCATCTCCATCTTCTCTCTCTAAAAATCACATTTCTCTTCAAGACTTTGTACTTCTTGAATTCTCCAAGTTCCGTCTGTGGGTACATTCTCAAATGGGTTTGAATTTTCAAAAAAATCCCAAAAAAGTGACTTGTCTTGCATTTTCTAAATTTTTTTTTTAAACTTTTTTACTTTTCTCAATTTTTTTTCCAAAAATTATTAATTAAATATCAAATTAATCCAATATTCAACTAATATTTCTTTAAAATCCCCCAAAAATCAATTTTAAAAATTCACAACATTGGAAAATAATTGATGAACAACTTTCAATTCTTCCAAGATATTCCCAAAAAGCAATTTTTCCAATTTCGGTCAATTTTTTCACTTTACAGGTTTTTTTTCAAAATTTCATTAGTTAAATATCAAATAAATTCAATATTTAATTAATTTTATCTTTAAATCTAAAAAATATTAGCACTCATATGTTCTTCAGCACTCATGGTGCGCTTCAAGTCATCATACAAAAATCCTCTCTTATAGAAATCACATTCTCCACATGGAACAGACTTGCTCGAATACAAATTCCTTCACTTTTCAAATAGACTCTCCAATTACCTATAGATTTATTTCATTGTTCCCTTGGTTCATTGCAAACTAATTCCTTATAAGGAATAAGGATTATCTTGTCTTAATATTATTCCTTCACTGTCAACAAGATGCGCTTGAGGGCGATTTGAGGATTGTGATGGACTTTTACTTTTTTTGGAGAATTCCTTCACTGGTAGGAAATCATGATCGAGCACATTCAGGGCAGTGTGGAGGATTTTTTCTTATTTTTGAAGTTCCTTTACTATAGAGAATTTTTGCTTGAGCGTGATTGAGGGGTGTATGTGGAAAATATTTTACATTTATCTTTGCACAATCATGCCAAAGTTGCACCTGAGTGCATCTTGGGTGGGCTTGTGAACATTGTATTTTACATTTTCAGAGATTTTGCTACTAGGCCTACTCGACAGTTCACTTTTCAACTGAAACCAAAGAGAACCTATGAGACTACTACTAGAACCATTGAGACAAAGCCAAAAAAGGCCAAGAAAACCAAAAAGGAAAGGGTTCCTATTTTTTATGGGCGATGTGTGATTAGGTCATAACATCTAGTGACTCTATAGGTGAAATGTTGCAAACATTTCAAGGATAAAAATTCAATCTGAACTCAAACTCTTTGGTTGATAAATCTTGTTTTATCATAAAGAGAGAGAACAAAACTCAAAAGGGGAGGAAAATCATGTATTAGATCAAGAAACCTTTAATTTGTGATTGCCTAAGTGTGTGAAAATGTGTTAATTCCTGCTTGACAAGACCACTCAGAACCTCCAAGATTAGTCATGAAAAGTTATGTATTCCTCTTGACTCCAAAAGCATCTTGTACATTTCCGTGATGGAGTTGTCTCTATAATAACCACAGACATTGCTCTACATCCAAAAAATTATTCTTTTGAACACCTCTAGAGATTTCCGCATGTGCCAATCCTTGGGATTCTTGTCCAGTAACTTCTTAATTGTGCTCAACAAGTTCTTATTCATTCATTCTTCCAATTCATTTCCTTATAGAGAGTAATTCGATGAAAACTTTAGTGTTATTTGATAGTCAAATGCCTAGTTTGAAAACTTCAGACTTGAATGCAGAGCCATTATCGCACACTAGGGTGTGTGGACATCAAAACCTTGTGATGATAGTCTCTTCAAGAAACTTGATAACTACTTATGTCGTGCAATTTTTGAGTGTTTGGACTTCTAACCATTGAGTACTTGATAATCTATAGCATTTGGGATGTACTTGTGTTGTCCTGAAGATGGCGGAATAATAGGACCAATAAAATCAAGACCCCACTTTGCAAATGGCTTTACTTCAATCATAGGTTGTAATGACATTGCAAAATTTCATTCAAACACCACAACTACTTGATAGGTATGACAAGTCTTCACATGGTCATATGCATCCTTAAACAATATATGCCAGTAATATCCTATCCTTGAAATCTAATGGGCTATAGCTAGTCTTCTATCATGATTGGTTCCATATTTTCTATGAAAATGATCAATAATCTATTTTTCTTCTTCCTTTCCAACAAATCTTAAATAAATTCCATCATGCTTCTTTCTGTATAACATGACTCCTTGAAGCATGAACTGTTGACTTTTCATTCTTAAAGCATGTTTCTATATAGGGTTTATATGCGAAGGGGACTTATGGTTCAATAGGTACTAAACAATGTCATCATACCACTCATCTAGAGATACCTCTTCTAATGTGTACACTTGTTGCACTAACGCGGGTTTAGTTGTCACAATTTTCTATGTCAAAGCTTCTCCATGAACTAACTTCATAGGTTGTATTTCTGTGGCGTACTCTTTAATGATGGCTATATATTTTCCTCGTTTCTCAACTAACTCATTTTGCATCAACAAGGTTTTCACTACTGCATCTAGAACTATTGCATATACTTTACTCCTAAAAATGTAATGTCAGAACTTCTTTATCACCTTTACTAAAGCATAGGCTTGTTTCTCAATATTTGGATATCTCAGTTCTGCATTCTTTAATGGTGAACTCATGAAAGCAATATGATGCTCATCTTTCTCTTTGGATCTCTAAGTGAGTATGGCCGCACAAGTATGTTCTAAAATAAATAAATATATGTAGAATGACCTAGTGTAATCCCAGCTAACCAAAATAGGGGCATCCACAATAGCTTTCTTGATTTCTTAGAATGCCCTCTTTCTTGCAGGTGTGCAATCTATCTTTGCACCTTTTTCAACATATCATTTAGTGGCTTGACTACTCCTAGAAATCCAATTATGAACTTCCTTAGAAGTTGATCTTGCCAAAAATTGGCTTCAATTCTTTGTGGCTAGCCAGCAATCCTAATTTTGAAATGGCCTCAATGTGTTCAAGATGAATTGATTTTTTTTTCTATAAAATTACATATCCCAACAATTTTATTTCAATAGAAAGGAACATGCATTTCTTCGAATTTAGTGATATTCTATATCTTTTGCATCTCTGAAAAATTCTTCTCAAATCATTTATATGATCTTTTCTACCACTAGAAAATACTGTAAGATTATCCATATATATAATAATACATTTTACAACCAATTCCTTGAAGTCATAATCCATAGCCCACTAAAAAGTACCTCTGGAATTGATCAAACCAAAAGGTATTCTTTTGTAAGAAAATATGCCCCACTTGGTCATAAAAGCAATTTTCAATCTGTCTTCTTCTATCATCACCCAGTTATATCTAGGATAACCATCTAGAAATGACATCATTTGAGATCCATTCACAACTTGTATCACTTCATCCAGGGATGGCATAGGATAATTGTCCTTTTTTGAAGCTCTATTAAGATTGTGAAAATCCACACACAATTGTATTTCTTCATTCTTCTTTCTATCAGGAACTAGGTTGACTACCCACATTGAGTGTTTGACTGGAAAAATTATTCTCATCAAAAGAAACTTCTTCACTTCTTGATGTATCAATGGTTCCAGCAAAAGATTTATTGGTCTCTACCTCTACCTAATAGGTGTATTGCCTAGCTTGAGAAGAATTGTGTGTGTGATGAGGGAAGTATCAAAGGTATTCAAATCTTCATATCCCCATTCAATGACATCCAAAAATTCCCTCATAAGATTCAAAATATCTTCCTTTTCCTCAGGAGTCCAGACTTTACCAATAAAAACATTCTTAACATTCTCTTCTATTCTAGAATTTACCTTTTCACATTCTCCTCCTTTAGCCTTCTGATACTTGAGGGAATTCAATTTATCTTAATCAAATATTCTTTCTATATTAATCATCCCCTTGGGAATGGCATTTTTCTTCAAATTCATAATTTCATCAATCTCAAAATATGCTTGTTGTTGTTCTCCTTCATTAATGACTTGAGATTTGAATACCCTTGAACTTGTCATGAAATCAAGGATATGCTTATGATCTTCAAATACTTAGAAATTTGTATTGTTGTTAGGAGCTGAGGGTACCAAAGTCATCTCTACTATAAATTTATTCACACAATCCATGGCCAATGGTTCCAACAAACTTGTGGATTGAGCTAATGAGTTTTCTACTAGATTTCACATTCAATTTATTCTTTTAACATTGAAGGCACAAAAGCTTTCAATCAAGTACAAAACTTTGTTGCGGTAGAAACCTGACCTTTTATCATGACATGTGTACTATTCTCAAACTTGTTCGACCACTATGTCTGAGTCTTTTTGCACATGTAGGATTTTTGCATCCTTTTGGATAGCACTTGTACCAATCCAATGACTAATGATTCATATTTGATAACATGTTTGTGGATGGGAAGTGTAACCTATGTGCTGCCAATTAAGTTTCCTTAGTTGGACTAATCAATTCAACATCAGATCCACTTCCTTTTTTTTGTCTTGGATACATCAAATAATAGTGTTCATGCTTGGCCATATGTTTGGACCTTGGAAGATTCATCTCTTTATTCTTTAATTTCTTTCTTATGTTCTTCAAAAAATTTCTTTTTATCTTCTTTAAATTCTCTGCACCATGGCTTTCGAATTACCACTTGAGTGGGATTTTCATAGTAATGTTGAAATTAATTGCATCCTAATCTTTCAAAAGGAAATGCACATTTGAGCATCCAACAATAATAACATATACAAATAAGGCATTAAGTATGGAAATGTGAGATCTACCTCCAACTTGCAAACATAGAAAGAAATGGTTAGAAATAACACATTTTGCCCCATGATGTGAAGAGGTGTCCTTTCCTAGGCTTAGGAAATTGTTCACATGCGTCGCCAAATTCTAATGACGATGTTAAATGATTTCTCCATTTATTCAGTATGACACCTAGGCTGGTACATCATCAATATTCGCTTATGGTACTTCATGATTTAGTTGATTATTATCCCCACATTAAGTAGATATCACTTTGTCCACACTGAATTTAAAAGTATAGATCTAGTTTCCTAATATGACATATTTGATGCTCCATATGCTGCAATTATTTCCATTTAATAACTCCCCTATTGATTATCAACTCCACTTTAATCTTTGTTCCACCCCAAATTTGTTAATATTGTGCTTGGCCAATTTAAATTATATTGGTGTACCTTATTTTCCTCCCTCAAATGAATCCACTATAATCTTGAACTTATCTATCGACCAATATACCTTCATTATCTACCATCTCTATTATATCTAGGAATTTTTCTATTTGGGCCTTGTCATTTGTAATAATCAATTCTTCCATATTACACCCCATGTTTGCTAAGTGATCTGCTAGGTTTTCCTTCCCTATATGTGTGAGATATATAATGACTCAAATTCATCTAGAAGTTCCCATGCCTTTTGAAGTCCATAGTGTGTTTGTAATTTTGACATGCTCTTTCTTTAAAGGCATTCACAATTATAAGGGATTCCCCTTCAACATGAATGTGTGTTACACCAATACTTTTTGGAAGAACAAGACCATATAGAAGTGTAAGTGATTCAGCCATATTATTTGTCCCTGGTTGTAGTGACATTGATTTTTCTACCCTCAATATCCTTGATGAATCACAAATGCACACTCCCACACTTGACACCCTTGGTTTACTATGTGAGGCCCCCATCAAAATTTAATTAAAAGATGATGGGGGTAGGGAGTATCTATTTTATTATGTTTCTATTAATTTTAGCTTTTAGGATTTGTTGCGTTCCCACCAAATGGACCAGATGGCCATAGTTGGTGTGATGCACCAAATACATGTAAAGAACAAATATATATACTATAGTGGCCATGATTGGAAAATATCCCACACAGAGTTAAGCAGAGGCATGGAAAATTCAAGTTTTAATAGCATATATTGGCAATATTTTTGAGCAAAGGGACATTGAAGAAATAAGTGTATTATTTCCTCAAGCTTCTCACCGCACATCACACAAGTGAACTCTTTTTTAGTAAAGACTACAAATTCTTCACTTTTTACATGAATAGAATGAATGGAAAATTAACTAAACAACATGCGTAGACATCACACCTATAGAGAAGTGTCTATCTAAGCTACAACAATTTGTTTATAGTTGATCCTTCATAGCTCTTAGAAAATGATTAGGAAAGTAATTAATTGTGATATGGTCTCGCGAGTAGTTTATACGATTTGGAAACCAATTTCAAGTGAGAATTTTGAATAATCATTTGGCCTGATATGTTAATGTCAATCTACCAGATCACAGTTTATCCCATCACACAAAGGAAATGGTTGAGGCATTGTTGCCACAATGAAAACATGAACGTAAAAAATATCTCACAAAGAATACTGTTGAAGACATTTTTTCCATAGTAAAAACATGAACCAAAAAAATATCACCTAGTGTATTTGATTGATACTCGATTATGAGGTGAATTAGGAAGGATGGGAAAACAACATGTTGTGATTTTTAGCACCCATGGTATAAATTAGTTTTTCAGAGAGTGTCTCATTAATTCCATTTAAACTAGCATAAATTATATGAATAATGAAGAAACATGTTGTAATGAAATAATGGTAGCCTTTTAGTCTTTCACATATAAATATATTTATTTAAAAATTATGTAACATAAGTGCAACCAAATAATGATTAAAATTCTTGATAGACCACCAATTTAATATGTTATTAAGTAATTCTATTATCCTATTCCAATTTTAAAAGTTATATCCCCTACAATAGTCATGGGTTGATATGGAGATGCAGAGGTAAGGTTCTTTTTGGATACATTCAAACTAGACAAGTTGAGTGCCACTGCATTTGGCCAGCACTGAGCAAGGAAATTTCCAAATGCACAATAATCTAATGTGCTTCTACACCAGTTATATTTACTGCAACACCTCCCACTTTTACTCTAAAAGTTCCTCATTGGACTGAATGTTGGATCTCAATTCACCTTCACCGTAACTAGCATCAACACTAACAACGTAATATAAAGTCCCAATATTAATCCACCTTCTACCATCTCATATCTCTCTACAATAACAAGAATTTTATAGTAAAAATAATCAAAATATCATTATGTTCTCTTCTCTATGTGATAATTAGGAAAGATAAGAACTTGCATGAAAATATCTTCATTCAAATGGGGTGATCATATACTTAGATGAGTTCAATGTCCAGTGCATAAAAAATGAATGCAATGATTGTGGAAATTTATAGAAATTTCATTTACAATTAATAATATTGATGTTACAACACCAGTCTAGTGGAAGAGATTTGAATATGAGTGATACCAAATGAAGATAGGACAAGAATAATAATAGGACATGCAAGTTTGATTCCTTTTAGGTCATTAGTAAGGATGATCATAATCATTGCATCTTCCTCTTGAAACTTTAGGAAAGACTATCTATGTAACATCATGAGCTGAGCCATAGATTTCAACTCTTCTTCTACATCTCCTAAATCTAGCCATATAGGGGTGCTTAAATCTAGCTGAGGTTGAGCTGGATGATATAATGCTAGTTTCTTAGTTGCTTGCCCATCTAAAATTGTCATGTTCCCTGATCTACAACTAATGTTGGCATCAGTTGTTGCTAACCATGGATGTCCTAAAATAATAGGGTAACCAACAAGATTGACCTTAGGTGATAAAATCATGAAATCAGCAGGATATTCCTAGGAGTCTAAGGTAACTATTATATCCTCTATCATGCAATTAGGGGTGACAGTGGAACTATCTGGAACTATCTGGAACAACACCAGTCTAGTGGAAGAGATTTGAATATGAGTGATACCAAATGAAGATAGGACAAAAATTAAAAAAACTTGCATTGAAGGAGAGTGAATTACCATACCTTTAGTTCATGGATAGAATTTGATCTAGATGATTTATCCACACATCCAACATTGTCATGGTGCATGATCGCAAGCTAAACAGTTTCGTGATTCCAAATTTTTTTTCCCACCTAGTTGTATTCTTTTAGTTGTAGACTTTGTGGAGAACTATTCATTTTCCCCTCAATTAGAGCTCCAAAGCCAATATTATCATTCTGAGCAAGTTACAATATTTGTGCATGTGACCTATAGACATGCATAATTTGATTTGGATGAGATAGAAAGTATAGATCAAAATGAATGCATTATCATCAAGGAGGTTCATTTCTATATTAGTGATGATAGGGTTCATGACAGAAGCTACATGTCTCATTATTTCAGCATATTTTTCAACAATCTTGCGATGCGAGATAAATGCTTCACAACACTGGATGTGGTCTGATGGGTGTGCAAGTAAGGACATTATTTTCTTTTAGTCTTTCAATTCTATTAGATATAAATTATATATATATATATATATATATATATATATATATATATATATATATATATATATATATATATATATATATATATATATATATATATATATATATATATATATATATATATATATATATATATATATATATATATATATATATATATATATATATATATATATATATATATATATATATATATATATATATATATATATATATATATATATATATATATATATATATATATATAAGTTATTTAGCTACTTGTCACAATTTGCCTCATTATGCATCTAGGACATTAGGGCTCTCAAATGAATACCACCTATATAAAGCAAAGCGTTCCATTTAGTTTCATGAGGAATGACAAAATTATGAAAATAAAGCTCACACAGTAAGTTTTGTTGCCATGAAGGGTCTGGTACAATCGATAAAATTCTTGAGCTGATTTAAACTCATAGTCTATAGCCTTCATAGTCATCATTAGTTGAAATTGGAGGAATTGTTCTTTCAAACAGATGGCATAAACTTTGGGAGGTGGTATACAAGCTATAACCTGATTAGCTAGTTTGAGAGCATGATCCATTTGTTGCTTCTACTTCTTCATCTGTTCCTTAAGAAATTCTATTGCATTCTTTTTCTTTCTTGTTTCCACCAAGTTATTTGGAAGACAAACTGGTCATATATACTGAAGGGGATAGATTATAATTTTGGAGGGCCAAATTCTTGCAACTGGGTACTCTATTTTCTCCTTTCCTTAGAAGCATGTTTAAAATATTCAGTAAACCATGTTTCTTTGTAAGACACAATAGACATATGGGAATAAACAACGTCTGATGGAGGAGTCAATTGGACATCTTCAGGAATGTTTTCTTGTGCTACATTAGGGCTTTCCTCAGGTGCACCTAGATCATTATGTGATATATTACTACAAGGTTCTTGCAGATTTTTGGGAGATGAAGGTACTTCTGTTTGCTTAGGGGAATTTTTAGAGATATACTCAATAGAAGGCTCCATGGTAGGTTTTGCTAATGGAATTATTGGGTTTTTTAGGGAAATTGGAGACACTTGTCCTCGCATCTAAGGACTTCTCTGCATAGTTATTTTCACAACCTCTGTAGTATTCTTTTTGAGGGTTCTTTTTGGCCTTTCTGTTGTAGGAACAGATGCTATAGGATTTGACCTTTTTCTTTTAGCTTTTGGAACCGTAGGGTTTTGAACTTCATTCTCAAGATCAGGGGTTTCTTCTCCAATTTTTTGTTTTCCTTTCCTTGTGGAAGAGGTAGAGGCATTACTTTCTGGAATGGGTGAAGGGCTATTTTCTTGAAGTAATTCTAGTTCTTTTTCTTGTGTAGCTATTTCCACAGCGAGCGCAAAAGGTTTTGCATCATTTTCAAGGGGTTTCTCAAAATGGTCAACCTGAGGTTGCAATTTTTTATGTTGGATAAATTTTGACCACGCTAAGGGAGAGACATCCCTAAGGGATTTTTTGACTAGAAGCTTAATTAGGGTATGGTGGGTGATAGAATTTGTATTCCCTTTTTGAGTATCTTCAGCGCTAGTACATAGCATATTATACAAGAAATTAGGGACATTTATTGGAAGACTATTCCTTATGTAGCTAAGTAGCTTAAAATGATGTGCATGTAGATTCAAAAATATTCCCTCACATGTTAGGTACCTAATAATATGTGTTTCTAGCTTGTTGTATGGTGGAAGAAGAGACATTCATTCACCGGCCTTGCTTGCTAATCTCTAGAGGAACACTTGGAAGAGAAAACTGAGCTCATGATGACCTAGCATCATGTTCATTGGGGTAATGTTCCCCAATTTCTAGTAACCTAGTTACCTCTTCTATTCTCTCTTCTGTCGCAACAACCATTAAACCCCATATGGTCACCAAGCCTTCCTCAAAAGTATTCATAAACTTAGCTGCCACCTCTTCATTAAAATTTGATAATCATAGGAAATAACCCAACAAACCGCATGCATTAAACCTCCTAAGTGCTTCAATGTCTATAAGAAAAGGGCCATGATTCACTGGCTCACATCTCTGCAATTGTCCACCCATTTTTTTTGAAATATGACTCCAAATTTCTGCTCACTATAGCTTTCTAATCTTTCAACCCCTCTTGTTCTACAAATACCTTAGTCCCTTCTTGAATTTCAAATGCTCTTCTTAAAAATACAGACCTTTCTCTTGCAATTCCTATGTTGTTTTGAGAATGAAATAATAATAATGGTGTTTTAACAAAGGACATTATAACTTTAACTATGAGTTTCCACATAGTTTAATTATAATCTTTTTAGGTCACATTAGCTTCAAAAAATTGAGAATTATTCGGTATTTATAGTATGACAAATGTGTGAGAATAAAGGGGACTTAATGAAACAAGGCATAAGTACAACTTTGAAATGACAAGGAACTAACAAGGATAGCTTAGAAATGACATTAGAACTTAATACACTTCCCCTACCCCCTATAAAACATTAACAAGTGTCCACACTTGGCACATTCAACACGGGATGGGGAACTGGTGTAACACCGTAATTATACATTTATTATAGTACTAAATATAATTATTGAAATCTAAGTGCTAAAAGTGGAAAGAGATTTGAAAAGTTGTACCTAGTAGTTGATTACTATATGAGAAAAATAAAAGGTGGTGAGAGTGAAATGATGCTAGCGGTTGCATGTGTCAGCTAACGTGGCTCTTATTGAAAATATAAAAATAGAAAAAGATGATGACATGGAGGGTGGATAGATGGAATATAGAGATATGAAATGGGTTGGAAAAAAGAATAAGGTAAAGTGAATGGAGAATTGGACTTCATGTGGCATGAATTTTTATTATGGTCGTTCTTTGAAAGCATGTTATATTGAAGTTGCAGGAAGAAGGTTTTCACCTTCTTCTATAGGAAGTGTTATATGTTGTGTTGCTGAAGTGTTATTGTGGAATTACTGCAGGAAGTCCTCTTTTGTTTGTGGCTGATGATATAGGTGTAGCTGATATCCATTGACAAGTAATTTGAATTGTAGGATCTATTGTTGTCAACTGGACTTCTCTGTTATCAAAGACGTATTCAATTACATAAGGTCCCAACCATCTAGTCTGTAGCTTTCCTGGAATTTCTTTGAACCTAGAATCATACAATAATGCCCAATCACCCATATGAAACTATTTTCTCTTAATATGGGAATCGTGCCACCTCTTCCATTGTTATTGTACCATCTATGTGCACTCTAATGTGGATTTACACATTTCATCTAATGAATTGAGGTGTAGAAGGTGTTCTTTCTGTGCTGTAGGGAGATTAATGTGTTGGAAATTTGGCTAATGTGGATGCATAAATGTTTTCATTATGGAAACATATGATCTCTACTAAGAGCACAGAATCTAGAATGCAAATATGGCAAGTTGAAGGAAGAAATTGTCTAAGTATGGATACAGTGATCCTGACAGAGCACCCGATGAAGATTTAGTTGGCAACATCCACTGGAGCAATATTTTTGTTTGTGTAGTTAACTAAAGCTTCTAAAGAGTATGAGGATACCCCATCTCACTGTGCATAAAGTTTGGAGCAGTACGGATGAAGTTATTCAAAGTTTACCGAAGATAATTTTGCAGATAGAACAGTTTTGGAGACAGTATTAGCGAAAGAGTTAAGGGATTATTTTTCTTGTCAAAATAATGACTTAACATTATGAAGGGATGAAATCCTAGATTTTTACCCTTGGATAAAGATTTTGGAAGCTGACCATATGAATTTATTAGCTCTAATAACTCATATATTAGGCATACTTGAAATGTAATGAGTATGATGTTTTTTGTGAAAAGAAAGAAAAGGATAACTTGCGAAAGTTGTATATTGTGATCGCAGCAAAGGCTATTGATGTGAAGTTGTAAGTAGTACCATATTATACTCAAAAACATTTTGTATTACCTGTTTGGGTAGTTAGCTCAGCTGGTGATCAGGTTTTGTAATCTAACTCCTAACAGGGTTAAGGCTTCTAACAAGGCCTAAAGTCCTTTAACCAAGACAAATCTACTATACATTGTAAACAGACTCTTAACAGGGTCCAATATCCCTAACATGATACTTTTAATTAGTGATCTTTGTGGGTACCATCCCCACCAGGGTTTTCCCTTGGCCAGGGTTTCCTCGAGAACATATCATGTGTTATGAGTTCTTTCTATTTACTGCTATGTCTATTAATTAGCTTGATAATCTTTGTATGCACTAAAGTAATCTGTTATATCCATAAGTGGGCAAAAGTAAAAGTTTTTGAAATACTGATTCACCCCCCCCCTCTTAGTATTTCCTATTTCTAACAATTGGTATCAAAGCACAGTTACTCAGAGAAGGAACATTCAAGGAAAGCTTAGCAGCTTGAGTAAGATCTCTATGGATATGGATCAACTTTAGAAGAATCTTGAAAAAGCTCTTGAACAGATTGATATGCTTACTGATGAAAGAAACTCCTTAAGAAGAAAGTATGAAGATGAAAAGAATGTTATTGACAAATTAAAAGGTAAGATTGAAGATCTAAAATCTAAAAAGGAATCTGATATTCTTGTTGAAGATTGTGATGAATTAGAAAAAGAAAATGAGATCCTTAAGCATGAACTGAAGATAATAAATCTGAAGCTTAGTATGAAAGATGGAAATTTGAGATTTGATAATGAAAAATTGAGAATTGAGAATGAAGATTTGAGATCAAGACTTGAAAAGGTAACATCCGAATCTGAAAAAGTAAAAGTTCAGTATGCAGAACTTGAGAAGTATAATAAAATTGTGAAAGGTGAATTGACTCAATCTAAACAACATCTTGAAAGGCTATATTCTAATGGTGATTTAGTATGTTTAGAACAAATCATGAAAGTAAGAAGCCACATCTGAAGACATCTGAAAGTATGGAGGAAATGAAGCTAGATGAGAACACATTGGAAGATCCACCTAAAGAAGAACCACCTAGAGAGAAAGAGGAATCAAAGAAAGAAGAATCAAAGCAGGAACAATCATCTAAAGGTATGCAAAGAGAATTCAAAGGTAGATGTTTTTCTTGTAATACTATTGGACACATGAAGAGAGATTGCACAGGTAAGCAATTTAAACCTCTTAATGGACATTGTTATAATTGTCATGGTTTTGGACATAGAGCTAATGAATGTAGAAGACCTAAAGTAATTTTGAATAATTATGATAATAGAATGATTGGGAATACTAACAATGCAGATAAGAGATCTATTGAAGAAATGAATAAAACAAAAGTGGTAGTATGTTTTAGATGCAACAAAGTAGGACATATTGCTAGAAATTGTAGGTCATAGATTAACCAGCAAGGACAAAGATTTGGAAACAATGGAATCATTTTTTAGATATGCAACAAGTTTGGACACTCAACAAGAGTTTGCAGAATGAAAAATGGAGGTTATCATCATAACCCTAACCCTAGGTTCAATGCAAGAAGGAATGAAAATGCAGGAAATAAAGAGAAAGGTTGTTGTAGCAATAAAGATGAAGTAAATTTTGATAAAGATGCAGATCAGGGAGGTATATTCAGAACTAAAAGTAGTCAGGAAGGTAATGTATCTAATGGTAAGGATGAATCTTTACCTCACCCTTCTTTAAGTACTTAAATTATGTAAGTTTCTGTAGTTTAGGACTTAGGATTAGTGTAGATTAGGAATTTGAATGAGTTAAGTTTTCCATAGTTAGATATAGGTTTATTATGTTGTACTAATGCTATGGTTAAGTGCGCAAAAGAAAATATTTTGTTTTGTGAGGTTACAAAAAGTTTTATGGTTGCAGGTTTGCAGAATCAGCTTTTTGAGGTTATAGCGGCAAAATGAATGAATGCGATGTCAGATCGAGTTAATGTGAAGTGTTATTAGGTCGAAATCAAATTTATTACAATTTCAAAGCAATTGTAAAGAGATTTGAAAGAAGAAAAAGAGAGTTGAGGATGATTTGAAGAAGTTTGGAATCAGTTTGCACCACCGATCATACCGAAACCCGAGATTTGCAAAGTTGAGGTATTTTTGATCTTTAATCAGTTGATAAGATGGATATTTCTATGGTTCATAATGTTAAGGATAAGAATAGACCTAAGATTAAGAAAGAACTAGTAGAACCAACTGAAATTGATGACAGACTAGCACTATCATCTGTACTAGACGGAGTATTACACATTGAGAATGTTAAAGGATATTTAGGTTGCAAGTTTGAAAGCTTGGGAGATGCAAATTTTAATGATGATTATAGGAAATTGTATAATCAAGACATGTTAGTCAAACCAACTTATGGGCACCTAGAGACCAATGAAATTATCAATTATTCAATGAAGTATGAATTTGATGATGAGGAATGTACCAAGATCATTTTAAGTAGAATCCACAATGGGAAATTTTGGATGGAGGATAGAGTTATTGATATAACTGCTGACCTAATTCATGATGTTACTAGATTATCAAAAGTTGGAGAGATTCCACTAAATGAAAAGAACATGAGAAAGATTGTCTTAGACAGCACTAGATCTAGTTATAATGGTAGAGGAATTGTGATAAGTAAGATTAAGCAAGATGATGTTAGGTACCTTTGCAAGATCCTAACAACTAAATTTTGTGGTAGTTCAAGGGAAGATGACATGGCTACAGGAATGGTTCATGTAGCTTATCTTATGTGAATTGAGAAGAAACAAGTAGACCTATGTGAAATTCTGAGAATTCAGTTATTTGAGAACTTAGAAAAGATTAAGAACGCTAAGTACACACAGTTTAGGTTTTCATCTCTGATAACCTATATGTTTTTCCACATTTTGAGAAGATTTCCTTACACAGTTGACTGGAGTGACAATGTGAACACAATGGAAAGAATAAACTCAGTCTACATGAAGCACCTAATTGATAAAGTCAATGATAGTGTGAAGCTTGTATTGAAGACTTTTCAGAATATTGTTAAGAATAGATCAAGGATTCCTCAATCCTTAGTTGAAAAGCATAAAGATGACATTTGTTTTATGGTAGACACTAATTTCACCTACATTGAAGTAGTTGAGCCTAGAATGGAATTCATAGACCCTCTTGGCTATGAAGTATCTGAAGCTAAAACAGTAGGATATGTGAATAGACTGTTAAGGTGTGAGTTGGATGGTCATGCAAATAGGTTTGGAACCTATGAAGAGAATTTCAACTCTGCAATAAGTTTGAAAGAAGAGAAGAAATCTAGTAGCAGAGTTGAATCAACTATAAAGAAAATACTGAAAGAATCAGGTATGTCAAGTCATGAGTTTGACATAGCTAAGAAGACTGCAGAAGCCTTAAAGCAAAGTGAAAATCTTGTAGTTCCACCTATGGCATCTAGTGCAGACCCTGTTGATCCTATTGCAGTAAAGGTAAAAGTTGAAGAACCTAAAAAAGTTGAAAGGGAAAAATCCTTTTCTCCTATTCCTAGCAAAAGAGTAAAAGAGAGTGCAACAAGACCCGACAAGAGATAGAAAGTGATTGTACCACCTGTACCTAGAAAAGTAGCAAAAATTAAAGATGATGATGAAGTTTCAGTCAAGAAGAAAACTTGGAAACCAAGAATTGAAAGAGTTAATGAAGATATATTGCAGCATGGAGACTTCACTAAGATAAACAAATACTATGATCTATATGGATCATTTGACAAATTAAATTTTGAAAATGTAATGATTACACATATGGTTTTGACAAATAAGAAATTTAGCACTATTCATGGTAAGATCCCAAAAGATTTGTATAACAGACTTGTGAATAGAAAACAAAGAGCACAAGAAGAGGACACAAAGATGAGAGAACATGTAATCAGACAGTTCTATGAAGTTGAGGATGAAGATCATTTGAAGAGAATCTTGAAGCCTCTTGGAACTTTATTGAGAACTAAGAGAAGAACAATTCTTATAATGGGAGGCAAAAAGGAGGAAGTACAGAAAGAGACTGAGCAAGCAGTAATGAAAGTTCTTGCAGATATAGTTGTAGGAAAGCATATTGAATCAGAACCTCAACATAAGCAATTAGAGGAACAACATGCAGAGGAAGTTGGTATTGAAGAAGTCCCATCTTCTTCACATATCAATATTAGCAAAGAATCAATGGACATTGAAGGCACCAAAGTGACACTAGACTCAGATGATGTAGTGTTTTGTGATGTAGGAAACATTGTTGACAATTTGGCTTTAGGAGAGCAAGAGAAGGTTACAGAATCAGAAAATGATATAGAGGTAGAGGAAGCACCAGCTATATTAGAATCAATTCCAGTAGAGCAAACAGTTAAAGGTAAACAAATTTTGACAGAGGTCACTACCTCTAGTGTACCTTCTATACCAGTTGAAGACATTAGCACACCTGACAGCAAGAAGAGACAAATTGGTTCAATTTTTGAAGACCTTGGAAAAGAGGTTGAAGATGATGATCATCTTGAGTTCATCACATCTCTTGATAAAATTATTGGAAAGAATAAGAAGGTGAAGGACCTTGAAGGAAAAGTTAGAGTTTTGACAGAGAAACTTGAGAGTGTGATCAGTACTAAGGTATTTGACTCGGATCCACTTGAGAAAGCTAAAATGGTAATGAACTCTTTTGACTCTGAATTTTCTAACTTAAAGGATATTGCTAGAATAAAAGCTTAGGAAGCTTATGAAGCAGAAATGCAACAAAATATAAGTGTAAATATTATAAATGATATTGGTAATTTGGATGTATGTATAAAGAATTTGAGGAAACATTTTGAGACTGGAAAGAGTTTGTATATACAATGCACAAAATCAGAAATCCTAACAGCTGAAGAAGATAATAAGATCAGAGAAAAGATAGATGCAATTACAGCTGAGACAAATGCCTTGACAAGCCCTAATGTAAAGATAAGTTTTGTGGAGAAGAACATAAGGAAGTTAAATGATGAAATCAGAATGTTAGCAGAGGAGAAGAACAAAAAGATGATCAGGATTAACATCTTGAGAGAGCATGTCTCAATCAAGACCTCAATTGTTGAAGACCAAATTGAGGAGTGTCTTTCAGCAAAGAGATCTTTTCAGAAGTTTAGCTTTAATTCCTTGCAAGCTTGTTAGATAGCAGCATATGGACTGAGTACTTTACTCAATGTTATTGAATCCATCAAGAAGATATGGGAGAAAGATTTTGAAACATGGAAGTCAGAGTTTGGCGACTGTGTTGCAAGCCTACCGGCTTTGCAATAGCTGACAACAAGGTATCAAGTTTTTTTTTGAAATTTTTGTACACCCTATCTTTGTCATTTTTGTCAAAGGGGGAGAGATAGCAAAAAATTGATAATATGTTGAGGAAGGATATTCATAGGGGGAGCTATTCTATGGAGTATAATATTGTACATGTTTTGTATAATATTTGGCCACAATTTTGTGTAAGTGTTTTGAAGTTTTGTTTGCACACTTAGCCAATTTTCCCATATGTTGCCACCAATGAAAAAGGGGGAGATTGTTGGAAATTTGGCTAATGTGGATGCATAGATGTTGTCATTATGGAAACATATGATCTCTACTAAGAGAACAGAATTTGGAATGCAAATATGGCAAGTTGAAGGAAGAAATTGTCTAAGTATGGATACAGTGATCCTGACAAAGCACCCGATGAAGATTTAGTTGGTGACATCCACTGGAGAAATATTTTTGTTTGCACAGTTAAGTGAAGCTTCTATAGAGTATGAGGATACCCCATGTCAGTGCACATAAATTTTGGAGCAGTACGAACAAAGTTATTCAAAGTTTACCGAAGATAGTTTTGCAGACAGAACAGTTTTGGAGATAGTATTAGCGAAAGAGTTAAGGGATTATTTTGCTTGTCAAAATAATGAATTAACATTATGAAGGGATGACCTCCTAGATGTTTTCCCTTGGATAAAGATTTTGGAAGCTGACCATATGAATTTATTAGCTCTAATAACTCATATATTAGGCATAATTGAAATGTAATGAATATGATGTTTTTTGTGAAAAGAAAGAAAAGGATAACTTCTGAAAGTTGTATATTGTGATAGTAGCAAAGGCTATTGATGTGAAGTTGTAAGCAGTACCATATTATAGTCTGAAACATTTTGTGTTACCTATTTGGATAGTGAGCTCAGGTGGTGATCAAGTTTTGTAATCTAACTCCTAACAAAGTTAAGGCTTCGAACAAGGCCTAAAGTCCTTTAACTAGGATAGATCTACTATACATTGTAAATAGACTCTTAACAGGGTCTAATATCCCTAACAAGATACTTTTGATTAGTGATCTTTGTGGGTACCATCCCCACCAGGGTTTTCCCTTGGCCAGGGTTTCCTCGAGAACATATCATGTGTTATGAGTTCTTTCTATTTACTACTATGTCTATTAATTAGCTTGATAATCTTTGTATGCACTAAAGTAATCTATTATATCCATAAGTGGGAAAAGTAAAAGTTTGTGAAATACTGATTCACCCCCCCCCTTCTCAGTATTTCCTATTTCTAACATAATGTTTAATTCCAACATTGCACACAATGTCTTATGCTTGAATTCATTTGGTAACATTGTTGCCTTCCCATTTACTAATTCAAATGGAGTGAATCATGTGGTTATTTTATAGGTTGTTCGGTAGGCCTAGACTTATTCTAAGAGTCTAGTTCTCCAATCTCATCGGTGCAGATGAACTATTTTTATTAAGATGGCTTCAATCTCTCTGTTTGTGACCTTTGCCTGACCATTTTCTTGAGGATGGTAAGGGTTTGATTTTTGGTGCCTGATATTGTATTCCCTCATGAGTTCGGTTATCAAATTGGATGTAAACTATGCTCCCTGGTGAGTTACAAGTTCTCTTGGAACTCCATAGCGGGTGAAGATATCCTCATATAAAAACTTTTCTACCTTTTTATCTCGTGTATGTTGGATGGCTTTTACTTCCACCCATTTGGTTAGATAATCTGTGCATACCAGGATATATGACTTCTCATTTGAAGGAGGATCTATTGGACCAATGAAATTCATGTCCCATTTGTCAAATGGTGTTACCACCACTTGTGGGTTTAAGGGCATTTCATCTGATTTGGTGAGATGAACCATTCTCTGGCATTTGTCAAATTTTCTTGTGTAGCTGGCTACATCCTTGTGAAGTGTTGGCCAGTAGTAACCTATTGTCAGTATCTTTAGAGATGTCCTCTTGGCTACAAAGTGGCCTCAACATGGCTCATCATGACAAGTGTGGAGAATATCATGTGCCTCATCCTCTCACACACACCTTCTCATGACTTGGTCTGGACCAGTATAAAATAAGGTGTTGTCAATCCAAGAGAATTGGAAATTTTTCTCAACAAGTATTCATCTGTCCTTTGGAGAGAAATGTGGGGGTATTTTGTCAACTGCAAGGTAATTAGCTATATTAGCATACCATGGATTTTTTATAGCAATATGAAACAGGTGTTCATCAAGGAATGTATCATCAACCATAGTAGCATTTGAGTCAACATTTTGAATTCTAGATAAATAATTAGCCACTACATTTGCCTTCCCTAGCTTGTTAATAATGGTTATATCAAATTCCTACAAAAGAAGAATCCATCTTGATAACCTGCCTGTGATGGAAAGTTTGTTCATTAGATACTCCATTATTGCATGGTCAGTATGAACAAAGATGGGGTAACCTATTACATAATGGAAAAATTTGTTTAAGGCATAAACTACAGCCAATAATTCTTTTTTAGTTACTGTGTAATTTAACTCTGGTCCATGTAGGCTCTTGCTGATATAGTAAAAATCATTTTCAAGGTTACTAGGCCTTTTCCTAAGATAATACCTATTAAATAGTCAGAAGCATCTGTATGAATGTGAAATGGGAGAGACCAATTAGGTCCTCTAAGGACTGGTGTTGTTGTCAAAAGTGACTTGAGCTTCAAGAAGGATTCATCACAAGCCAATGTCCATATAAAATCAGCCTCTTTAGTAAGAAAGGTGTATAGAGGACTAGCTATTTGACTAAAATTTTGAATAAAATGCCTATAATATCCAGCGTGTCCTAAGAAGGATCTTACATCTTTTTTCTTAGTAGCTGTAGGCAATGTGAGAATTACCTCAATTTTTGTTGGGTATACTTGGATACTTGCTGCTGAAATGAAATGTCCAAGTACAATGCCTTCCTGCATCAACGTAAAAAATTTCTCACTATTGAGAGAGAGATTTTATTCCTTGCATTTGATCAACATATTTTTAAGATTCTATAGAGCTTCTTCAAAAGTGACCCCAAATGCAGTAAAATCATCCATGTATATCTCCATGCAATCATGTGAAATGTCAGCAAAAATACTAATCATAGCCTCTCAAATGTTGCTGGATCATTACACAACCCAAATGGTAGGGAAAAATATGCATAAGTTCCCTAGGGACATGTGAATGTCATTGTTTCCCGATCTTCTCAAGCAATACTAATCTGATTGCATCTACTATATCCATCAAGAAAAGAAAAATACTTTTTACTAGCTAAAGTGTCAAGTACTTGATCAATGAAAGGTAAGGGGAAATGATCTTTCTTTGTGGTTCTATTTAATTCCCTATAATCTACACAAATTCTCCATTTTCCCCCCATTTTAGGCACTATGACCAAAGGTGATACCCATTTTCTATCAGAGATTGTATATATAAAACCAGCATCTAGCAGCTTTTGTAACTCTTTTTTAAGTATTTCTCTTCACATTGGTTTAATCCTTCTCTGAGGCTAGCGGAGTGGTAGAATTCCTTCATTGATATAAATCTTGCGAGTACAAAGTGTGGGGCTTATTGCCTTCATATCCCCATAGTCCCATGCAAAGGATTTTTCATGTGTTTGTAGGAGTTTGGTTAATTGCTCCAACTGCTATGAGGGTAGCTTGTTATTAACATGAAGGGTATGACCATAGGAAAGCTCAATAGTAGTGGTAAGGTTAAGCATGGATACTTAAAGGACTGGTAAATACTTCACAAAGTAGTAACTGATGGATAATATTGGGTTCTAATGGAAAAATATAGTACTCCTCAACATGGTCTTCGTAGGTAGAATACTCCAACATAGAGCTCTCAGAAATATCTTTTATGATAGCACAATCATTAGTAAGGATGATCATAATAAATGCATCTTCCTCTTGAAACTTTAGGAAAGACTATCTATGTAACATCATGAGCTGAGCCATAGATTTCAACTCTTCTTCTACATCTCCTAAATCTAGCCATATAGGGGTGCTTAAATCTGGCTAAGGTTGAGCTGGATGATATAATGCTAGTTTCTTAGTTGCTTGCCCATCTAAAATTGTCATGTTCCCTAATCTACAACTAATGTTGGCATCAGTTGTTGCTAACCATGGATGTCCTAAAATAATATGGTAACCAACAAGATTGACCTCAGGTGATAAAATTCTGAAATCAGCAGGATATTCTCAGGAGTCTAAGGTAATTATTATATCGTCTATCATGCAATCAGGGGTGACAGTGGAACTATCTGCAAGTTGCAAGATTGTTGGAGTATTTTGCAATCCTTCTATACTATGTTTATTCATGGTATATCCTTAGTCATGACATTAATATCATCTCCTAAGTCTATTAAAGCCTTTTTCATAGACTGACCATTAATGATGATAGTAACAATTGCACTCCTAGGATCATAATACTTTGGAATTACAAGCTTTCCTGACATAATATCAGCTAGTTGTCCTATAACATGAACTATTGTGGGATCCTATTTCTTTCATCTAGGATTTTTGAGATAAGCTTCCATAATTTCTTTTCCATAGATAGGAACATCTTTAATGGCTTGAAACAGAGGAATTTGGATATGCATACTTTTTAGCTAGTCAATGATATCAAACGATTGTTCTTCTTTGGGTATAGGTTTTTCTAGGCTAAGCCTCTAAGGAAAAGGAGGTTTTACTTAGGTCTTAAAATTAGCTGGATTGGAGATATTAGCTAGGGAAATTGTATTTGGCAAAGCATTCTTTGGAAGTGGTATTGATGCTGCAGGAAGGTTTGGCACTTCCATGATGAGAGGGGGTTCAGGTACAAGCAAAGTAGTACCCGATCTTAGGTGTATATTGGCTATGTTGATTGCATATGTAGGGTACTACTTCACATTAGTAGCATACATGTGTTGTGATTATGGTTGACTATTTGGATTTGGTTGTGGTTGAGTAGGTAACTGTGTCTATTTTGGAAGACCTATATTTGTAGGAGGTGTCATAATTGCAGGTGGATTCACTAGAGGTGGCAAAGGTGGATACCTAGGATTATGATTAGGCCATTGTTGAGGTCCTCTCCACTGGTTAGTGGGTTTCCAATTCCCTTGTGGTGACTACCATTTCTTTGAAGGTTGTGGCCATTGGGGTTGTTGTGGATTCAACCACTGGTTCTATTGATTATTGGGCCATGTATTATTCCAAGTAGATTGAGTATATTGAGGAGGGTTTTGGACATTCCAATTTTTCCACTGACTATTATAAGGTTTTAAATTTGTAGATGGTCTTAAGGCATACCTTGTCTCATGGCCCATGGTCAACATTGAGAAACAAAGAAAACTTGCTCATCCTCTCCTTCTATCTTCAAATACTCAATTAGAAAGTGTTGATTCTCCATGTTCGTGACTAGCTTACATTGACAATCCTTCTTTTTCTTGCGGCAATGGGGATAGTATTTATTGAGGTGTGCCTCCACATCTACATGCTTCTTCTTAGAAATCATCATGTCCAGGTGTGTAGCATCATCATTAATGATTTCCTTCTTGAAGTTTGACAACAAGTTTGAGATTTCTATTTTGGAAATGTCGGAGCCACTTCCTTTTACAAGTGTTGGACAAAATCCTCTGCCCTTCTTTACTGATGCTCTGGAATAATTCAAACAAATTTTCTTGAGATCATCCTAAGAAGACTGAGATACATCTCCTCTAACCATAAGGTCCAACGCTTCCAGACAGTTATCATTCACTCCTCTTAAAAAGATTAGTTTTTGTGAATCCTCTTGTAGTGTATGTTGAGGATTCTTCTATAGATTGTATAAGAAGTGTGATACGTAGTCCTCTAGGGTCTCATCTTATTTTTGTGACATGTGAAAGATGTCATCTCCTCTTAAATCACCTCCTTTGTAGTATTCCTTATATTTCTGGAGAAACAAATCTCTCATCCCATTCCAATCAGTTGCTGCATTTTCTCCTAGTCCCATAAACCATCTCAGAGATGACTCCTTCAATGTTGCTAGGAACAACTTGAGCTTATGACTATTAGTATTATAGTCAAAACTTCAAAACAAAATGTCAAATTTGAATAAAAAGGTGTCAGGGTCCTTAGTAATAAGGCAATAGAACTTTAGAAGGCCTGAAGAAGGTATGTTCTTGAGTTTAGGATTGTTGATAAGGCTTGGAATAGGAAATGGATAGGTAGGAGCTACCATTACTGGAGGTGTTGGGTAATGAAACTGTGGCTGGTAAGTATTATTAACCAAAAGGCTTTGGCCAATAGATGGTCCTGGAGTAGAGCTATCAAGGAAACTAACTAATATCTCTGCAAAAGGGTGAAGGTCAAATGGATCAAAAGGATCTTCTTCTTTTGAAGGTGATGCAACAAACTCAGGACTTGCATCAACAAATGGTAACTCAATTTCTTCAAATTCTTCTTTCAGGTTAACAGGTTCTTTTGGGAGAAATCTATCATGAAAATCTTACCTAATTCGATGCATGAAAGTGAGTTAATGAACTTGTGAAGCAATCTCCCAACTTCTAACTATTGACTAAGAACATAAAACTATATTTAAAATGAATGACTCATCAAGGTTCTCATTTTGACACCATCCCCAGAAATGGTACCAAAAATGAACAGTCTCACAATAGGTAATGATAATCATGCCATTGTCTCTCTTAGGAATAATGTATTCATACTAAGGATTAATTTTCCCACCATGAAATGCATTTATATTGTCAACCCAAGGATGTAGATTTGAATTGGGACAACATAGTTTGTGCACTAAGTCCCTAAAAAAGTCATACTACCTATGCTGTAGGAAGATAAAGTGCTTGAAAGAAACCTATGCTATTGTTGCATGAAAGTAAGCACACTTAACTACTTAATGAAATTACTATTGAAAGCTTGTAAAATTAACCTAATCCTATTTTAGAAACTCAAAGCATTCACTATGCCTATCTCTCCAAGTGCTCCAGGAATAGTCACAGTAATAATGTTGCAGGAGTAAAACAGTAACTTCTACTTGAAAGAATGTGAAATATAGAAAGCAATTCTAGTCTATTCTAATCTACTCCACCTCCCAATTGCCCCCCCTTTATTGGATTCTGCTAACTACTAACATAGAGTATACTTAAAAATCACTCTTTCATTAGATTCTCATAAACTGATTACATAGTAATGGAACAATACATGAAAAATAGAAAGAGTAACTCTGCTATTGTAAACACAATAATTGTATATCTTTTCACATTAGACAACTTAACCAATCAAATCCCTTTATATAGAGGATTCACGCTTATTGAAAGCATGAAAGTAAGTTCTGACTAAGTCTCACCATAAAAGAAGGAAATATAACAACCCACAACAAAGTACAATAAAGTCTGGATAACCGATTCAATAGAATAATGAGCACTGAGGAAATATAGCAGAGTTGTTTCCTATATTTACTAGAATGCTAGATCCTCTCTAGTAGCGGTATGATCCTCAATGTTGTGATGGCTCTCTCTATCATAGCTGGAACTTGAATGTTTCTTGTTTAATGCAGATGATCCACTCTCTAGTTGTTCCTTATTTTCTTGGTAGGTTAGTAGCATACAGATATGTATGCAAGTCAACTAGTCAATTCTTACCCAAATATTAGAACACAGATTTAAGTAGCTATATGAAGTATTGTAATATATATATATATATATATATATATATATATATATATATATATATATATATATATATATATATATATATAATGTTTAGAAAAACATGTCATATCTAACTACCCATAATCTTGGTGGTTCTAAGTGTACTTATCACAAGTTCACATAGTTATAGGTCCATGAATGTCTTGGAAATGTTTTAACAAAGCATAAAGATTATCACAAAATAGAGACAATAAATTGTCTCATTAGTTTTCATTCCTAAAAATCCTAGTGTGGATATTGTGGATGCTTTTAAATGATTAGTCTCTACAAATTGATCTATAAGATCTTCTCCAAGGTGATAATGCTGAGATTTCTTTCTCTTTTGTCTAAAATCATCTCTCCTCAACATAGTGGTTTTATCCCAGGATGAAAGTTTTTGGATTCTATCATCAAAGTTCATGAAGTGATTCATTCTTCTCTTGTTTCTTAGAATCCTTGTTTTATTTTGAAATTAGATCTATCTAAGGCCTATGATAGGGTGGATTGGTCTCTGTTATTGAAAGTTCTTGAGGCTTTTGGCTTATGTGATAAACTCATCCTGTTGGTCAACCAACTCATTAGTATTGCTACTGTGGCTGTGATTGTTAATGGGTCTTCTTCCATATTTTTCAAACCTTCCAAAGGGCTTCACAAAGGTGATCCATTATCTCCTATCATATTTGCTATTATGGTTGAATGCCTTGGTTGTTTTTTTCAGAGTATGGCTAGGAAAGGCCTAATTAAAGGCATTAAGCCTTTTTCGACTTCGAATACTTTCTCCCATGAGAATTTTTTCGATGACATGGTGATTATGGGCTTTTCTTCAATCTCTAAAGCCATAAATGTGAAGAAAGCCCTCTCCCTTTACTCATCTTCCATGGGGAAATCTATCAACTAGGAGAAGAGTTCTTTGTTCTTTATTAACACGCCTATGGATAGACAACATCGTATAACTAGGACAATTGATTTGTTCCATTGGGGAATTTCTTGCTATTTATCTTGGTCTCCCTCTAGGTTTTAGGCTGATTGATTCTTTTTGGTTAAATATTGTGGAGAGGATCAATAGAAAGCTGGCTGGTTGGAAAGGTTCTCTCTTGAGTCAAGATGGTAAACTTCTCCTAAAAGCCTCTTTGCAAAGTCTTCATATCTATGCTTTGATTCTTTTCAAAATTCCTTCAAAATTTGTTGATTTTATTGACAAAATCCTAAGGAACTTCCTCTAGTCTGGTGTTGAGAATAGAAAAAGACTGGCTTTGGTGGCCTGGGACAATGTTTGCAAACCCATAAAATGGGGGGGTTTGGGGATTCATCCGATTAGGGTGGTTAATAATGCTTTATTGGCCAAACAAATTTGGAAGATCTATGGTGAATAAAAGGCATGGAGCCAAATCATTCTTAAGAAGTATCTCTTCCCTTTCACTTGTATTATGGATTTTATGATATAAAGATATTAGGATTAATCATTCTTCAATTTGGAATAGTATCCAACAAACAAAAAGTACTACTCTCCTAGAGGTGAAGTGGATGCTAGGTAATGTTTGAAATATCAAGTTTTGGGAGGATAGCTAGCTTTACAAATCTCCTCTCTCTAATCTCCTTAACATTCATCCTCTCATTGAGGATTCTATCTGTGGATTTGGCCCTTGGGTTCACAATTATTAGCACAATCAGTCGTGGGTTGATTCGGCGCTTGTGGATGACAACCTTAAACCTTTGATGTTAGATCTCAATGTTTTGAAATTTGGGCCAATGGTGGAGGATGCTTTGATCTAGGTTTCTCATCCCTCTATTTCCTATACTATTTCCTTGGATAGGACTCTTCTTTTGGACTAGTCAGACCCTCCCCCTTTCTAGGCTAAGGTTTGGGATAAGAGATTGATACCTCAAATTAACTTTTTTTATTGGCTAGTTTTGCATAATAAGATTCTTATGCTAGATAATCTTCAAAAGATGGGGATGTTGTTGGTTAATCATTTCTTCCTTTGTTTGAAGGAGGAGGAAAGTGCTTTTCATCTTGTTGTTTCCTATCCTTTTTTGTTAGAATTTTGGAATAATGTTCTAAGTACTTGGAATTAGCACTGGGTTTTCCCAGGATGCATGTGAGATGTTTTTATCCAATGGAGAAATGCAGATATGGGTATAGATAGAAATATTTGGAATATTATTTCTCTACATGTCATTTTGAAAATTTGGAGAGAACATAATGACATGGTTTTAAGAAACACCTATTTTCCCCCTTCAGTGGTGGCTAAGAAAATCAAAAGAAGTATCCAAGATAATTGTGTAGCTTTAATGGGAAGGAAGATGGATTTTTTTTTCTGGTATTAACCCCATTAAGGATTTCAAAGCCTCTATGTATTCATGGGAAAATTCTATATGTCTTCCCCCCCCCCCCCCCCCCAAAAAAAAAGGGTGGATCAAAGTCAATTTCGATGGTGCTTCTAAGGGAAACTCAGTCCTGCTAGGTGTGTTGGGTTGATTAGGAAGGATGAAGCTAACTATCTTGCTATTGTGGCCTACCCCATTGGTATATAGTCTAACCACATGGCCAAAGTGGTGAGTCTTCTTTAGACTTTAAAACTTATTGATTTAGCTAAGTGTAATAAAGTTTGGATCGATGGTGATTCTATGAATATTTTAGATTGCATCAAGGGTAAATCCAAACCATCATGGAAAATTAAAGCCTTTATCAAAGATGCTCTTGAAATTATTAATACTTTGTAAGAGGTAAGTTTATTTCACATGTGTATCATGAGGTGAATGGGATGGTTGATGCTTTGGCTAACCTGGCTATCAAATAAGAGGCAATCATGAATTGGCAAGGTAGTAGTAAACTTAATGATGATTTGAAAGCTAAGGTGGAGTATGATAAGATTCATAGTAGGAGGGCTGATTTGTAGTATCTCCATAGCAATAATGATAAGACATCTTTTCAGTAAGGGTTTCTATATCATTATGGAAAGTTTTGGATTTTCCAAGAATGAGAGGAGAAGACACAAGTTTATTAGAGTGGCGACAGGTTTTTCTTTTGTCATTTTTTTCATCTTGTATAAGTCTCTTACTGTGAATCCTCTCTAGTCTATTATTGCTACCGATAGTATGGGTGGGGAGCTGAATAATTTTGAACCCAAGAATTGTAAGAGATGGAAGGAAGAGAAGGAGGTCTGGGATAAGTTGTGTAAAGCTAGGCTTATGGAGAGATTTCTTGGCTTTGATGAAGGGGTCACCAAAATATTTTTTGACAATTGGAAGGATGACACTATAAATATTGGTGAATGGAGGTCAAGATTATTGAGGATCTCATTACTGAAGTCTTAGGTTTAAGCATGAAAAGGATGAAATTTAATAGGGATAAGAAGGTCTCCTACAATTGCATTCACCATTTCCCCAAGGATGAAGAGGAAGCAAGAAATCTGGTTAAGGATGTTGGGGGTGCTATGATATAGAGAGCTTCAAGGAAATATGGTCCAATGTGATGGTGGCTATTATGGAGTACATAACCCTTTATCATAGGTATAAACATTCCCATTATTATCATTTTGTTATTCTTTATCATTTTAGGCATAAGGTTAGGTTTTCCTTCCCCTACTATTTACTTCTCTTTGTCATAGTATTGTTGGGCATAAAAGAAAAGAGAATAAGTCAGTTCTTCATGAAGGGCTTATTTTGCTCATTGTTGAGCATGTTAAGAAGAATGTGGCTCTTAGCCCATCTCCTCCCCAGATTCTGGGTAGTAGGTCTACCAAGAGCTTGGTTAAAAGAGGTAGGGAGGATGAGGTTAAGGAGGGATTGTGCTCTAAAAGATTGAAATTTGAGAAGAAACATGGCATGGAGACTGAGTTGGAAGGGGATACTATTGGGGGTTTCTTGGATTTCAAAGGGAATCCTTAAAAAAACCTAAGGATGAAAACAAGGATTCTATGTTTGGTATTGGTAGTGACACAAAAGTGTAGGAGGCTAGAAATATTGAGATCATTTTGGATATGGGTGATCAGTATGACCCTAGTGGTTAGAAAGTCCATATCTTGGTCAAATATGCCAGTTTGGTGGACCATGATGTCCCTATTTCTATGAATAATTAAGTCACCACTGAGGTGCTCTCAGATAAAAATGATAAATATTTGAGATGCGATGCGACCATTCTGGACAAGGATATTCTAACCTCCTCTAAAACTAAATTCCTTTTTTAAAAAACTGTTGATATGCATGAGAGAAATGTTCAGCTCCTTAAGGAAGACCTAGAGGACAAAATTAATCCCCCTTTTGGAGTTTTGCAAATGGCCAAATCTATGTCTATGTACTCCTTCCTCTTGGTTAAGTGGTTTTCTCATGAAATCAAGACTCTAAGTGTTAATCTCAGATCCCTTTTTGCTAAAGTGGATAATATTCAGGAGAGGATGGATTTTGGATCTGAATGGATGAACAATGTTGGGGAGAATAGGGATGATTTGAAGATGGGCTTTCTATAGGATATGGTGGATAGAATGGAGTCTACCCTTAAAAATAATATAATGGATACCAACCAATTTATGGGAACTACGGTTGAGTGCACTAATAACATCAAGAAAGAGTTGAATGTAGCATCCCCTGTCAAGATTGATGATATAAAGATGATGATGAGGATCAGACTAGGCTAGGAAAGCATACCAGATCCTCCAAGAAGAAGATTCAGGAGAGGATTTTGGAGCTCTCGAATCTTAATGCGGCCATTTGTAAGATGTCGAATGCCAAAAAAGACATGCAGGCAAATTTGATAGAGTTTGCCTCCTTCCTTGTTTCTTTTTTTTTCCTAGTTTTTTCTATGTTTCTGTTGATGGGTGTCAGTTTCTATTTATTGGTTTTAGGCTAGTTTTGTTGTTGGGGTTTGGGTCTACTGGCGAGCTTCTTTTCTGGCCATGTCTCTTTTTGGTGGGTTTAATGTCTTATCTTTTTTACCTGCCTTGTAAGGGGTTTCACCCCCCCCCCAAAAAAAATAATAATATTTTTTACTAGTATTCAAAAACATTAAATATTTATAGGCATGATCAAAACCTTACAAATGAAAATAATTATACTTTAAAATACTTGATGCGTTAAAGGAAGTTTGCAGTAGATTGATTCTCTTTTAAGACAACCATATTTCTGTAGACATCTAAAAATCATTTCTATTAATTAAATTTACTTAATTAATAATCCCTATGACATAATTATTAATCAATTTATTAATCATGGCTGTTATATTCCTCTACCCATTTAATTAAAATTATTTGACTAAGTTGGGTTCATTATATAAAGTATTTAAATATAATCACCTCTCTAATGTATTAAACTTATTTTAATACATGTCCTCCCATAAACCCCCTTTTAATAAATTACTATTTATTTAAATCCCTCCACATCCTAATATTATTCAAAGCTTGGATTAATCTAAACCTAGTTTAAATTAATCTAAATCCCTAAGTAAAACCTAGCCTACACCCATCACATCACTTGCTAAACCTACTCTCCTACCTAATCACTCCCTTAACCTCACTTAAAAGGTGATTCCTAACCTCATTAGCTCTAATGAGTTGCTCACACATGTGTGAGAAACTCTTCCCAAGGAAGTCACCAAACTTCCTTAAATGCTTCAACTCTTTCTTACAACTTTGTCCCCCACACTCTTCCCCAAAGTTGCTCACACATGTGTGAGTAACCTTGATCCCTTCAAACCTTAAATGCCCATCTTGTCTCAAATTGACCTTTCAAAATAGCCATTCTCTCTAGCCTATGTGTCTCCTATGTGGCTCCCATGTGGATGATGCATTGGTGCCACCTCATCCAAGCCCTCTCGCTCCCTCCAAAAATCTATAAATAGAGGCCTTTCCATGAGAAAATACATCTCATTTTTTGTGCATTGTTATCATGTTAGGTTAGCTCTAGAATTCGATAAGAATTTAGCATGTTAATTTTCTTGTTATTGCTTTCAATCTAAATCACATAGCATGTTTAATGGTAAATGAATCTTAGCTTACATAGCATTGTAGTTTCCTCTTGATCTAAATCACATAGCATGTTTAATGGTAAATGAATCTCACTCTTGCATATCATTTTTAATTATTAATCTTCATCATTCTCATCATTGGGATCCTTGTTCTAAACTAGTTCTTGATACTAGTTTTGCATCATTTTGGGATCTCCTTTAGCATGCATTTAGAACTTAATCATTTCAATATTGCTTTGGGGATCATATATTTTCATTGTCTTTTGGAGAGAACATCCACATATCTACACAATGAACAAATCAAATGGGAATTGGGTTCTCTCATTCTGGTTCAATTGGAGGTGGTGTGTTGAATCCTTTTGTTGTTTTTGTTGCATGCTTGTTTAAGCTAACATTTTCTTGTATATGCATTATCTCGATAGGTTGGGTTCTTTTCATTCATATTTTTGCATGCTCGGTGGGACACCCATCGTTTAAAATTGTTCCTCATTTGAGGATTTCCCTCATTTGTTTCTGAAACCCCATAGTCCTTGTATTAGGTAGTGAAAATCCTTGTACAAGTAAAAATAATTTTGTGTGTTTACTCATAATACTTATCATACATTCTGATACTATCTTGTGAGTATTCTCGTACTATTTTTTGAGAATTCTCGCATTCGAACTCTTTTGTAGAGTTTACTCATACTGCACTCTAGGAATACTCATACTACATTTTGGGAATACTTGTACTATCCCCTACATATTCTCCTATTATAAACTGCATCTCTTTTTTTCTCATACTATGTTGTGTGTAGACTAATATGAGTCTACACTTAAAACATTTTTCCCTATTTTGTCATATTATAAATAGAGAACACTTTTGGGGTCTTAAATCTTGATGTTTTTGAATTTTGGTGATTATTTTGGCTTCATATTTTCCTTGACCTTCTTTTTGGTAGGTTCTAACATGTTTTTGTAGGTCATTTTATAAAAATATCACTTGCCAAAGTCATCAACACTTTCTCATCTTAAACTACTAATACATTTTGGTTGTAGGACACCTGCCAAATAATCATCTTGAAACTATTAATCCTATTGGTGTTATAGGTTTCCTCGAAGATACAAAAAAATGTTCTATTTCCATTAATCTCTTTTCTTAGTTATTTTAACAAAATTCCACTTGTAGTGTTCTGTTAAGTGATAGGGGAGTATGCTCTTGTCTCTTTGAGACAATCAGAAACCTAGACTCATTTGACAATATGCTTTAATATGGCCTTTGGGAATGAACAAGTGTGTTTGATGTGTTTGGGAGAAAACAACATTGGATAGGAGAGTATGCCCTTTTCCCCTTGAGGGAAAATTATAAATCTAGACTCCTTTCATTTCCAATCGATAATTTTAAATCCTTCCTTTAGATGGGCCCGTTGGTCGAGGTAAAAATCTCTTAGGAATGACCCACGTGAGAATTAGGTATACACCCACCACTCCAACTCACATTAATCAAATTTTATTATTGGGATTAAATCGTTAGAAGCCAAATACCATTTGAGCTTATACTTGGATCTCACCTAACACATCAGTAGGGCCTCATAGTCCCAATCATGTTTACATGACTACCTATGCCAAGGTTCTTTATGGGGCTATATGCCTAAATCGTGTGTGCATAGATACAAGTAACCTATTCGAATGGAGACCCTCACTAAGATCCTTAGAATAGAAGCTACATGGTTCACCCCTAAAAGTGTGATAATCCTAGTGCAAGGAGGATAGTAACCTCCCCAAGACACTCGCCATATCGTGCCTTCCTAAGTGTTTGGAGTCAGATAATACGACATCATGACTGGATCCATTGCATTCTTATTGATGACCATATTCTGATTAGCTCTTGAAGTGTGCCAAAGTTAGCAAGAGAGGATTTTCACACTATACCAACTCCTCAGGGTAGAAAGTATATTTTACTATCTACAATAATAATCTTTCCTGAGAATATATGCACTTCAAAGACATTTTTAACTTAATTGTCATTATTTCTTATCTCCTACAAGGCTTCTTTGTCCTTTGTTAGATTATTTTTAGATGTGTGACCATTATATTTTTTGATTTAAATGCTTAAGAATGGGTCCTTTCCATTGAAGAGATTTCCAAAAAAAAATCAAACTAAAAACCAAATTAATCAACGTAAGAACTCCCAAAATCATTTGTCTAGAAAGATTGATCTATCTAGCCAAATCAACATCCTTTTGAGATATGACCGATTTAGTGAAGCATAAGAAAGAAAAGCTATGAATCGCCCATTTGTATCAAGAAAATAAAGTTGTAGAATGTAAGCTTAAGGATCATCAGCCCACCTTAACTAAAATTAAAGAACAAGCCAAATACCAAGACAAGCTAAAAAATGTAACTTACAAAGCTAAATTCATGCAGTTCGGAGCACGCCTTTAGATAAACTATCACTTTTCTACCCTTGAAAGAGAGGACAAGTTGGATTAATCATACACCATATCCTCTTAATTCCTAATAAATTGTCTTGGCATCCCTACATCTTAGATTATCCTTTTGATTCATGTACATCATCCCCTTATACAACCTCATTTAAGTCAAAACCAATCATCCTTGATAAAATTCAAAGCCAAATAAATAAATAAATTAATCTAATCATCCAAGTCTCCTTCGAGCGCCATATCCTTTTAAGTTTCTCAAATTCTTACCCTAAATCAAAATCATCCTGTAGCTCCACCCTTTGGCTATGCATTGTCTACGGTAGCTAAGTACTTGTCTTTGTAAGCCTCATCATCTTGATCTAAATATTCGCTTGCATTGACAAGGATCCTATCTTCTAAAGATCACAAGTCTATCTAAGGTTGACAATCTCGTTTCATTTGAACCTACACAAGGAAAAGGAAACTCATTCCTTTTTGGCACCAGGTAATCATTAGCTTCTAATACATGCTCATCATCCTAATCAAATCATCATCAAAGCATCCTTTAGTACATCTATTTTCATCCTTAGTCTTTCATTTATCCTTAGAACTCCTTAGGACTATCCTATCTTCATCCTTAGGTTTCCCTAGAAAAACCTTGCATTCATCCATAATCTTCATCTTCATTTACCCATCCTAGGAATTGCATTTTTCATGCCTATCAAGACACAATCAAAGAAGAGAAAAGATACAGATCATAATCTCGCCAGTAGTTCCTCTTACCCCAGCCATCCTAACATTGCGATGGTAACATATGATCCACAACCACCTCAAGTGGACAATGTATGGGTACATCCAACCGAAATACCCACCATGGGTTCCATGGAAGCATTCATGAGTCACCTTGGCCACACACAAATGGTTAGCACAATCGTAGCTCAAAATCATCTTGCCATCTTGTCTAACTACACACAAGAGGGTACTCCGATTCCACCACAACTTCATCCCCTCAACCCCATAGAACCCCTACACATCCATGTTAATGCCTACCCCACCATCATCCAAAAAATCATTGACCCTAGCTTACAAGTATCCCAAGTGGCCTCACCTATCCACTATATCTTGCAATCTAGTGCCAGCTTCCTCAAAATACAAGCAATAATGCAATCCACTCCTTTTTCTATCATGGGGCTACCACCTCCACCTATGGTATCGAAAGGTGCCACTTGGTTATAAATCTATGTAAAAGTACCACCTCCACCTTTCATGATCCAAGCCTCCTCATTAGAACCACTCTTCCAAGGGGAAACACGAGCCTCTATCGCTCAACAAATCATCACCCAAGAAAAAGTTCCACCCATCACTCAGCTTTCCTTTATCCAAGTATCTCTCCCTCCCTTCATCACCAGTTCTAAAGCCCATCAACCATTTTACACAATAGGGATGCCATCTAAAAAACCCCCCAACCAACCATTCACATCAAAAATCCCTACCAGCACAGTCACATTTCCAACTGTCTCTACATCCCAACCTATTATGAGGGTAGGTTCTTCTTGGGGCCTTAGTCAAGAGAAAATGCATTCCCTATAAATACAAACACAATCGCATATATCCAATCCTACAAAGCCACAAACAAATTTTCCATTTGTAGCACAACTACTACAACCTCCTCAAGCTACATCTCCCACCTCATTTACCAATTATCTATCTATGCCACCCACCATCTCTCAAATTTTACTACTACCACATTGTAATACCCCAAAAATCGGCTATAAGTTCATTAACCTCCTATATCAACACATTGAATGAAATCGACATCAAAGTCCTAACCTAAGGCACATCTGAACAATATCGAATCTTAATTGATTATCATAAATTCTGCATCGGGGAATATTCCTTAGTCCTATTTATCCTAATTATCTTTGATTTAATAATTATTTGGCGATAAATCTTATTTATCCTAAAGTTTGATTAATTGAATATTCTGAATATTTAATTGATTAGATTTAATATTGCAACTTAATTATTTAATTGGATTTAATTAAATTATTCCTAACTTGTATTATTTCATTTTGACAATAAATCAAATAACCTATGACTAATTGATTAAATTCTTATTTAATTAATTAATGTCAATTGTCAAATTTAATAATATAGTTTTTCAATAAAAGTTTGATTTAATAATTGATTAACCCATAAATCAATTGTTATATTTTTAAAATAAGTTAAGTTGAGGATAAATCACTTTATTTTTTAATTAATTCATATTAATTATGCACATCCAAAAAATAGTTAAACTTTAAATCAGAAAATCAATTCAAGTTGTTTTAAAAATAAACTCAACTCTCTTTTGAGTTGAAAGCTGATCTCAACTTCTAATTTAAATCAAAAAGTTGATTTGCATGATTTTGTGACTGAATCTATCTCTAATTTCTTGATAACTCAAAAATCAACCTGAGTTTATCAAGAGAGATTTATGGATTTTTCCATGCACCTCCAAAGTCTTGGATTTCTATAAATTAAGGCCTCAGCTCTTCATTTTGGATCGATCCATGAATTGCATCCTCACATTGGCGAATTGGTGATTGAAGAATCAATCTTTGCAAATCCAAGCTATTGTGAGATTTTCATTATTTTGAGCATTCATATCTTTTAGCATATCATTATTTAGATTAATTGCATGTCATATCAGTTTCTCATATAGAATAGATTCATACCAGTTTATTTCATCTTATTGCATAGAAAATTTAGAAAAAAAAGAGATTAATTTTCATTCATCTCACATCTAGATTTTGCATCCAAATCCTTCATTTAGGTGTCGTCATTGTCACTGATCTTGGTCCAATATGAGAATATCATACTTGCACTTACTAGAAGGCAGTAAATCACCTGGTTAGATTAGTTTCCATTTCACTACACGATTTTGATTTCTGCTAACCTCTAATGTTTTACTAAAGTGTTTTGTCTACAGCTAGGTACAGACTTCACACACACACACATGAGAAAAGATCCTCTCATTTTTCCAACTACCCTACACAAACAACTCCCATAACCAACATCCAAGAGCCTGTTTTATCACTCAATAATACATGGATGTATCCCACATAGATTGGCCAGGCACAAAGCCAAGAACATCAATAATCCACACCATTCTATCAACCTCCTCCTTAGCAACAATACCTCCTTGGACAACAACAATATCCTTCCATCCACCAACAACAATAAATAACACCATACGCATGACAGGAATGTGTATCCACCCCTCAACAATGTACATTTCCCATCCACCAACACAAAAAATATTCCAGTCTACCTACATAGTTGGGAAATCCCCTTACCAAATCCCACAATATCCATCACAAAACCATCCATATTTGCTTGAACTATTAGACCCTTTCCCAGTGGGAGTACCCACTCCAATGCCTGCCAATTTAGAATGGGAAGAAATGAAGAATGCCCTCAAAGATCTCTATGTCAAGATTGAAAGTAAAACCTTCAAATTTGAGGAATGTTGTCCCTATCCTTTTGATAGATCTATCACAATGATTCCCTTTCTCAAGCATTTCGAGACACCTAAATTTGACATGTACAATAGAATGGGGATTTGGTCAGCAATGTTAAGGAATTTTATATGGCCAACCAAGAGGTTGCTTAGAACAAAAATTTCCTCATGTGCCTCTTTCCCAAGAACTTTAGAAGAACCGCTATCGAGTGGCTCTATAAAATACCATATGGATCAATAACAACCTTTGTGAAGCTTTCTAAAAATTTTGTAGCTCAATATGCACACAACATAAAAAATGAGTTGTCTCTTTTTTACTTATGCAATTTAAAATGAAAGGGAGGTGAGAGCCTGGATGACTATCTATAGAGATGGAAAAACCTCACCATGAGGCTATTATACCAACAGCCGGAAAAACATCTCACCAAAATATTCAATGAAAATCTACACTCAAAGTTATCCCAGTTCATCCATATGAATTTCATACAAACCTCTCTAGACATTAAGGGCAAAGGAATAGATATTGAAAGAGGCCTCTTAGATGAGGGTACTATCAGACATTATAAAGAAAGTTCACAAGAAAATCTCAAAAATGATCGGTCTTGTTACTAGAATAAAAAGAAGAACATCATTACAGATGGAACCATAGACACCAAACACATCCAGGTTGTTGTGGTAGGCCCACAACCACCTATGGCAACATATCAACAAGTGCCCATTTACCAAATGCCCGAGTTAGCCTACCAATAACCCATACAACACTACCAAAACCAAGAAGATCAAGCCAATGCCATATCAGTCACCCAAGGTCATCTAATAATCCACACATCCAAAATAATCAGAAGTGCACATTCACCCCCCTCAGTGAACCTTTGGACACAATCTTCCATCCAATGGTTGGTGCCAACTTGATCATTTACCTGCAAACCTAGCCATTCAATCAATTGACCCCCAAGCTAGTATGGTAAAAAGAAAATGAGTATTGCGATTAACACCATGTTAAGGGACACACCACTATGAAATACATAAAACTCAAGAATATTTATTTCCAATATGTCATTGAAAAAAAGGATATCACAGTCGATGTTCCTACCCAAGTGTCACCCAATACTAACCTCCAAATATACAAAAATGTTTTTCCTCAACACAACGCTAGCAAAAACATAGCCAATACTAACCCACCACCCCAAAACAAAGGCAAAGGCAAGCAAGGTGACCATGCTGATGGAAAAGACTATACCACCACCTATATCAATTATAACAAATTTGTTGGTTGCATCTCCCAAGTTGAACCTAGTATTAATGTCATCCATGTCAAAGGTGCAGAAAGTTAGTGTGTAGTCACCAACCATAGGGGTAGAATCTTTTTTGTCGATGCTAGTACAAATTCCACACCCAATGCACAATAGAACCTCCTGGAACACCTTGGGAATACCCTTGCCCAGATATCAATCCTCAATCTTCTTCACACCTCGCCCATTCACTAGGTACCATTAAGGCCTCAGCTCTTCATTTTTGATCGATCCATGAATTGCATCCTCACACTAGCAAATTGGTGATCGAAGAATCAATCTTTGTAAATCCAAGTTGTTTGAGATTTTCATTGTTTTGACCATTCATATCATTTAGCATATCATTATTTAGATTAATTGCATGTCATATCAGTTTCTCATATAGAATAGATTCATACCTGTTTAATTCATCTTATTGCATAGAAAATAAAAAAAATAGATTAATTTGCATTCATCTCATATCTAGATTCTGCATTCAAATCCTTCGTTTAGGTGTCATCATTGTCACTGACCTTGGTCCAATCTAAGAATATCATACTTGCACTTACTAGAAGGCAGTAAATCACCTGGTTAGATTAGTTTCCATTTCACTGCATGATTTTGATTTATGCTAACCTCTAATGTTTTACTAAAGTTTTGTGTCTACGGTTAGGTACAAAATTCACACACACATTTCTGGCACCCACCATGGGGCCCTGAAATGGGTTTCCATTCAATTTTTATCAATTTCTATCATCTTCTTGTTGTTTTCTGTTCCAAGCTATGATTTTTAATTTTAGTCCGTACAATTTTCATATGAGTTTTTCTAGAAACTCATATCAGTAGGTACCCAATGTCGTAGGATAGTTGATTTGATCAAGGATCATACCATCAGAAACACAGTGTCGTTTGGAAACTCTTTTGTCGTATGATCTGATACCTATTGTGGTACATGTTTCTGGATTATTGTCTGGAATGTGACCCACTGTCGTACAAGTTTTAGTGCCAGGTTTCAATTGTCATTTCACTTTTTCAGCCAATTTTCTAGAATTGATTTGCAGATTTGGACTGACAGCTAACATTAACAATTGAAATTTGTTATTTCTGATTAATTTCTACTAATTTTGATTGTGAAAAGCCTAAGAGTTGCTAAAAATAGGTAAAAATCTACTAAATTCATTGTGAGGAATTCAAGTAATCTTCGTAGTTGATAACATTTTGATTTGGATTAAAAAGAACTCTTGCGTGTCAAGCTTGTGTGACCTTTATTGCTTTCATATCACAGATTTCATTTTGGGCTATAAAAATGAACATAGATTTTCTTTTCAACATCTTTGTTACACATAGTAAATAGGCCCTATGAACACTATTTATGGTTCTTGAGAGAGTGGGTTTCTAGCAAAACTCTTCTCAACAAAAAAAGCCTTGTAGGTAGGGAGGTTACTGAGAGCGTCTCACGTTCTACTAGATTTGTGCATCTTCAGCTTCTGATTGATACATTCTCTCTCCAGAGAGGTTGATAGATCATAAGTGGTTGACATCATAGATCTTTGTGAGATAATCTTGGTCTTAACATGTCAGATTAATCTGTCTGCTTTGTTTGGGTTAAAAGTGAAAAGGCTAGAGGACTATGCTCTACTCCCTTTTTGGGTAGTATGAGAAACTCAAATCCTTGAATCTAGAACCAGTCTCCATGTGGTATCTTTTGTGAGTCACCTTTAGAGAGGGTTAACCATAGTGGACATTCCTTTAATTGGGTCAACTAGATTGACAAAACCTCAAGCGGTAATAGCCATTTTCATCATGGTAGCAGCAGCCGCTATATAAATGTCCTTGTGGAGGAAATCTTCACAAGTGTGGTCTCTTGTTGGGTTATCAGATCTCCCTAGTAGCTCCTGATTGATTAATTTCTTGGACTATGTCAAAACCCCAGTGTGCTTGAATTGGAGTTCGCCCTCTTGAGATCACAAAATTTGCAGAGCCAGACCATTACTAAAAACCCTAGTGAGGTGAAATTTTCATTTTCTAGGAATATGTGCATTATTACAAAACTTTTTGGAACATATTTTGTTAGCACTTCTAGGGATTAGCATATTTAGTCACTTGGTTATTCATACGTAGGGTTGCTTTGTCCCTTGTTCATTGTTTTCAGATGTGCTTGAAATCACTTGCTTACTATTTTGCATGCCTGTTTATCTATCTGGTTACTAAGAATGAATCAATCCAATACAATCTTCAAATCTGGACAGATAATTTTGTGAACAATCTGAAATTGAAAACTTGAAAAATTGCAAAATCTAATGCCAAACACCTTTCTGGAGTCAAAAGTCATCTTGTAAAGTCATAAAGTTGTACAAATTTTGGAAAGTGTCATTTCATTACCCCTAGATTGTCATATGGTAGCTGGTATATTGTCATATGAGTTTTGCTACCAATCAATTCAAAAAAGTTAAAAATCCTACTATAAACTATCGTGTGAGTTTTGTAATAGTCATACAAGTTTTGCAATTGTCATTTCATAGCCTACCCACTGTCGTACGAGCCTACAAAAAGTCATTTGAGAAATTTTGAAAAATTGCCAGAAAAGTTGTCAGAACTGTCAGAGACCCAGCTTTTCCAACCTATTTCTAGAGTCTATCAAGAAAATCACTATGTCAGGAATAGATTAGAAACTAGAAAAAATCCAATCATTTTCCTAAAGTGGCCTTTTGAATCCGATTTAGCCTTCTATTTAATCAATTTGAGTCTTTTTCATCTTGTGTCAAAACCTTGTCATAACTATCAATCTTCAATCCATCTTCAAAATGACTAAGTGTTCTGAACTCATGTCCGCTATCTTTTGGGTATCTACCCATACATCCAGGGCATATTATCCTTCATTTATGTCTAATCTAAGCTTCAATCAATCAAACCTTGACAAGGTTGCATCATTTGATCTTCTTGAATCAGATCTTTCTTCAGTTGTCTTCATCGTATTGTTTTGCTTCACCCAAGGTTAATGGTGGAAACTAGAGCTTCCTCTCACAAGAAATTGGGAGAAATATCTCATACCTTACCTTTGACTCATATCTAGGGTCCCACTCTTGAACAACTATACAATTTTGGTCTTTACGAAGATGATGGTCTTGGCAACTTTTGATTAAAAATTGGTTACATTCCTCCACCATCAACTCACAGAGGTAATCAACAAACTCCTCCTTGATCTATCCTAGGGAGTCTTAAAACTCCTACCATGTCTCAAGAAGGGACAAACCATGTCTCTCAAAGAGCTCAATCTCAACATGGTGCAAATTAGGAACCCACACCTGAAGAAATTTCTCGGTATCAAAATGACGATGACTTCAAAAGAATGATGAAGCATTTCTTGAAAGAAGATAGAGAAACATACTTTTTACAATTATCTCATCAAGGAGCTAAGCTTCCTCCCAATTTTAATGTGGAAGATATCATTACACATGAGGAAGCAACACCAATTTCAGCTATGATGAAGCAAATGCACACCATGCAAGTAAAACTTAACAAAATGGAAAAAGAAAAAGAACCTAAGGATCTCTCCATGGAGGCCCTATGTCCTTTTCCATTTGATAAAGACTTGTATATGCCACCATTCCCTAAGAGAGTGGAAATGCCAAAATATGATAAGTATGATGGAAACTCTAATCCTCAAGATCATGTCAGAGAATTTTGTACTCAATCTATGAAGTTCATGCATGAACCAACCTATCTGATGCATCTTTTCCCTCGATCTTTGGGAGGGGCAACCATTCATTGGTTCTCTAGGATGCCTCCTAAAATCAAAACCTTTGAGGAGTTGATCAAATTGTTCTATCAGAAATACTCCTACAACATCCAACATCCAGTCATTATGATTGATATTTTCAATATCAAACAATATCTAGGAGAACCATTCCTAACATTTCTTAAAAGATGGAGAAATAAATTCTCTCTCTATGTGCTAGGCCTATTCCAGAAATCGAGAAGCTGGAAATCTTCATCAACAATCTTGTTCTAGAAATCAACTACCCTTTACAAATGCAAAATCACACATCTTTTGACAAGATGGTGGATAATGCAATCAAAATTGAAAAAGTACTTGTGAAAAAAGGAGATGTCACACTTCAAAAGGACAAGTATGAATCTAGTTCTAAGGACAAGAACAAAAATTGGAACAAGAATAAGGGAATCATCATAGATGGCATTTTTGATAATCTCCATGCCCCATCTAAGGCACCTACTTTCAATCTAACCATTGGTACTCAAGCCATCAAAGCTTCAGAACAAAAGGTGTCCAAATCATCTCAAAAGAAGCCAGAATATAGATCTTGGTCCGCTAAGAATAAATGAAAGTTCACTCCTCTTGGAGAATCTTTGGAATTGGCTATGAGAACTCTACTGGCTAATAATATCATATCTTTTCTTGAGATCCAACAATCTAATCTTGATCCTAAGCCGAAATGGTGGAGAGATAATGAATTCTGTGATTTCCATTGAGGTAAAGGTCACAAAACTAATAACTGCTTGCACTTGAAGCATACCATTCAAGACAAGATTGATAGTGGATAAATCATGATTGATAATCCTAAAAGCAATAATGATCACACAACATTCACTAAACCATTTCCAAAGCATAGCCAAGGAGATTCATCTTCTCAACCTAATGTGGGTGCTAAGGTCAATTATGCCTATCCTAGAAATAATACTATTATCAATATGGTTGAACCAAGCCTATCTGAGCATTGGAATGTCATCACAATTGTAAGAAGAGATAGATAAAATCAATCAGCTAATGCAGTTACTCGATCACAAGCTTAGGCACACCTACAAGGACAAATCCGAGATCAATCAAATGTCCCTAAGGTGCCTTTCAATCTATCTTCCACTTCTAAATAGAGGGCAACATCTAAATCTTCAAATCCTAAGGACACAAGGCCTACTTCATACAGTATCATTCAACAACTCCAACATACTAATGCTAAAATCTCCATGTTTGAGTTGCTTAAGATATCTCTAGCTCATAGAGCCATTCTAGACAAAGCTCTGCTTGGATCCAATGTTCCTGATAATCTTGATTTAGATAGATTCCAGGCTATGGTTGGTCATCTTATGTCTCCATAGTATATCTCCTTTTTAGAGGATGATGATAACTCCTTGAGTCATCCACATAACCAGCCCTTGCATATTGAAGTCTTGATCCAAAACTATCATGTCAAATGTGTGTTGATAGATGGGGGCACTAGTCTGAATATTTGTTCTTATAGGTTGATCACACAATTAGGATTTTCAAAAATAGCCACAGATCCTAGAAAGAAAATAAATATCAAAGAATATGATGAAGAAGAAAGATTCTCCAAGGGAATAATCATCTTTCCTATCAGAACAAGTCCTGTCATCAGAGATACTATATGTCAAGTTCTTGATATACCTTTGGCTTACAAAATCCTTCTAGGAAGACCTTGGATACATGATATGAGAGCTATTCCTTCCACATACCATCAGTGCTTGAAATTTCCTTGTGACGGAGTAGAGGTAACCATTCCAACTGACGTGTCAACAACTTGCAATGCATTGAAGGAAAATGCGGATAAACTTGTTCCTAATAACAGAGAATCTTCCACTAAGCAAACAGATGTAGCATCCACCTCTAAGATGGAAGACATTGCAAAAGAGGTCAATATCAAAGAAAATGGTATGGGAGAATATACTATAGAGCCAGTCTTGTCTTTGACATCTCTCGCTATCTCACCTAAGTCTTATGGGCAAGCTCAAAAATAGTTCAAACCAGAATCTAAGGAACCTCTTGAGGCATATAAAGGAAAATTTGTTGTAGAGAAAGTACCTAAGCAAGAATTTGAAGAAGATGAAGCTGTGCTTGCATGGCTTTACAAGGATGAACCTGAATCCCAAGTTGTTCCAACTAGTGACTCTAAAGTATCAAAGGTTCCTTCTAAGTCATATGGCCCATGGGATAAACTGATAGCTAAGATGGGATATAAAGGAAAAGGACCTCTAGGACTATAGGGTAAAGGTCTTCTATCACCTTTTGAACATCATGGTCAAGACAACAAGAATACGATAGGTCTAGGATACATGAAGAAGCCTTTCTATCTTAGCAAGAACTCTCGACATGTTCTAGAACAAATTGAGCCTTCCATATCAAATCAATTAAAGAAGGAAATAATTGAAAAATTTGATAGTGATGATTTAGACATCACTGATGAGCTCATTCCTTATGAGCATTTTCCTAAAGAAATCAAAGACCTCCTTGATGCTAAAGATGATCCAATCAAAAGAATTAATGTAGTAGAAACACAAGAACCTACTATAGAACAAGAGATAGTTGCAACACAAGAACCAAATAATCTTGAAGGCAATCAAAAAGAGGAAGGTGGTACTTATTCTGAGATAGATTCCCATGAGTATGAATTCAAATCAGAATCTAAGGGTAACCCTTCTTGGGGTATTCATCCTAACTTTACTGATGTTCTTAGATTTCCTAGAGGCATAGATGAAGAATCTAATGACTATGAATGGGGATCCATTCCAGAAGAAGATGAGCTTATTAAAGAGAAACATGTTGATGTTATTCACCAATATGCATCTAAACCCAACATAAGTCTAGAGTGAAATGATGAACTTATTGAGTTTGATCCACTGATGGCTGAAGTGGACTATCATAATGACATTGAGCCTATTCATGAATTGAATGTCTTAAGTTGTAATATCACCTTTGAACTCAAGCATCGGATTAGGACCAATGATGATAGATCCATATCCATAAACACTCTTTCCCAATCTTTCACCACTTTGACTATCCAGCATCCTAAACTTCTTGATCAAACCTCCACAAACCCAAGCCATGGTATTTATACCTTCCCGAATGACTATGCCCTTGCTTACTACCTCAATGTAGTTGAGCCTATGAGGACTTCCATCAGTGAATCGAGTGTTAGCATGATAGAGTCAGACATTAAGTATCTTAGTCAAAAAAATAAGAATAAGAATAAAAAGAAAAGGAATTCCGAGGGTGAAAACCACTTTGTGGTAGTCTCAGAACCTTCAAAAGTAAAAATAAAAGACATATCCAAAGGTGAAAACCTCTTTGAAGTGCCTAAGGATGAGATATTTGATGTCCTTCTGAGTCATTTACAGGATAGATCTCCATTTCTAATTCAGCCCACTCAATCTATCAACTTGGGAATAGCATAGGAACCATAGTTGATCCATGTAGCACAATCTTTATCAGAAGAAGAAAAGAAAAAAATTACAACATTCCTAACAGAGAAGAAGATCAAATTTGCATGGAAATATTCAGATATGCCAGGATTGGATCTTGATCTTATAATGCACCATTTATCTATAGCTCCAAACGTTAAACCTGTTAAGAAAAAATTGAGAAAGATGCATCCACATGTTGCACTCTTGGTAAAAGCTGAATTAGAGAAGCTCCTAAAAGCCAGATTCATCTAAGTTATCGATTATACAGAATGGATCTCTAATATTTTACCTATTTCTAAACCATACAAATCAATAAGAGTGTGCACAAATTTTAGAGATGTAAATAGAGCATGCCCTAAGGATGATTTTCTCTTACCTAACATTGATATGATAGTGGACATGACTATGGGCTTTGAGATGTATTCTTTAATGGATGGTTTTTCTGGCTATAATCAAATAAAAATTGCTCCAGAAGATCAAGAGAAAACTACTTTCACATGTGCATGGGGCACCTTCTGTTGGAATGTCATGCCATTTGGGCTTAAGAATTCTAGTGCTACATATTAGAGAGCCATGACATCCATTTTCCATGACATGATGCATAGGACTATGGAGGATTATGTGGATGATACTTTAGCAAAATCTATGATTAGAACTGAACATCTAAATGACTTGAGCAAGATACTAGATAGAATGGAAAAATTTAGTCTCAGACTAAATCCTAAGAAGTGTGCTTTTGGTGTCACTTCTGGAAAGCTCTTAGGATACATAGTCTCAAAGAAAGGCATTGAAGTTGATCCAGCTAAAGTAAAGGCTATCATGGAGATGCAACCTCCCAACAACATTAGTCAAATGAGGACATTGCAAGGAAGAGTTCAATCTATCAGACGCTTCATATCTCAGCTAGCAGACATATCACATCCTTTTACAAAAACATTACATAAAGGTGTGACATTTGTGTGGAATGAAGAATGTGAGAACAACTTTAACCATATCAAGAAGTATCTATCAAATCCCCCTATCTTGATGCCTCCCATTCCAAGGAAGCCTTTGATCTTATACGTCTCTGCTACAGATACATCACTAGGGGAATTACTTGCACAACATGATGAGAACAAAAAGGAAAGAGCTATATGCTATATCAATAGGACATTGGTGGAATATGAAAAGAATTATTCTATGATTGAGAAAGCTTGTCTAGCTGTGATCTTTGCATCACAAAAACTAAGACATTACATGTTGGCACATACCACCCTTTTGGTAGCTAAGATTGATCCACTCAAATACCTACTAAGCAAAGCTACCCTCATGGATAGATTAGCTAAATGGGTCATGCTCTTAAGTGAATTTGACATTGAATATGTTGAAAGAAAAGCTATAAAAGGATAGGTTATTTCTGATCAATTAGTAGATGCACCTATGGTTGATGATACACCAATACAAATGGAATTTCTAGATTCCTCTATCATGACTCTTTCTTCTAGAGAATGGTAGTTATTCTTTGATGGCTCCTATACACATAATGGATCAAGAGTAGGCATATTATTTATAACTCTTCAAGGATACTCCATACCTAAAGCATTCAAATTAAAGTTCCCTTGCACAAACAATATTATAGAATAAGAAGTCCTTCTTAATGGCATGAAACTAGCAATTGAGTGGAGAGTAACAGAGATACACATTCATGGAGACTCTCAACTTGTTATCCATCAAGTCAATGATGTGTACCAGACTAAAGATGAAAATCTCATCCCATACAAGAGAATGGTAGATGATCTAAAGAAGTATTTCATATCTATCACATTTGAGAAAATGCCTAGAATAGAGAATAAGGCTGTCGATGCAATGCAAACACTATCTACTTTATTACAGTAGCCTGAACATGAGCTACACTATGAGTTCCTGGTCGAAGCACTATCTTATCTTGCATATGATTCCCCTAAAACCCACATGATCTACACTGTTGTTGGTCATGATTCATCCAAATACAAAAACCTATTCTCCTATCTCCAAGACCAAAGCATTCCCGATACCTTCAACCGCCATGAAAAGAGATACCTTATCTGTAATGCCTCCTGATATGTCATCATTGGTCACGATCTGTACAAATGAGGTCTAGATGGTACACTACTTAAAGATGTTTAGAATGGGAAGAGTCTCAATGTGCATTAGAGGAAGTCCATGATGGTATTTGTGGGTCACACTTGAATGGTTTAACACTAGCTTGAAAACTTATTAGGGCTGGGTACTATTGGCCTGAAATGGAGAAAGAGTCTATCAAGTTTGCTAAGAACTATCAAAAGTGCCAAGTGCATGGCAACTTAATTCATGCTCCAGGGAGAGATCTAATTCCCTTTACTACACAATGGCCTTTTCATCAATGGGCCTTTGATCTTATAGGAGCTATACATCCTCATTCTTCTAATGGACATACCCATATAATCATAGCTACAAATTATTTTACAAAATGGGTAGAAGTAGTCCCTTTGACACAAGAAACTGGAAAACAAATATCTATGTTCATATTGAACTATATCATATGCAGATATGGGATACCTCATTCCATAATCACAGACAATGGTGGACAATTCAAGAACAAAGATCTAGATGATTTATGTGCCAAATTCAAGATTACACAACATTGGTCATCTACCTACTATCCTCAAGGGAATAGACAAGCAGAGGCTTCTAACAAGAATCTATTGAAAATCTTGCATCATACAGTTAATAAAATAGGAAGAGACTGGCATCTCATGATCAATCTAGCTCTCTGGGCCTATAGAACAAGTATCAGAATGCCCACTGGGGCTACTCCTTTCACTTTAGTTTATGTGTCTGAAGTGGTCTTGCCTATTGAGGTTGAAATCCCATCACTAAGAATCAGAATGCATGGTATAGTAACTGATGATGACAATAGAGTGTCTAGGTTGCAAGAACTTGAACTACTAGAGGAGAATAGACAAGCAGTGTATGATCTATTGGAATTAAGTGAGATAGGTATTGAGAGGAGAGGGGTGACTCAGTGCCTTCAAAATTTTACTTGTAAAACCTTTCAAATCTATAATTGTGTACTGTAATAACCAATCAAAATAACTTGAATCTAATTGCATAAATCAATCATCTAGTTAACTTGAGAAAGTAAACAACATGAAATCAATATGACAATCACATAACACAAGTATTTTGGTAACGCAAAAACCCTTGGTAGAAGGTAAAAACTACAGTGGGGATGACACCCACAAATTTTTCACTACTATAGATAAAAAAGGTTTGCCTGTTAAGGCTACAAGTTTTGATCACTTATGGTGATCTTACCCTGTTAGGAGTAACATATTAGATCAGCTAGATCTACCTAGTTATAGGATTTTGACAACACTAATGAAGTGTGTACTCAGTTAAGAGATTTACATAAGGCTGTTAAGTCTACTCTGTTAAGAGATTTTATCAAAAACTCTACTACAATTGTCAGAAAGTAATAGGCAATTATCTGCGAGTTGACAACTCAATTGTCTGAAATAGATCAATAAATGCTCATAAAAATATCACCTTGACTATGATGATTCTCTGCTCTGTTCTGCTCGGTAGCCTTCTCTAATTCTACTCAATCTGATATCCTATGTACTCTGTTCTTCTCTGTAAACCGATAGACTTGAAGTTAGGCAATGGCTTCAAGTTCTCCATGATTCATATATATCAGTTCACTAACACTTATAAAATGATGCGAACATACAAAATATATAGTGTTCTATTTTTGCCGCTTTAGCAAAAATTAGGTTACAAAAATAATCATAACCCTAAGATCTATGGTGCAAAATTAACCTAGATCAACTATTACAATAAGATAAACATTACATTCAATGAGTATCTTTTACAATAAATGCTCCTCGATCTTGGTAAACCATTTTACGATTTGTTATAACCATTTTTATAAAAGAATGTGCCATTTCAGATTACTATGCCATTTTCTATGATCATTGGTAAACACTATATAAACTACTTGGTGTATACTGCGATGCTCGATGTTTACTGTCTATTGGTGTCGGTGTCGCTGGTGCTCGATAAATTATGTGATGCTCAATGTAAAGGCTTTACCGACTACTCTGTCTTACTTCTGGTTACCAACCAAATCAATATAAGTGACTGACCGACCTGTTTAATATCCTTTGATACTAATGACAACCTTAAATGCTCAATAGAGATTAACAATCTCCCCCTTTGGCATTAGTATCAAAACTTTGAATGTATATAGACAAAATGTTTCTATATATTCCTTATGTCTCTACCATAAACATATCCATGACAAAAAAAAAATGTCTAAGTACAAAAGTACTCCCCCTACATATCAAAGTATACTTATTTGGCATATACATGTTTTCCCCCTTTTTGATAATAATGCCAAATACAAAAAATAGAGTGTATACTTACATCTCATCAAAAAAATTTGGATGGGTTTTCTGTATAGAGTCCAAGAGATCGTCCCATTCCTCTCTCAAGTTGGTAAGAGAAATATGCTCAAGACTGACTTGTGCATGCATGTCAAAGATATTATCTAACACTGAAATCTCTAGTGTTGCTACAAGTTGTTCAGCTTTGACAATATGAGTTTCAAAATTTTTTAGGTAAGGAGTGAGTTCTATTTGTAACTCTGTGACCTGATCAATGATTTTCTCTTCTTGTTTTCTTAGATCTGCTATCAACCGCTAGAGCTCCTAAACTCAATGAAGATGCTTTAAGAAAGCATTTGGCTCAGTTATAGCTTCTTGTGTACTCAACTTTATTTCTGCTTCTAAACCTTTTATCTTTTCACTGACTTCTACAGTGAAGGTGTCTAAAGTACAAATTTTGATAAAAATTTGACAAATTATCTAGGTGATAGATTTTACCTCGATAATGACCTCAGATAATTTTACCTTTTTCAGTGCCACTTCTGTGCTAATCCTTTCTTCCAATTTGTCCTAAATCTTTGATTTTTCCCTTTCTTATATTATTTTGTCTACATCTATATCAGGGGCATTGATTTTGTCGGTGAGGGTAGCAAGTTGATCTATGATGGGAGTATTCTTGTCAATATTTGTCTCTGGTACTATCTGTTGCAGAATATCCCTCACATCATGTAACACTTCTTTGTGTTTGTGTTCTTGCATTAACTTTTCTTGTGCCACTTTCCTTGAACATAGCTCCCCATATCTACTTAGTTCCTTGGGGCTTAGGGTTCTCGAGTCACATTCTGGTATAATTATGACTTCATCAATGGTGACCGACCCTTTTTCTTTCTTCTTCTTCTTCTTTTGTGCAAGAGGTGACTTCTTCTCACTAACAACAATAGCTTTTTCTTCACTCTTTGGAGTATCCTTCCCAATTGACACTGTATCTTCCTTCTTCTACTCCTCGGTAGATGGTGTGTGAGTCTTAGTTGTAGTGTTAGGTGGGTTCACCTTGATCGACTTTGTTTCTTTTGGTTCCTTTATTTCTATAGACTATGCCTCTATTTTGGTAGGCTCATTTGTATCTGTAGGTTGCTCAGGTGCTTGTATCCCAATTGTATCTTTATTTTTCTTAGGATGAGAAGCATCACATTGTACTTGTGAAAGTATTTCAACTACCTCTGCAAGTACAGGAAGTTCACCCAGTAGAGATGTGAACACACTATCAATGTCTAGTGCTTCATCTTTGTTTGGTGCAATAGTCACATCTTCATCATCCTTATCATCAGGATCATTGTTAGTGATGTCCTCAATGAGTACATCATCATCAGTTTTCTTCTGAAAGTGGATCTTTACTTGATCTAGTGCATCCTATGAAATTCCTATTTCTTCCTTTTTTTCGGTGATATCAATTACCTCAGTAATTGATATACTGGTGTCCTTTAATTTCTTTCCCTCAACATCATCAATGTATATACCTTTACCTTTTGAATTGTGTATCTTCTTATATAGTTTTAGGAATGCTTCCTATTCAGCTTTCTCTTCTGCATTCAAAATTAATGTCCATAGAGAATCACATGTGACATCCATATCAGCCACATTCTCATCCATTATCTGCATAGCTCTATTCTTGACTAGAAATTGTGCTTGGTACTTTGTCAAATATTCACTTACAACATCATAGCTGAAGTGTGAGGCTACACAAACTAATCATTGTTCTCTTTTCCTTTTCTTAGTATCTAGTGGAATAGCCCATCTCTCATTTATTTTGTCATCTAGTTCCTTTGGTAATTGACATGTGAATTCCATTGGTACTCTCTTGAATTTAATCATCATCTGGATGATAGCATGTTCAAGCTTTGGCTTGTCCTCAATTGACATTTTGTTAAATCTACCTATGCCTGGATCTGCAAGATTTCCATTTTCAATTATATCTTCAATTATTTCTTCTATTGTACTTTCCCTGTTATGAACTATCTTGAATTGATTAGGATCATTTTCAGTGTCAGTCTCCTCTATATCTTCTTTACTTCTTATGTATTTCCTCTTTTTCTTCAGTGGCTCAGCTAATTTCTTGTTCTTTCTCTTTATCTATTTCTCCATCGGTGTAGCAAGTCTTCTTTTTTCTACTTTTACTGCTTCTTCTTTCTCAGTAGGTTGTGCTATAGCTGACGAACGTGTCTTCATTCCTTCAGGTTATGGTAACTGCATTTCTTGTTCAACATTTGTGGGAGGAACCGGTGTGGGATCCTTTTCTTTGTCTGACTCAGTCTCCTTGCTATCATAGGGCTTGTCAGCAAATTGTAACTGACCTTCAGTTGTTCCTTTAACCGGTGACTCCTTAGATGAGGTAGATGCATTTCCATATCTTCCTGAGAGATCTTTTCTCATTTTCTTCGCCCTTCTAGACATTTTTTTGATCTTTATGTCTCTAGTGATTCATGACTTAGCTTCCTCATATGTGCCAAACCTACTAGTAGTGATATCTATCAGTAATGCCAGCAATGCATTAATAGATTTCAAAGAAAAATTTTAATTCATTTCATATCCCATCAGTGCCAGCCATTTTGTTCTCGGTTCTACTACCTTTATCAGAGAGTGGTCTATGCTGACTACAAAACATATGTCATCTTCAAAATTACTCACTAATTCCCTTGGAATTCTACTCCTTTGATGCATTTTTGTCTAAAATTCTTTGAAATATGCATCAAATTCCTTGTTCAGATTGTCTCCTAGACTTTTCATCATTTCACCAATTTGTGTAGTTATCAGTTTATCGGATTGCCAGTTTACTTTACCGATACCAAGTACATATTTTTGTAGATAGAAAAATGTACAGACAAGCAGTGATCCATACTTACATGTGTTGGAATTCTTTGATCTTATTGTCTTCATATTCTCTTGCAGTTGGTGTAGTATTAGTTTGACAAGATCTACTTGGTGATCATTCTTTACAATTTTATATGCCATGTCCACGACACTGCAGGGTAGACTATTTAGTCTTCTAGATTGAAATATCTTGTACCCAATGACATGAGCTACAAATTTTACCATTGGGTCTTTGATGGTTGAGATTTTCAGTGCCTTACCATCCCATTGAGCTCCAATGTTCTTTTCAACGTCGGGACGAGATGAACTTTGAAAGGATTTTTCTTTGTCGGTTGAAGGGTACCCAATAACCCTACTGATAATCTTCTTTGTGATCTCAATAGGTTTTTCAAACTAGAATTTCCCATCATGAAATCTACTCAATACAATTCTTATCCAGTCAGTTTTGAAAGATTGTGGGTAGTGCATGACACATGATAACCCTAAGTTCTCAATCTTCTCATATTCAGATTTTAACTTTCCATCCGGTCCACAAACTTGTTGATAAGAAGCAATTGTCGCAAAATCACCTACTTCTCTAATTTTTTAGTGAATATAGGCCTAACATCTTTTGTTAACAAAACCCTATCTAGAATACTAAAAAATGCACCCATATCATCTGTTTGTGCTGCAACCTTGGGATGTGGTTTGAATTTGTCCTTGGTGAAATTAGCCCTAACAATTAATTCTACTTCCTCCTCAATGTTTTTTGATTTGCTTGTAGTCAATGTTGATGCCATAAATTTTTTCTAGGGTTTCAGCAAGCAATAGATAACCAGTGTTTGGTAGTAAATGAACTTACTTGATATCATCGAAGAATTGTTGTCGGTTCAATCTACAGTAGCTTTGAATCTTTTCTAGAAAATCTTTAGCTCAAACTCTTCTATGTAAAATCTCTATTCTTCGAAATTGCAATGTAACAATGAACTCTATTTCATGCATATTTATAGACTTTTTGATATTCCCACTCAAACTTTTGTGCATTAAATGCGTGACCTAACTTTTGATATGAAACAACTATCAACTTGGTAATGTCTACAATTTCCTTTTCTCAATTAACATAGAATTTATTTCATCAGTTTGCACTATTGTTAGTTAACCTTGTATAGTGATTACCGACGGGTAATCAACTCTCGTTTCTTCTTTTACCGACTATGTGACATTTGCAAACTCACAACACATAAACCATAGTGCATCTTTATTCATGAAAATTTGGTATTTGTACATCATATATAAGGAACTGTATGTAAAATGTGATCATTTAAAAATGTCAGTTCCATACATACCTTTGTCATCTTAAGTGGAGGTACCGATGTCACCCAATCCAGTGGACGAGGTTTCACTGACAGTGCTACTTGACTCAGCATTCTCATTAGATGCCTTCTTCCACATTGTGTTCCTTAACTTCATGATTTCAGCAATGTTATATCCACTCTCAAATATATTTTTTTCATTTGGTGCTCAGTCTTTGCAGTTCTTGCTTAAATGACTGACCTTGTGACAGTGCGTACATGCCATTCCTGCATTTGTCCAATTTCTCATTTGTCCAATCCAACTCTTTCTATAATAGTTTTCTACAATATGTCCATACCAACCACATACAACACAATTAGTCCATGTATTATAATCCCAAACATATGAGTTACCTTGTCTCTTTGGTTGATATGGCTTTCATTGTAGTTTCTCTTTAGGTGTCCAGACTTGTTTCATTTTTGCCTTGCAGTCCCTTGTAGTGTGTCCATGCTTATTACAAGTATAGCATATTTTCTCCTTAGTAGTATTATTAGCAATGTCATTCTGCTTAGCTCTACATTCATAAGATGGATGTCCAAACTTACCACAGTAATAACAATATCCATTGAATTTAGGAATGACAGAAGGTTTACCTTGTGCATTGCTTTTGCACACATTAGATGTATGTCCTAGTTTTCCATAGTGATAACATGTCAACACTTTAGGTTTTTGACTTTGATTGTTGTTGACTTTTTCAGCTTGTTGTGATGATTCTCCTTCACCGGTGTAGCCTATACTGGCTCTGCTTTCGAATCTTCTCTGATTAGTTATGAAATCATTAATCTTTTTAGAACTGTCCTCAGCTATCTTCATCATTTCATTATGTTGCTTTTGTATCTTTAGTTCATTTCTTAGTTTTTCATTATCTTCTCTGAGTATTGCAACATCTTCAAGTCTTCTTGATAATTCTCCATTTACTCGATTCATTTCTTGATTAATTGTCATCATCTGATTTGATACTTGGAAGTGATGATCAGTGAGTCTCTGTATTTCACTTTCTTTTTCTAGGAGTTGTTTAGTCATCAATATTTAGTCTTCAATAGCCAGATTATGATCTTGTTCATCTTGTCTATCATTGCTCATGATTTCCACCATTCTCACCATTTGAGATTCATGAAAGATTTGAAGTGCTTTTACTTGCTCAGATAGATGCTAATTTTTTTCAGACAAGTCAGAGATTATGCTTTCAGATCCGTCAGAGATGCTTCTAGAGCTTGATCCAATATGATCGAATATTTCATCAATAGGCTCTTCATGATAACCAATTTCATTCTGTAGAATTGTAAGATTCTTTCTTTCAACTAGTAATTTCTTCAGTTCTTGCTCGGCTTGTTTATACTATTCCACAAACATCTGTATTTCTATCTTCTGATTCTCAATAGTCTTGTCAACTTTGTATCTCTCCATGACTTAGATCTTTACCCTTCAATGGTTAAACTATTCAACAAGAGAACTAAGCTCTGATACCAATTGTTGGAATTAGGAGAGATAGGTACTAAGAGGGGAGGGGTGAATCAGTGCCTTCAAAATTTTACTTGTAAAACCTTTCAGATCTATAACTATGTACTGTAATAACCAATCAAAATAACTTGAATCTAATTGCATAAATCAATCATCTAGTTAACTTAAGAAAGTAAAAAACATGAAATCAATATGAAAATCACATAACACAAGTATTTTGGTAATGCAAAAACCCTTGTTAGAAGGTAAAAACTGTGGTGGGGATGACACCCACAAATTCTTCACTACTGCAGATAGAAAAGGTTTGTCTGTTAAGGCTACAAGTTTTGATCACTTTTGGTGATCATACCCTATTAGGAGTAACATATTAGATCAGCTAGATCTACCTAGTTATAGGATTTTGACAACACTAATGAAGTGTGTACTCGGTTAAGAGATTTACATAAGGCTGTTAAGTCTACCATGTTAAGAGATTTTATCAAAAAATCTACTACAAATGTCAGAAAGTAATAGGAAATTATCTGCTAGTTGACATCTCAATTGTCTGAAATAGATCAATAAATGCTCATAAAAATATCACCTTGATTGTGATGATTCTCTTCTCTGTTATGCTCGGTAGCCTTCTCTGATTCTCCTCAATCTAATATCCTTTGTACTCTATTCTTCTCTATAAACCAATTGACTTGAAGTTAGGCAATGGTTTCAAGTGATCCTTGATTCATATATATCAGTTCACTAACCTTATAAAATGATGCAAAGATACAAAATATATAGTGTTCTATTTTTGCCACTTTAGCAAAAATTAGGTTACAAAAATAATCATAACCCTAAGATCTATGATGCAAAATTAACCTAAATCAACTATTGCAATAAGATAAACATTACATTCAATGAGTATCTTTTAAAATAAATTCTCCTCGATCTTGGTAAACTATTTTATGATCTGTTATAACCATTTGCATAGAAGAATGTGCCATTTCACATTACTATGCCATTTTCTATGATCATCAGTAAACACTATATAAACTACTCGGTGTCTACTACGATGCTCGGTGTTTACTATCCATTAGTGTTGGTGTCATTGGTTCTTGGTAAACTATGTGATGCTCGGTGTAAAGGCTTTACCGACTGCTCTATCTTACTTTTGGTTACTGACCAACTCAATATAAGTGACCGACCAACTTGTTTAATATCCTTTTATACTAATGACAACCTTAAATGCTCAATAGAGATTAACAATGATCATCTCAAAGTATATCAGAAGAGAATGTCTAGAGCCTACAATAAGAAAGTCAGACATAGAGAATTTTAGGTTGGCAATCTAGTCTTGAGAGAGAATCCTAAAAATCAATCACATCGAGAATGCAAGGGGAAGTTTGAACCCAACTGGTTGGGTCCCTTTGTTATCACTACTACTTTTGGCTCTGGTGCCTATCAACTCTCAACGACTGAAGGAAAATATCTCCGAGAACCAATCAACATTCTCCATTTGAAGAAATTATATGCCTAAGTCATTCAGTCTATGGTAAAATGTCCTGAAAAAAATGAACATCTTGGTGAAAACCTAGCAATAGATGCCTTGATGATTCACAAAAAAAAGTAGAAAATATCAAAAGTACAAAAAAATTGAAAAAAATGAAAAATACAAAAAAAATGAGAAGAAGAAAAAGTGCCTTGGTGAAAACCTGGAGACAGGCACCTTGGTAGCAAAAATAGAATCTCTGCCAAGATGGTGAAAACCTAGCAAACGGGTGCCACTTGTTTCAAAATGCACCATCTATCAGCACAATCTTGGTCTTTCCCAGCTTTTAGTCTTGCTTTAGTTTGTACATATTTCCTACTTTGTTCCTACTTTCCTATTTTCAATAAGTCAGTCTGTACACCAATCAACTCAAGCATCTATATCCTATCAATGTTCAAACTTGGGGGAAATCAATGTCATATCCTATGGCCTCCAATGTATCTTAGACGTATCATATCCAGTCAAAGTCCTTTGAAGCTTCATCCGAGTCAGTTAGTCTGTCTTGTCTCTAGAAAGGATTTTTCTTCTCCAACAATGCAATCAAACATCAAACATCAAATGGAAAACAATCTATGCTTTTTACATGCTTTTATCTCCTTGTATGCTTACTGATTCGCATTGATATTTTTGCATATTTTGTTCCCATGAGCTCTTCGATGATGTCCTTTATAAGATTTAGAGAGTAATGACTAGGGACATAATCTTTTCTTTGTTTTCTTCTTGTATGTGAAAATCTAACAACTTTGAAAATTTTGGACTGAAATGGTGTCCGAATGTAAGAGCCTCTATCTCAAATTGGATGGCCATGCGTACCTCAACCATTGATACCTAGAAAAATTCAAGGAAGTTTGATCTAACTATTGTCTTTTTTTTGAGTGAGTTCTTTCTCCTATTGTGAAATGTGATCTTACCTAAGGATGTGAATGATAAAGGGTCACTACGAGTAATTCACATTGGATTTAGAATGATCTCTTGACTGCTTGATGTGTTTGTAATGCAAGACATATTCAGGTCATCATGACATTTATGTTTTGATGCTTATACAAATTGCTATATCAAAATGGACATGATATTCAAGTCATCCTGGTGCTTATGCCTTGATGCTTATATCTAATCCTACATTCCAAAAACAAAATCAATATTCATATATCCATGGTTTCCTAATCAATGGGTGTTGTATTGATTCCTACACACACAAATCGGTATTCATATGTCTATGGTTTCATAACTAGTGGGCATTGTATTGATTTATTCGGTTACCTAAAAATTCAATGATTTATTAGTGACTAGGTCCTAGGTCTTAGATTGCATTTTATTTCACATGGTTCTTTGCATTTTGCATGTTTGCATGATCTCACAAATGGCTACATAAACTTCAATGCTTAAATGATTCTTCTATCACCTCTTCCAATCTCACAAGAGCTGACACTTAACTTGAAGGTCTCTTCATGGAGCCACAAGTAGTTATCCTCCTGGGTTAAACATCCTTTTGACATAAGACTGAGTACTTGTCTTCATCAATTCTTGCAAAACATATCATGTGTATCATTACATTTACATTTCATATCATAACCATTTGTTGCATTGCAATACATCCATGTGCATAAGCCTAAAATCATACATACATCTTTTCATAATCAAAACACATTTGCATTACATCCATACATATGAAAGAAATCATTGCATTGCATATATCCATACATACATCCTACTCTACTCATAGCATAAACATCACATGATATCATTGTAACTTGAAAACATGACAAGTACAAATGAAGTCATAACCAACATATCGATCTTGTATATATATCAAAAATATTGAATGAGTTAGGGGTGCACTACTGGGACAGTGTACAAAAGAATATGCTAATGTGAGCTATCAAAGTCAAAATAGTATCTCAATGATCAAAAAGAGCATAGTATATCAGAACATATCAAAACAAATCAACTGTCAGCTTGATCCTCTGCATCTGGTGAAGGTGGAGGTGGTGCATCTGGTACTACCTCTACTCTAGGTGCTCTGGCTCCCTCTGATGCCATCATGTACTAAGAGTATGTAGGGACTCTCTGTGTAGCAAGAACAATAGTGTAATATGTGGACACATAGTAAGCTACCTATGCAGTCTAATGAACCACCTCTTCCTGTAATCTCTACACCTCAACACAAAGCTCACTACACTATATATCTACCTCTATATAGCTCTCCTCCCACTGCACACTGTGAACCTTTAGGTCCCTGACCTATAATTTGAGCCATGTGATAGTCTCCTGTGGAGTAAGAGGAATAGTAGGATCAACATCATTTGCTAGCATCTCAATATCTGGGGCAGGGTAGTTTGTTCTATAGTCTTTTCTCTATGCACCTTATGGTGTCTAACCTCTGCACCTAGATCAAACCCTATATCCTCCTCTATCAGATTAGTGCCACCACCCACAACCTACTTTGTTGCAAGTACCTCATCAGTTGTGCCAACACTCCCTAGAGTACCACCCTCTCCCCTAGTCCATCTATGAGAACCTGTCGATCTACCTTCTGTAGAACTAGTGGGATGAGGGGGCCTCATCTATCCTAATGGTCTATGTATAGGAGCCATCACTCTAGGTCTCAGAGGTGTGGGATGCACAATAGGAACCTATGTGGGTCTGGGACCCTATCTCATCAGTGCTTCCGTCACATCCATCACCTCCTCCATGGAGGGTATCAACTCTGTAGGATTTGAGAACCTATGGATAGGATGGTCAGCAAGCCAAGAAATGAATCCTTCTGTAACTCCAGCATCAAGTACATCTAGCATATACTCCCTATCTCTTTCAACAATAGCACTGTACTCCTATGAACACAAAGCATAAGAGAGCCTCGTGGTCCATCTGAGTCCAAGCTCTGGAGCTATCCGAGCATAAGTGGCATAATCCTTTGGTGCATCCTACACATGTCCATACTACCATCACACCTGGGTGATAATGATTCTCTCTAAAGTGGAGCATGACCTCCCAATCAGCACACGGCTCTGAAAGAAGAAACTAAACTACTCACATGCAGTAGGCCAAGGCTCTATACCCACATATGGTCTCCATCGAACAAAATTCATATCATCGAGGCACAACCTCAAGTACTCTACATGACTCATCTGTCCCTGTATGACATATCCATCATATATATAAATAATAGGCTTCTAAGGCTGCCTCTGCGAGGTACATACTGGTCTCAAAACTAGGATATGCTCCCACACCCAGATCTGTAAAACTAAAGCTCCAGCTGTGAAAGACTTGCTCTCCTGATACACTACCTCATGCATCTCAGAGAACATATGGGCCAAAAGACACTGACCCCAAGCCAACTCAAAAGGTGTCACCATCAGATGTGCAACCATCAGGGCCTAGCCCATCAATAGACCATTCTGTTGATAGTCAGACATGATAATCCCTCCTATCATCCTGACAATAATGCACTCTAGCCGGTGCGTCTATCCATAATGTTGTACTAAGGTCTCCCAGGAAATGGAGGTAGTCATCTGAGTATCATCTCCAAAGAGACGTCTGAATGCTAATAAACCTGAGCTCCCCGAACTCACATACTCTAGCTACTGACCTGCATGGAAAGGAATGTGCAGTATACGATACACATCCTCAAGGGTAGCAGTGATCTCCCCCATCGGTAAATGGAATGTCTAGGTCTCTGAATGAAATATCTTAATTAGAGTAGTCAAAAGTCCATGATTTACCCTAATCTTAGGTAAATGAATGAGGTACTCAAATCAATAGGAAGCAAGGTGTACCCTCATAGGGTTTGGTAGTGACACACATAGTCTCTGAGTGGCTAGAAGTGAAATCCATACATGAACATCTAGATAGATGACCTACACAGTATAGAAATAGGGAATCCTATTAGTAATTTGGTCATAGAACAGGTTATAAGGGCAAGAATTGAATAGACCACTATGTCAGACAGTAGGTTAAAAGGTTAGCAATCAGGCTAAGAGATCAAGAAATTCAAAAATTTGACCTACTACTGAGTTTTAGGCTCACTATTTTCCATGCAACACTTTAGACTAGTAGGGAAATTCATACAAATTTCTACATCATACCATACAATAAAGCATAGTGATAAAACAATACATTCCTCCTCATATGAGTTATGAGGGACCCGATGAAATGTCATACAACTCTTGGGTCCCTCTGATACGAGTCTTGGGGGTTCATGAAATGACAACCTATCTATAGTTCAAAAGTCATACAAGTCTTGCTGGAGAGTCGTATGAGTTTCCATGTGTTCAAAAATTCAAAAATTAAAATGCGTACAAAAAATGCTATAAATTATGAAAAAAATTAACTTTTCAGAGAAGCAAAGAGGTCCACCTACCAGATGTACGTACTGCTGAGGTCTCTGGTGTCTCTGACTGCACTCAAATCAATGCAAACTCATAGGTACCTTTGTTTCTTCCATTTTCTCACTCATTTTCTTGCTTAGAGGGCTCCACAACATTTCTAAAGTCAGGTTGAAATGAATTGAAAATGACCCTTCCGGCCTTTATATAGCTTTTGATCTAATTTTCAAAAGTGCTTCATTTTTCATGAAAATTGCACCCCTGGCTAATTTCAATGTTCTGAATCCATTTTTGGGATCAAAATCAAAATCTGAGATCATTTACTATGTCAAAATCATGATTTAAAATTTTCAGACCCAGGATGGTCTACTGCTTGCATAATCGACCTTCAATCATCATAGAAATCTAGTATTCAACTTAACTGATTATCTTACATCAAACTATCAAAATTTCAACTTGGTCAACCATGGTCAACTCATGGTCAAACCTAGTCAAACTTGGTCTTCTGGACCTCCAAACGATGTAGAATGCATTCTCGAACATCTTTAACCACTTCTTAAATCAATTAACATGCTTCTGAACTATTCAACGATGACTTTTCTTGTCAGATTTCAATTTTATCCTAAAGGGGGCATGGTATTGCACATCATTCAAAGTCTATAATCTAAATTTGAAATCATATCTTTCCTCAGTAATCAAGACAACAACCATGTCTAGTTGTTGATTCATCAAGAAGTCCTCATCGCTCGGGCCAAATAAATCATCACTTGGGGCATATCAGATTCATCGAGATCCATATCTATATGGTATTCTCTTAATCTAGTAAATTGTATCAATTTTTTGTAACCATCAGTTCATTAGTGTTATTTCCTCAGTTCTTCATAACTGAAGGGTTCAGATGTGATACTAATGTGATTCTTATCAACAATTGGGTCTGGAATCGATCACTCACTTCTTCACAATCATAAGGTTCAGAATCAAGTGTTTTGATGCTTCTTCACAATCATCGGTGCATTGTTGTTATAGTTAACATTATCTTTGGTCATTAAGGACCCATTATCTTCATATCAATTTCAATCAGTTTCTATATCATATCAATTTCAATTTCAAACACCAATTTCAACATCATACACAGACTATCTTTGAACCACTACGCTTTGCACAGCAATTCAAAGAGGGGCAAAATGTAATACCCCAAAAATGGGCTATAAGTTCATTAACCTCCTATATTGACACATCGAATGAAATTGACATCAAAGTCCTAACCTAAGGCCATTTGAACAATATCCAATCTTAATTGATTATCATAAATTTTGCATCAGGGAATATTCCTTATTCCTATTTATCCTAATTATCTTTGATTTAATAATTATTTGGCAATAAATCTTATTTATCCTAAAGTTTGATTAATTGAATGTTCTGAATATTTAATTAATTAGATTTAATATAGCCACTTAATTATTTAATTGGATTTAATTAAATTATTCCTAACTTGTATTATTTCATTTTGACAATAAATCAAATATCCTATGACTAATTGATTAAATTCTTATTTAATTAATTAATGTCAACTGTCAAATTTAATAATTTAGTTTTTGAATAAAAGTTTGATTTAATAATTGATTAACCCATAAATCAATTGTTATATTTTTTAAATCAGTTAAGTTGAGGATAAATCACATTATTTATTTAATTAATTCATATTAATTATGCACATCCAAAAAATAGTTAAACTTTAAATCAAAAAATCAATTCAAGTTATTTTAAAAATAAACTCAACTCTCTTTTGAGTTGAAAGCTGATCTCAACTTCTGATTTAAATCAAAAAGTTGATTTGCATGATTTTGTGACTGAATCTATCTCTAATTTCTTGATAACTCAAAAATCAACCTGAGCTTATCAAGAGTGATTTATGGATTTTTCCATGCACCTCCAAAGTCCTAGATTTCTATAAATTAAGGCCTCAACTCTTCATTTTGGATCGATCCATGAATTACATCCTTACGCTGGTGAATTGGTGATTAAAGAATCAATCTTTACGAATCCAAGTTGTTGTGAGATTTTCATTATTTTGAGCATTCATATCATTTAGCATATCATTATTTAGATTAATTGCATGTCATATCAGTTTCTCATATAGAATAGATTCATACTAGTTTATTTCATCTTCTTGCATAGAAAATTAAAAAAAAATAGATTAATTTGCATTCATCTCATATCTAGATTCTGCATTCTAATCCTTCGTTTAGGTGTCATCATTGTCACTGATCTCGATCCAATCTGAGAATATCATACTCCCACTTACTAGAAGGCAGTAAATCATCTGGTTAGATTAGTTTCCATTTGACTGCATGATTTTGATTTCTACTAACCTCTAATGTTTTACTAAAGTGTTGTGTCTATAGCTAGGTACAAAATTCACACACACACACACACATGAGAAAAGATCCTCTCATTTTTCCAACTACACTACACAACCATCTCCCATAACCAACATCCAAGAACCTATTCTATCGCTCAACAATACATGGATGTATCCCACATATATTGGCCAGGCACAAAGCCAAGAACATCAACAATCCACACCAATCTATCAACCTCCTCCTTAGCAACAGTACCTCCCTAGACAACAACAATATCCTTCCATCCACCAACAACAATAAATAACACCATACACATGACAGGAATCCATATCCACCCCTCAGTAATGTACATTTCCCATCCACCAACACAAAATCTATTCTAGTCTACCTACATAGTTGGGAAATCCCCTTACCAAATCCCACAATATCCATCACAAAATCATCCATATTCACTTGAACTATTAGACCCTTTCCTAGTGGGAGTACCCACTCCAATGCTTGCTAATTTAGAATGGGATGAAATGAAGAATGCCCTCAAAGATCTCTGTGTCGAGATTGAAAGTAAAACCTTCAAATTTGAGGAATTTTATCCCTATCCTTTTGATAGATCTATCACAATGATTCCCTTTCTCAAGCATTTTGAGACACCTAAATTTGACATGTACAATGGAATGGAGATTCGGTTAGCCATGTTAAGGAATTTTACATGGCCAACCAAGAGGTTGCTTAGAACAAAAATTTCCTCATGTGCCTCTTTCCCAAGACCTTTAGAAGAACCGCTATTGAGTGGCTCTATAAAATACCATATGGATCAATAACAACCTTTGTGAAGCTTTCTAAAAACTTTGTAGCTCAATATGCACACAACATTAAAAATGAGTTGTCTCTTTTTTACTTATGCAATTTAAAATGAAAGGGAGGTGAGAGCTTGGATGACTATCTATAGAGATGGAAAAACCTCACCATGAGGCTATCATACCAATTGTAGGAGAAAGATCTCACCAAAATATTCATTAACAATCTACACTCGAAGTTATCCCACTTCATCTGTATGAATTTCATACAAACCTATCTAGACATTAAGGGCAAAGGAATATATATTGAAAGAGGCCTCTTAGATGATGGTACTATCAGACATTATAAAGAAAGTTCAAAAGAAAATCTCAGAAATGATTAGTCTCATTACCGGAATAAAAAGAAGAACGTTGTTACAGATGGAGCCATAGACACCAAATAGGTCCAGGTTGTTGTGGTAGGCCCACAACCACTTATGGAAGCATATCAACAAGCACCCATTTACCAAATGCCCAAGTTAGCCTACCAATAACCCATACAACACTGCCAAAACCAAGAAGATCAAGCCAATGCCATATCAGTCACCCAAGGTCATCTAATAATCCACACATCCAAAATAATTAGAAGTGCACATTCACCACCCTCAGTGAACCTTTGGACACAATCTTCTATCCAATGGTTAGCGCCAACTTGATCATTTACCTACAAACCTAGCCATTCCATGAATGAACCCCCAAGCTAGTATGGTAAAAATAAAATGAGTATTGCGATTAACACCATGTTAAGGGACACACCATTGTGAAATACATAAAACTCAAGAATATTTATGTCCAATATGTCATAAAAAAAAAGATATCACAGTCGATGTTCCTACCCAAGTGTCACCCAATACTAACCTCCAAATATACAAAAATGTTTTTCATCAACACAACTCTAGCAAAACCATAGCCAATACTAACCCACCACCCCATAACAAAGGCAGAGGAAAGCAAGGTGACCATGCTGATGGAAAAGACTATACCACCACCTATATCAATTATGACAAATTTGTTGGTTGCATCTCCCAAGTTGAACCTAGTATTAATGTCATCCATGTCAAAGGTGTAGAAAATTAGTGTGTAGTCACCAACCATAGGGGTAGAATATTTTTCATCGATGCTAGTACAAATTCCACACCCAATGCACAATATAACCTCCTGGAACACCTTGAGAATACCCTTGCCTAGATATCGATCCTCGATCTTCTTCACACCTCGCCCATTCACTAGGTACCATCTAGTTTGAGAACTTCATGGTAAATCTATATGCATCTTGTGCTCTCTCCTTAAAACCATCTGACATGCCATCCATTGAAACTGATCACAATCTCCCTCTCTATATCACCGTTATGGTGAATGAATTTTTTGTCAAAAGGGTCATGATAGGTAATGGTTTGACCCTTAACTTGTGCACACTGAAATTCATATAGCAAGTGGGATACATAGAGGATAATATATCACATTAGGTCATCACTATCAAGGCCTATGATAACTTGGAGTGTACCTTAGAAGGTACCATTTTGTACAACCTATCAAGTTGGGCCCAATAACTCAAGAAACCATCTACCATCTTGTTAATCTTTATCTCCTCTACAATATTCTTCTAGGCCAACCATGGATTCACTCCATCAAAGATGTCCTATCTGCCTATAATCAATGCATAAAATTTCTCCATCAAGGCATTGAAATAACCATCCACACTGATCCCCAACCCTTCACATGCTACAGTGCATTGGAAGCATCATTTCCCAACTACACCCACTATCCTAGAATCGATATTGGCACTTTCACCGCTAGCTCATTATGATCCCACTATGACCCACAAAAGATCCTATCCTCCACTCTTTCCACTATTAAGATCAACAAAAGGGGTTGCGGTGAGTACAATTTGACCAGTACCTTTGTAGTAGGGGCCCTACCACTTGATCCACATACCCAAGGGTGGCCATGTCACCAAAGAACACCACCTCAAGTAGAGCCTGAAGTGAAGAAAATGGGTCCATCCACATTCATTTCACATCATATTATGAATATTCAAGAGATGGACCCTGATATCAATAGATGGTTGTATAAATACCCCCACCTCCTCACACTAAACACCTCAAGTACTTCTAGGATAAATACCCTATGTCAAAAAAATGGGATACAAAAAATGGAACTATCAAGGTGGCGGTCTAGGACCTAAAGAAGGTGGCATGAAAGACCCACTAGAGGCCTCACAAAACCCAAGACATCAAGGCCTTGGATTTAACACCCCTTGCCTACATATACAAGGACCCAATACCACAACTTGGGGCACCAATTTGCTTAATGTTACCCTCTTGAATATCTAGGTTGATATCATGGAAATTAAAGAAATATTACGATGATACATTTAATGATGAAACCTTCCTAGGAAACTATTTCCTCTACCAACTTGTCATCAACCTAATTGACCTCCCTCTCATACATCCTAAACTTAGAGATTGGGACCAACCAAGTGTTGCACACATTGATGAGTTCTAAAGAAAAGAAGTGCTCCTAAGGTTCTTGGGAGCATCAGACCAACAAAAAGACTAGAGGAATGAATCAACATATGTCTACAAGATGGACCCCAAGGGATACTTTGGGGAAGAGGAAGTCTTTAGCCATAGAATGAAAAATGAAAAAGAAAAAAATGAGTCATTTTGTGAAAACCTCTCTAGGGCACGTTATGACTCTAAAAAAGTAAAAACAAAGGGTGTCTATTTTAGTGAAAACCTCTCTGAGGTGCTAGAAGATGAAGGAATTTCCTCTTCCTCCTATCCATACTCATCAAAGACACCAAGCCTGTTAACATGGTAATGAAGGAATGTTTAAGAATAATGTACATTACAGTATCCTTGATTGAAGGTGAAAAGGAAACTTTCACAAAACTCCTCCAAGAAGAAACCATAATTTCACATGTTCATATGCTCACATGTCGGGGTTGGATCAAAACTTAGTCATTGATCACCTTCCAGTGGAACCAAGTGCAAAAATAGTCAAGCATAAGCTTCACAAAATGCATACCAAGGTATCCCTTTTGGTAAAAGAAGAACTTAAAAATATCCTACAAGAAAAAATCATTTGAGCTATTGATTATTTGGAATGGATCTCTAACATGGTACCCATAACCAAGCCATTAGGAGAAATCAGGATCTGCATAGACTTTAGAGATCTTAACAAAGCATGCCCAAAAGATTATTTCCCCCTACCAAGCATAGTTATGATCATCAATCTCATAGATAGTCATGAGATGCTATCACTCATGGACAACTTCTTAGGGTACAATTAGATCCCAATAGTAGAAGAAGATCACCATAAAATAGCATTCACAACACCATAGAGCACCTTTTGTTATAATATGATGCCATTTGGTTTAAAGAATGCAGGAGCTACCTATCAAAGAGAAATGGAAACCATATTCCATGACATGATATATAATATAATTGAAAATTATGTAGATCACATTCTAGATAAATAAAAGATACAGTTGGAACACCTCGACATTCTTGAATGTGTGTTCAATTGTCTACAACATTATGGTTTAAAGTTAAACCCAAAGAAATGCGTCTTCGACATGGCTTTGGGTAAGCTATTGGGATTCATTAATATATCATGACAAGGCATCAAGATTGATCCCAAGAAAGTCAAGGAAATAATGGATGTGCCTCCTCCCCAAACACTCAAGTGACTAAGGAGCTTGCATGGAAAATTGCAATCAGTCTGTAGATTCATATTGTAGCTAGATGACAAATGCCAACCATTCACGCATATGCTTCACAAGGATACAAGTTTCAAGTGGGACTCGATCTGTCAACAAATTTTAGAGAAGCTCAAAGAATACCTAGCCAACTCACCCATCCTTGTGCCACCAACACCACAACATCCTCTCATCCTATACATTTTAGAAACTACTACAACACTGGGGGCACTATTGGCCAAGCTTGATGATAATGGCAAAGAAAGAGCCATCTATTATATCAGTCGCACACTTTTAGCTATGAGTTGAACTATTCCCTGATGGAGAAGGCATGTCTTGTAGTGGTTTTCACCACTCAAAATCTCCAACATTACATATGCATTCACACCATAAAGCTCATTTCCAAAGCAGACCCACTCAAGTACCTACTTTCAAAAATAACACTTATAGGAAAAAAGGAAAAATGGGTTATGCTCTTGAGCAAATTTGACATCTAGTATGTAGATAGAAAATAAATAAAGGGGTAGGTCATTACAAATCACCTAGCTAAGGCACCTATGGTATATGTGTATGCATTGGTAATAGAGTTCCTTGATGAACATCTTTGCATGGTCAAAGACCAACTGAAATGGAAGCTATATTTTGATGGCTCTTACACATCTCATGAATCAGGAGCAAGAATCCTCTTTATCACTCCCCAAGGTGATTATGTCCCCAAAATAATTCAAATTGGGATTCCCCTACACCAATAACACTACATATTATGAATAGCTTCTCTTTGGCCTCATGATACATATCCAATGGAATATCACAAAACTACAAGTGTTTGGAGATTCGCAACTCATTATCAAGCAAATCCTAGATGAGTTCCAAACTAAAGATGACAAATTATTACCCTAATAGGAATTGGCAGACAACATGAAATAATAATTCATAAGCTTATGGTTCATGCAGATACCCAGGTGACAAAACAAAGCTGGAGACACCATAGAAACAATTGGGTCTTTATTGGAAATCCATTGAGATTCAACACAATATGAATTTTTAGTCGAGCAGCTACATACACCCATTTATGAGAACATCAACTATTAAATGGTGTGCATTTTGGTTGGTCCCCAGCCCCCATTCTATCATGACATCTATGATTATAAAAAAATGGTTCCATATACCCTCACCTCACAAACACCCAACACTAGAACCTTATTCATAGAGCTTTCCGCTACACTTTTGTAGCTAATACCCTATATCATTATGGATATCATAACATCCTCTCTTAGTTTTTAGATTCAAACAGGCCATTGCAGCCTTACAAGAGGTTCACACCAAAATATGTGGTGCCCACACAAGTGTAATAGTCCTAGCAAAGAAGCTTCTTAGAGCTAGGTACTATTGGCCAACAATGGAACATGATGCATATGAGTTTGTAAAGAAATGCCTACCATGTCAGCAACATGCTAATCTGATCCATACTCCAGGACAAGACTTACATCCCATTGCATCACCATGGCCCTTCTCATGTTTGGGCTTTGACCTCATTGGTAAGATAAACCCCTTTCCTCAAATGGACAAAAGTGTATCATAACTACCATAGAATACTTCATGAAATGGTTTAAAGGAATTCCACTCACCCTTACCATTGGCATTCATATATCTAAGTTTATCATGTAACACATCATCTACCACTATGGTATCCCTTCCACCATCTTTACTGATCATGGCACCCCATTTTGAAACCAACATGTACAAGATATGTATTCTAGATTTCACATCAAGCATCACTTCTCTAGTCCATACTTCCCTCAAGGAAGTGACCAAGCTGAGGCAACCAATAAAACCATTATGAAAATCCTCAAAAAGATTTTTAGTGATTTTGGTCATAATTAGCATCTCCAAATCAATCCCACCCTCTAGGCCTACCACACATCATTCCACACCCCCACAGGAACCACCCCATACTCCTTAGTGTATGGTGTCAAGGTTGTCTTCTAAAAAATTATACGAGTGATGAAGACTATCATGTGGCACACCTCACCCAATTGGACTTGTTAGAGAAGAAGAGATAGTGAGCTTTTGATCATCTGGTTGTATTCTAGAAATGGCTTAAAAGAAGCTACACCAAAAATTTCCACCCAAGATAGTTCTAGGTGGGCGACATGGTCATTAAAGAGAATCAGAATGTCCAAGCTGGTCGGGAAAAGAAAGGAAAGTTTGAACCTACTTGGCTGGGTCCTTATATTGTCACAACATGTTTTTGCTTAGGAGTCTACCAGTTATCTACACCTGAAGGGGATCCCTTGAATGATCCTATTAATATCATCCATCTAAAGTGGTTCTATGCTTGAACTATCCCCTATGTATCTAAAAAAATCCATAAGAGTATAAAAACTCATGAAAAAATCATTGTCTTGGCAAAAACCTAGTAAATAGGTGCCTCGATGATATAAAAAACATCAAAAAATGCAAAAAAAATTAAAAAGATCAAAAAATGATGAAAAAAAGTAAAGAGAAATAATTGTCCAGTCGTGAAAACTTGGCAATCAAGCACCTTGGGTAAGTATGTTGGTGAAAACTTGGAAAAAGGTGCCACACATAGTGGACCATGCCATTATCTATCAAATTCCCATCCCCCTCTTTCCCTTCATCCACTCATCCCTACTTCCCCAAACCCCTATCACCAAGCTTGTATTCCTAAGGTGTTTTATTATCAAGCACATGCAATAGAGAGATGAATTACTATTTCACATCTTGAGCTTCTTATGTATATTACTTATACAACACAATCTCATTCTTGACATCCTAAGCTTTGTATATATCTCTGTCACTATTGACCTATCCCAATCCTTGAGCTTTTGTAAATATCTATTGTAAATATTGTCAATCCTATTATACATATCCTCGTTTGTCCTACAAAAATTTAATCAATTGGTTTGTCTCACCTAGCCTTGTACTTCAGCAAGTTCCTCTGTCATCCTCCTTGATCTATACATTGTCTCGGATTCATATTTTTCCACTAGCCATAGTTTTTCTAAGAAAATCCCACCAACAGGTCCTTTTAGGATGCATCCTTCCTCATGTCTAACCTAATCACCCCATCATTTAGTCAGTTGATCTCTTTTGGAAAAGGACATCTCTTGAATTTATCACTTTGATTTTGGATTGTTTCTTCGGTTCTTGTTTTATATTATTGAAGGCTTCTCATTATTCCTCTCACCAAAGTCCCCATGATCTCCTTATATCATGGTGCACTGCGAATGAGGAATCTAATTTGGGGTGCATCTCTTTTTGACAAAAAAAAATTCTACCTGTGATTCCATCGGATGTGACCCTTTCACATGTGATCTTATCAATTACATGGCGCACCTAGGAAATGTCATTTGTTTGTGGGTTTCTCCCAGTATCATTTTCACCACGCCTCCTCCTAGATTCATGTGTGATGTTGGCGTAACCTTCATGTGTTTGTTGTGTCAGTCTTCTATAATGATGGTGACAAGACCTTGAGTTCCTAGTAACCTTGGTAGGTCTCTAATGTTTCTATATCAAATTAGGGTGTACTCTGCAACATTAAAACAATTAAATCCCCAAGTTCTATTAGCTGCATTTGATTTATATTGCATTATGTATCTTTTCTCACGGTCCAAAAGCTAATTATCCCTCTTTCTCCAACCCCTTGTTCTCCTTCCCTTCTTGTTTGTATCTTTTTTGAGAAAATTCCTCAAAGCTTCTCTTTGTGTTATTTTCTCAAGGGGGCACAACCTCTTACTGTCGTTGCTCCCCTGCGACACCTAAATTTTGTTTGGGGCAACTTATTTTCTTTTCTTTGACACAACGCCACTTGCAGTGCTGCATCAAAGAAGGGAAAAATGTAGACGTCTAAAAATCATTCCTAAAAATTTAAATTAACTTAATTAATAATTCTTATGACATCATTATTAAGCATGGTTGTTATATTCCTCTACCCATTTAATTAAAATTATTTAATTAAGTTGGGTTTATTATCTAAAGTATTTAAATCTAATCCCTTCTCTACTGTATTAAAATTATTTAATACATGTTCCCCAATAAACTCCTTTTAAATAAATTACAATTTATTTAAATCCCTCCACCTCCTAATATTCTTCTAAGCTTGGATTAATCTAAACCTAGTTTAAATTAATCTAAATCCCTATAACTAACAACTATCCTACACCCATCACCTTACTTGCTGAACCTACTCTCCCACCTAATCACTCCCTTAACCTCACTTGAAAGGTGATTTGTAACCTCATTAGTGCTAATGAGTTTCTCACACCTATGAGAAACTCTTCCCAAGGAAGCGACCAAACTTCCTTAAATGCTCCAACTCTTTCTTACAACTGTCCCCCACACTCTTCCCCAAAGTTTCTCACACATGTGTGAGCAATCTTGACCCCTTCAAACCTTCAATTCCCATCTTGTCTCAAATTGACCTTTCAAAATATTAATTCTCTCTATCCCATGTGTCTTCTATGTGGCTCCCATGTGGATGCCACATAGGTGCCACCTCATCAAATCCCTCTTCCTCCTTCCAAAAATCTATAAATAGAGACCTTTCCATGAGAAAATACATCTCATTTTTTATGAATTTTTATCATGTTAGTTTAGCACTAGAATTTCATAAGCATTTAGCATGTTAGTTTTCTTGTTATTGCTTTCAATATAAATCACATAGCATGTTTAATGGTAAATGAATCTTAGCTTACATAGCATTGTAGTTTCCTTTTGTTCTAAATCAGATAGAATGTTTAATGGTAAATGAATCTCAATCTTGCATATCATTTGTAGTTGTTAATATTCATCATTCTCATCATTGGAATCCTTGTTGCAAACTAGATGTTCTTCATACTAGTTTTGCATTGTTTTGGGATCTCCTTTAGATTGCATCTAAGACTTTATCATTTCAAGCTTGCATTGGGGATCATATATTTTCATTGTGTTTTGGAGAGTTTATCCACATATCTCCACAATGAACAAATCAAACGGGACTTGGGTGCTCCCGTTTTGGTTCAATCAAAGGTGGTGTGTTGAACCCTTTTGTACTTGTTGCATGCTTCTTTAAACTAACATTTTCTTTTCTGTGCGTACTCCCAAGAGGTTAGGGTTCTTCACTTTAATAATTTCAACAATGAAATTTTTTAAATTCAAACAATTATTTAGATTTTCAAACCATCAGAGGGCTTTGAAAATGATCTAAAAAGGTCATGAAAATTTTTTATTTTGATTTGGTCCTGCGAGTATTTTATATGCTTTTGAGGCCAACTCAATTTAGAGTTTTGAAGGTGCAATAATCATTTCATCTAATCCATCATATATATATATATATATATACATATATATATATATATATATACATATATATATATATATATATATACATATATATA
>BSBK01010586.1:20000-108225 GCA_027943335.1 Chamaecyparis obtusa | reverse complement strand
TGAACAACAAGGGTTCATAAAAAAACCATATGACAAGAATGCATAAAATCTAAGAAATGATGAACATATACAAAACAACCCAATCTCTATACATGTCTGCATATCAAAGCATATCTTGTGCACCTTAAATCTAGAATGTGAAATGTGTCAAGCTCGACCAAGTTGAGCCAACATAGGACATGCAACCATATTAGTCTAGAAATGTGCAGGTATGCAAAAATGTATGTGAAAGATGTCACTACCAACTATATCAATGAAGAATACATGTTGACCATATACCATTCAAGTGACCCTGTTGAAAAAAGTAATACTAGAGTATATCAAAAAACCTTATTAAACATGTTACATTAGTGTATATACCACTATTACATCAATCAAATAAGTTTGTTCCTGTCTAACTCATGACTATATCTTGTCCAATGATCAAAACTACAATATTTGGGGTTGAATTTCAATGCCAATTTGCGACACCACTACAATTTGTGTTTTTATTTACAAGTGCCCCCAACAGTGTCATAATAGTGATGATGATGTCGTAATTGCAACACCCATTTGGTTATAAACAAAAAAAAAAGAAAAAGAAAGTATCATTTGTAAATTTTGTGAATTCGAAGAGCTACTGCGAAGAGTGCATTTGAGTTTGGCATGCATGAAGAGGCTGGTACCGTGTGGGAAGAGGGTACTGGCACTTGAGGTAGCCATTAGATCTTTGTCTTCTCATTAAATCAATTTCATTTTGATGGCATTTGTTAATTTAATGGCACAATATGAATGTTAATAGTGGCATTGTTTACATCTTAGCATTTGGAATGCTCGATGACCCAGGAGCTTTGAGAGCTAGGGCATCGTTGCTATTACGTTCAAGGCATTGTGTGAAGTTTTTGATCTCTCTTTATTTGTTTTAATGTTGATATTCACTATGTGGTACTCCCTGTTTATGATCATTTCATGAGAAAATATCTTGGTGGCTCATGGACTGCAAGCTAGGGCATCATACATTGTTTATGAGCTCACTATTGAATATTGGCATTGTTTACATCTTTTCATTTGGAATGCTTGATGACCCATGAGGTTTGAGAGCTAGGGCATCATTACTATTACCTTCAAGGCATTGTGTTAAGTGTTTGATCTCTCTTTATTTGTTTTGCTATTGATATTCACTATGTGGTACTCCCCGTTTATGATCATTTCATGAGGAAATGTCTTGATGGTTTGTGGGCTGCAAGCTAGGGAATCATACATTGTTCATGAGCTCACTATTTAATACTGGCATTGTTTATATCTTTTCATTTGGAATGCTTGATGACTTGCGAGCTTTGAGAGCTAAGGCATCATTTCTATTACCTTCAAGGCATTGTCTGAAGTGTTTGATCTCTCTTTATTTGTTTTGTTGTTGATATTCACTATGTGGTACTTCACATTTATGATCATTTCATGAGGAAATGTCTTGATGGATCGCAGGTTGCAAGCTAGGGCATCATACATTGTTCATGAGCTCACTTTTTACTACTGACATTATTCATGAGCTCACTGTTTAATATCTAGCCAGGTGATGTAAATGGTACTAGACCACCCCAATCAGCCCAATAAAATCTGTCATGTTTATCTTTTTCAAATACACTCGTTCACCATTTTGTTCTTATTCTTCACATAAATATTGCATCAAAAGTAATTGTAAACAATGATTCAAAGAAAAGAGAAACAACTACAATAGATCAGACCCCAAAAGAATATATTCAAGGAGAAATAGTGCCCTAATATGAGACAAAATGAACTCTTAATGTAAGAAATCATGGAACCAAAGAGGGGAAAGTAATGCACCAACTAGACTCAGGAAAATATAGCTTCTGAAAACATAGAGGATGCTAACAGAACAAGGAGGTTAGCCCACACAAATTTCATACCTTGCCCACACAAGATCAACTGTAAAGATCTTAGCCTTCTTCTCCCCTAAATTCACAATAAGAACAGTTAAAATTGAATGCTCTTAGTTTTTCTTCAAATCTATTCGAAACTTCTATGAATTCACTGTGCATCAGGTATGACATATGAAGGAATGAATTTGAAATAAGAAAGAAAATTATTTCTGTTTAAAAACTAGCATAATTAAGCCTCAAACAAAAAAAATGCAAATGTATAAACTTACTGTAATGATCAGGAGTCAAAGGTAATGATCAATGAGGTTTCTTCTATTAGATCTTACATTAATACACTTACTATTTTGAATTTGAGCTTGGGCATCATGTAATGTTATTGTTGTCATTGCATGCTTGCTACTATTGTGCATCATATATTATTTTATACACTGTTTATTTCATTGAGACCGTGAGCTTGGCATTTGTGATGTATTTCCTATTATTGGATCAATGCTACCATGTTGTTGAGTCTATGTATGGCTTGACTATGCACATGCATAATTGTAGATGAGGATCAATAATAGGCTGCCAGGCATTTCTTAGATCCTTTGGATCTACTCCCATCTTTTCCTTCCTTGTAGGTTTTGGATCATACAAGAGCATACTGGATTGAACGCCAGGTCAACACTTTATTACTTCAGGAAATGTCTAGTACCTTCATTATTTATGTTCATCCACTTATGTATGTTTGCATTCATTCATATTCTTTTGAAAGTTGGCTATTATTGACCATATAGGACCATTTTTTATGTTTTTGGGTTATTTGATGAAAAGATGTAAATAGGGACATCAGTAATAAAATAGGGATATCTTAATAGGAATATATTAAGATTAATATTGTAAGTAAAAATATTACACAGTAGCATTCAGATTAAGTACAAGATGAATTCACATGCCTTTAATGATGACACACTTTTGAAATTATCACTCATTGGTCATTTGACAATTCAAGATATAAGTATCAGAATATAAACTATTGTAAAAGGAAGAAACACATATGTATCATCATTTAATACAAAATATAAAAGTATCCCATAGACACATAGTTGCTATTATAACAACTATCCTCTAATCCCATAGTGTACTAGTCTCAAGATAAGAACAATTTACTTAAGTCATCATATAAGTATCATCCTAAAGTTTAAATAGACATTGACTATGAATATACAACACTAAACCATAATAAATTACAGAGTTTCACTACAACTTATATGTCCACTTACAATCATCCTACTACTTACATTGCAATTTCTATGTCCACTTTCAATAATAAATTACAGAGTTTCACTACAATTTCTATGTCCACTACCATTAAAATATATCACTTCTCCTGTTATATAGGCATCCTTCTCATTAAGTGTTTCCATTAAAATATATCACTCTTGTTATATAATGTATATGCATACTTGTTTAAAATTTCATACTTGTTGCTCTTAAATATTATTACCATTTCACTCAAATTTACATGACATTAAAGCCAAGCCCAAAATGTATACATACGTGTAATTATAGGAGAAGCTGGATTCTGTAACTATTGAAAAAAAACAAAAAAAAATGATGCCAATAGCAGCTTATGACAAACTATACTTGTGCTTACCACACCATACCTCAACATCATAATGTTTATCATTTTCAAGCTTCATCGAGGCTTCATACCATGCACCATCTTCAGATTTGTACGCAACACTGATTTAGGCTAGAGGTAGACTACATGTGTCATGTAAACAACATGGTTGAATGCAATCTCTTTTGCGCTTTTTCAAGAGTTTTCCCACCAATACAAGCGTAAATAATGCATTGAACATATTCTATGAACACTGCATGCTATGAAGTCTTGCTGAAGCTTGAAATATATCACTCCTCATGTTATTGTCAAAATTAAATTCAAATATTTCTCAAAACATTTATTCTTGTAAAATTAAGATATCCTTATCTCAATAATAAAACAATCTTGCATAATAGCTTTTGAATCACATTAACACACACCCATGATCTGTAGCATAGTTCATTTTAGAAGTGTATGGATTGACTATGCACATGCATAATTGTAGATGAGAATTAGTAATAAGGTGACAGACATTGCTTAGATCCTTTAGATCTAACCCCATGTTTTCCTTCCTTGCAGGTTTCAGATCATACAAGAGCATACTGGATTGAACCCTGGGTCAACACTTCATTACTTCAAGTAATGTTTGGTACCTTCATTATTTATGTTCATCCACTTATGTATGTTTTCATTCATTCATATTCTTCTAAAAGTTGGCTATTAATCACCATATAGGATGATTCTTGATATTTTTGGGTCATTTGATGAAAAGATGTAAATAGGGACATCAACAATAAAATAGGGATATTTTAATCTTTATGAGCTCAAATTTAAAATAGTAAGTGTATTATTTTATTAATGATGTCCCTATTTTATTATTGGTGTCCCTATTTGATCTAATAGCATCAATATAACAAACAGAGCACCAACCAATCAAATAGGGACATGAGGTGCTCAAATACTAAGCTCATAAAAAAAATAAAATTAGTCTTAATAAATTCTTATAAAATAACATATATTGTGTGAAGTGTTTGATCTCTCTTTATTTACTTTGGTGTTGATATTCACTATGTGGTACTCCCCATTTATGATCATTTCATTAGGAAATATTTTGATGGCTCGTAGACTATAAGTTAGGGTATCATACATTCTTCATGAGCTCATTGTTTAATATTAGCATTGTTTACATCTTTTCATTTGGAATGCTTGATGACCCACGAGCTTTGAGAGCTAGGGAATCATTTCTATTACCTTCAAGGCATTGTGTGAAGTGTTTGATCTCTCTTTATTTATTTTGTTGTTGATATTCACTATGTGGTGCTCCCCGTTTATGATCATTTCATGAGGAAATGTCTTGATGGCTTGCAGGCTGCAAGCTAGTGCATCATGCATTGTTTATGAACTCACTGTTTGAGCACCTCATGTCTCCATTTGATTGGCTGGTAATCAAATAGTGAGCTCATAAACAATGCATAATGGCTAAGTTTAAATTCAAAATAGTAAGTGTATTATTTTATTAAGACTAAATATATTGTTTTATCAAGATTTTATTAAGACAAAATATTTTGGTTTAGTTTTTTGTTGTTTTATAAGATTTTATTAAGACTAAATATATGATGTAAACTCATAATTATACTTGATATATATATACTTCAAAGGAAGAATTATGAAATATAGTTGTAGGTAGTTATCTCTTCTATAATGATGGAGGAGTGAAAGGTAATGATCAATGATGTTGATGTTGTTAGATCATACATTAATACACTTACTATTTTGAATTTGAGCTTGGGCATCATGCAATGTTGATGTTGTCATTGCATGCTTGCTGCTGTTGTGCACCATATATTATTTTATACATTGTTTATTTCATTGAGACTGTGAGCTTGGTTTTTATTTTAGAAGTGTATGGCTTGACTATGCACATGCATAATTGTAGATGAGGATCAATAATAGGATTTCATTCATTTCTTAGCTATTTTTTATCTAATCAGGCCATCTCTCTTTTCTTTGTAGGTTCTGGATCACACAAGGGCACACTAGATTCATACTCGGGTGAAAAATTTATCACTTTAGGAATTCTCTGGCACCCTTATTATTTATGTTCATCCTCTTATGTATGCCTGTACTCTTGCATTTTCTTCTAAAAGTTATTTTCCTTGTATAGTATATACAAGTTATTTTTCATATATATACATGTAATCTTTAGATGCAAAAATTTATTTTCCTTTACATGTGTCTTTGCATGAAATAAACACAAATCATACCAGATCATCTAATAATGCAAACTAGAGTACTGTAGTCACTCGTCTAGTAATTAGTTCCACAAACCATTACTAAGGATTGAACATAAGTCTATGTCCCCAAACCTATTGTTCTATGTGTATAAAACAATATGTGGTGCACAACATCAACAAGCATACAATGACAACAATAACATTGCATGATGCTCGAGCTCAAATTCAAAACAATAAGTGTATTAATGTATGATCTAATAGCAGCAACCTCATTGATCATTACCTTTCACTCCTCCATCATTATAGAAGAGATAACTACCTACAACTAGGGCATCATGCATTGTTTATGAGCTCACAATTTGAGCACCTCATGTCCTTATTTGATTGGCTGGTGCTCAAATAGTGAGCTCATAAATAATGCATGTTGCCCTAGCTTGCAGTTCGCAAGCCATCAAGACATTTCCTCATGAAATGATCATAAACGAGGAGTACCACATAGTGAATATCAATAACAAAAAAAATAAAAAGAGATCAAACACTTCACACAATATATGTTATTTTATAAAATTTTATTAAGACTAAATATATTATTTTATGAGCTCATTGTTTGAGCACCTCATGTCCCTATTTGATTGGTTGGTGCTATGTTTGTTATATTGATTCTATTAGATCAAATAGGGACATCAAATAGCTGGGACATTAGTAATAAAATTATACACTTACTATTTATAATTTGAACTCATAAAGATTAAGATATCCTACTATTTTGAATTTCTATGTGCTTTGAGCCAATGAAATTTTTGTAATTTTGTAATTTTGAAAAAGAAAGTGTCATTTGTAATTTTTGTGAATTTGAAGAGCTGCCGTGAAGATGACATTGCACTTTTGCATGGCACGAAGAGGGAATTGTTTATGAGCTCACTATTTGAGAACCTCAATTCCATTTTGATGGCATTTGTTGATTTATTGGCATAATATGAATGTTAATAGTGGCATTGTTTACATCTTAGCATTTCGAATGCTCGATGACCCACAAACTTTGAGATCTAAGGCATCGTTGCTATTACCTCCAAGGCATTGTGTGAAGTGTTTGATCTCTCTTTAATTTTGTTGTTGTTGATATTCACTATGTGGTACTCCCTATTTATGATCATTTCATGAGGAAATGTCTTGGTGGCTTGCATGCTGCAAGCTAGGGCATCATACATTGTTTACAAGCTCACTATTGAATATTGGCATTGTTTACATCTTTTCATTTGGAATTCTTGATGACCCGCGAGGTTTGAGAGCTAGGGAATCATTTCTATTACCTTTAAGGCATTGTGTGAAGTGTTTGATCTTTCTTTATTTATTTTGTTGTTGATATTCACTATGTGGTACTCCCCGTTTATGATCATTTCACGAGAAAATATCTTGATGGCTCGTGAGCTGCAAGCTAGGGCATCATACATTGTTTATGAGCTCACTATTTAATACTAGCATTGTTCATGAGCTCACTGTTTAATATTTGGCTAGGCCATATAAATGGTACCAGGTCAACCCAATCAGCCCAACAAAATGTGTCATGTTTATATTTCTCAAATACACTTGTTCACCATTTTTTTCTTGTTCTTCACACAAATATTGCATCAAAAGTAATTGTAAACAATGATTCAAAGAAGAAAGAAACAACTACACTAGATCAGACCCAAAAAAAATACAATAAACTACAATATCTCACAGTCTCAATAAAATAAATAGTGTATAAAATAATATATGGTGCACAACAACAGAAAGCATGTAATAAAAGAAATAAAATTGCATGATGCCTGAGCTCAAATTCAAAACAGTAAGTGTATTAATGTATGATCTAATATTAGCAACCTCATTGATCATTACCTTTCACTCATCCATCATTATAGAAGAGATAACTACCTACATCTAGGGCATCATGCATTGTTTATGAGCTCACTGTTTGAGCACCTCATGTCCCTACCTGATTGGTAAGTGCTCAAATAGTGAGCTCATAAATAATGCATGATGCCCTTGCTTGCATCCTGAAAGCCATCAAGACATTTCCTCATGAAATCATCATAGACAGGGAGTACCACATAGTGAATTTCAACAATAAAACAAATAAAGAGAGATCAAACACTTCACACAATATATGTTATTTTATAAAATTTTATTAAGACTAAATATATTATTTTATGAGCTCACTATTTGAGTACCTCATGTCCCTATTTGATTGGTCAGTGCTCTATTTGTTATGTTGATACTATTAGATCCAATAGGGACATCAATAATAAAATAATGCACTTACTATTTTGAATTTGAGCTAATAAAGATTAAGAGCTCCTACTATTTTGAATTTCTATGTTCTTTGAGCCAATGAAATTTTTATCATCATGATGAAGTAATAATGCATTAAATGTCTAACTTATGTCCCTATTTGATTGGAGGGTGCTCTGTTTGTTATATTACTACTATCAAAATACAATGGCAGTGGTGATTCAATGCATCTACAGCCTCAACAACATGGGAGCATTGATCCAATAACAGAAAATACATTACAAATGCCAAGCTCATAGTCTCAATGAAATAAACAGTATATAAAACAATGTATGGCACACAACAACAAGCATGCAATGACAAAAATAAAATTACACGATGTGTGAGCTCAAATTCAAAATAGTAAGTGTCTTAATGTATAATCTAATAGCAACAACTTCATTGATCATTACCTTTCACTCCTCCATCATTATAGAAGAGATAATTACCTACAACTAGGGCATCATGCATTGTTTATTAGCTCATTATTTGAGCACCTCATGTCCCTATTTGATTGGTTAGTGCTCAAATAGTGAGCTCATAAATAATGCATGATGCCCTAGCTTGCAACCCACAAGCCATCAAGACATTTCCTCATGAAATGATCATAAATGGGGAGTACCACATAGTGAATATCGAAACAACAAAACAAATAAAGAGAGATCAAACACTTCACATAATATATGTTGTTTTATAAGATTTTATGAGCTCACTATTTGAGCACCTCATGTCCCTATTTGATTGGTTGGTGCTCTATTTGTTATATTGATGCTATTAAATCAAATAGGGACATAGAATTTGATATCAACCTATCATATATCCATTCCAAATGATATAACTCTATTTGAATAAACATACATGCCAACCATTTGAAAAAATATCCATATGAAATCTAGAGCAATACATAAATTTTATAGAGAATTCATGATTTATAATGCCCCTTTAATTATAGTGAATTAATTTTATAGTGAATTGATGATTTATAATTCATTTGTAGCAACTCAATGTGTTTGAACTTAAGAATACCCCTTACTTGGTTTCCTACAAAGCCTTTAGAAAAATCTGTTAGACAATGAGAAGCTATGAGAAGGTGACATGAAGCTAATGAAAAGAGGCATCTCCAATTTGTTTTTCAGATATACACTTTAAGGATCATGTCAGATAATACAAGGCAATTCAATCAAAATAGGGAGACAATCGCTAGATTGTTGTCTAACTTTCAAAGAAAAGGCGATGACAAATGTCATTGTCCATGCAAGAGGTCTAATGGCTTAAAGACAAGAAGAATCAAAATAAAAATAAAAAAGAGACATTGTAGGGAAAATGGTCACATTGAAGGGGGGATTGACTATAATCCAGTGGTAAGTTGTTTGTTATATTGTTTTCACAATTAATATACATATGAACCATGGAAGGAGGTTCGATTATCACATTTAAGGGGGGTTTTATTATCATCATTTTTACATAGGTCAATCTCCTCAGTGTGAATATAGAGGAACATGGAGGTGTGAGTATTGAGGTTGAAGATCATGATCCCATAGAAGATGATGATCATGCACCAGAAAACATATTTGAAGATGATGGTATGAATACATTGATCATTGACACATTTGGTACTGGTGTTGCTAGTGTTGTTGCTACTGCTGATGATGATGATTATGATGAGGATGACATTGACGATGGCCATGATATACCTCTACTTGAGAAGGAAAACACGACTCTTTACGAAGGCTCCCAATCTACTCTTCTCTCTATTGTATTGTTGTTGGTGAATTTGAAGGTTATGAATGGTTTATCCAACATAGCAATGTCATGTATGCTAAGGTTTGTCATATATGTCATTATAGTCTATAAAAGGTGAAACATGTACCATTAAGATTTTTTATAGTAATGACTTATATTATTTGTTGTAGATTGATAAGTGACTTTCTATTACCACCATCAAATGTTCTCCCTCGCTCATACCGAGAATTATGTGCCACTATGAAACATATTGGAATGGAGTATCAAACAATAGATGCTTGTCCCGAAGATCATATTATTTATTACAAAGAAAACAAAAATGCAATAGAATTCCCTGAATGCCATACGAGTAGATATCAAAATGATTAAATGACAAAAAAGGTGCCTCACAAGGTTCTTTGTTACATGTACATTGTTCCACGTCTGAAATGATTATTCAAGTGCAATAGCTTAGCACAATTTATGGATTACCATGCACATGACAGGAGTCAAGATGACATTATTCGAATGCCTATGGATGTTTCATCATTAATGGACATAGAGGAAAAGTGGCCACACTTTAAAGAGGAACCTTAAAATCTTAGGCTTTATTTGGCATCAGACGGTGTCAATCCGCATGGAGAGATGAGATCCGTTTACTCAGTGTGGCTTATTTTTGTTCTAAACAATAACCTTCCTCCATGGATGTCAATAAAGAAGGAGCACATTATGTTGGCAATGACTATTCTAGGTATCTTATTATTTTATAGTTATCTACATGTAATGATAAGTCTTGGAGTGAAATGGCCACAATAATTATCTAATGTTGTTGTTAATTCAACTAGGTAAGTACCAAGAGAAAGATATGAATGTATATATTATGCCTCTTATCAATGAGTTGTTGGTGTTATGAAATGGTTACACTATGTATGACATCTCTCGACCAATTGGATAAAGAAAATTTCAATTCTATGCAATGCTTGTGTGGAAAATTCATGATGCTCCAGGGTTGACATATTTCTATGGTATGTTATGGTCAATTCTAGTTGTATGCAATAATTCTAATTCTAAAAATATACATATTTAATCTAATTGTATCGTTATGTTGTAGGTTTTCAAACAAAGAGAAAATTGGCATGTCTAATGTGTGGTCCAAAGATGAAATCCCATCATTCCAAAAGTTTAATAAAATAGGTGTTTGATGAGTATAGACAGTTCCTCTCCAAAAATCATAAGTATCGAAGTGCATAAAGACATCTTTTCAATGAGAAAGAAGAGACTACATCAAAGCCCTGAAGAATGAAACCTCACCTATGACAGTTGGAATAAAATAGAATTCAAGGTAATATCATTCCATGTAATGTTTGATGTTTGAAAATTATATATTTTGATTGTGTTTTGTTAGCTAATTATGTAGTTGATGATCTTGAAGGTCGTAAAGGCATCACCGACCAGCTTCCAAAGGGACTAAAATGTTATCCTAGAGAATTTAGTAGGTTGCCCTACTATGAGCATCTACAAATTGTGCATTTGTTTGATACTATGCATATTGGAAAGAATGTAATAGAGACACTATGAAAAATATTGGACAAAAGGCATGACAAAGAAAAACTTGACAAAATTTGTGACATTCATGATTTCAATCATGTAATGAAAAATATCATTGAATCAAATAGTAATGGAGACTAGATTAATGCAAGTTCTCTTCCCTGGTTATTAAAAGAGCAACAAAGTAATGCCATAAAAGAAGTGATTCAAAAAATTTGATTTCCTACAAGATTTGTTGTGGATATAAACAATATCATATCAAAGAAAAATGATTTTGGGTCAGGGTTGAAAATGCATGATTGGCATACCTTCATCAAGGTAAGTCATAGTCTTTTGTATTTACAATATATTTGTGTAATTGCATTCAATTTTCATTGTATGAAATGATCAATTGAGAATTGTTGTTGTATTTGCTATCCCTATCTCTCGCAGAGAACTTCGACAATAATATCAAACTAGTGATATATGATCTTGGAAAATATATGAGGTAAGCAGTGATATTTGTTCAATATATCAAACAATAATATCAAACAAGTAATATATTATAAAGTTTCGTATTTATATATTTATGTCTTGAATCCCTTGTAGGTGTTTGTCATCTAAAGAAATCCATAAAGAAGATATAAAATATTGGAAAAAAAGAATTTGTCAATTAATGTGTGAAATGTAAAAGTGTTTACCTCTAGCTTTCTCAATGCACAAGAACACTACCTCATATACCAAGTTGAGGAGATTGAATTGTGTTGACATGTACATGCTAGGTCAATGTGGCTGGTTGAGAGACACTTGAAATTTTTGAAGGGTTTGGTATGAAAAAGAGCACGTCTTGAGAGTTCTATGGTTGAGGGATATATGGTATACCAGATGATGGTGTACATTACTCAATATCTTTCTAATCTTAAAACAAAGACCCATATAGATTGCATTTGTGATCTCAACTCAATTAAAAAATTTGAAGGGGAGTACTTGGTGGGCAATAGTAGATTTAGGAAACTGAAAGGTAATAAATTATGAGATGTTATTATAGTTAATTAATTCATTATCTTCAAATAAATCTATAAGTCATCTATTTACTTTTGTACAACTGCTAAAGAGTGGGATGCAATAGATTTGTCTATTGCAAAAAAACAAGATTGGATGACGATATGGATTGAACAATGTCAGCATAATGGTCAAAGATTAACATGGGAATCTATGTCTTCATTAGTTATTGTTATCATAATTTTCATGTCCATGCAAATTTGGCTAAACCTATTCCCAGGTCCTTGTTTTGCCCCTGCTAAGCACTCTACAAAATTTCACGGCCCTGTTATGTTTCCTTGTTACTTTATTGGAAACTTAAAATCCTCAACACCCATGTGCGCTTTAATCTCATTGGCTGGTCGCAAGTTCTCTAAGTTTCTTGATGGTTACTTTTCCCATTCAGCGACTTAGTGAATACAGTGATTCTCATAATCGCTAAGTGTTTCCCGGTCACCGCATAATATCTTGCAACCTAGCAAACGTTAACTTCTCTTCAGTCGCGTAATCGTTAAATCTTCTAGCGGTCTAAATTTGTGGAGTCCTAGTTATGAGGATCTAACAGTTGGCATATCTTCGGATAGGCTATTGTCAGAGCATGAGATCTTAAGATGACCGTTGGATCTTCCAAGTTTGTAGCGCTATAGTGTGTTAGTAGGACCGGTGCCACCTCATCTCATTCGGTAGCTTCTCATTGGTCCACATGTATCGAGTCATCTTTTTGTCAGTAGGACCAAGTTCTTTAGGCAGTCAAAGGTCCTGACAGTTGTAAGAGGATTGACAGTTGTCTTAAGTTTGCAAGGTTTTTACCAGAGCTATAAGGGGATAAGACTAGCCGTTGATCTTGTTTTTTGTCAGAGCCTTGCAGGTGGGTCCTCAGATGATGATGTGCTCATTTCTCATTGGTCCACATAGCGATGACTTGGATGCTATAGTGGGACTGTGTCAGGGGACCTGCAAAGATGTTAGAAAGATGAGGATCGACGGTCGGCGTATCTTCACAAAGGTTTGTGTTAGAGTATGAGATCTTGTGTTAGCCATCAAATTTGCCAAAGTGTTCAAATTTGTTAGTGGGTTCGGTGCCAGGTTAGGATGAGTTGGCGAGTCCTTATTGGTTGGATTAAAGAGATATGTTAGGTGGTCCTAGTTCCACGTATTGCTGACATGCATGATTTTGATTGGTTGCCGAATGATGATGAGGATTTCCAGGTGGACTGATGTGTTAGTGGGGTCCTGATTAGAATGGATCTACTAGCTGGTGTATAAGCATAAGGAATATTCTGGGGCTATAAGATCATGCACCTGTCATTAGATCAGTATCTTAAGTGGTGGGTCCGATGTCAGAAGGTTGCTACGTGTATCTGAAATGGCACAGTTTGATTGGTTGTTTGATGTGCAATGTGGCCGATGTCAGTGTTCCCATGGGGTCAGGAGTTTCTAAAGTAAGTAAAGCACAATTAGATCTCATGGCTGTTGTTATACTAGGGATCCAAAGTGCTCGATTGTTATCACAGTGATATAGTGATAGCCATCCGATGGTGTTCTCAGGGACGTGGGTCCAAGGACTTGTCAGAGATGCTGATTTACTCATTTTTTATTGGTTACTGATTGTCGAGGTGGAATTTTACTTGTTAGGTGGGGATTTTAAGTGATTTTTTTCAATGCATCTAGACCGTTCATCTCTCAGGAAATGTTAGACATCAAAGGACACATTTTAAAATGACCAATTAGCCATTGGTTTTCAAAGATTCAAATGTGTCTGAGAGGTTTTTGCCAAAATCTAATTTGCAGACCATGGGCAGTGAGGTAGTTGAGGAAATTTATGTCTCTAGGAAATTTGCAGTTAAGAGAAGATGATGATGAAGCCTGGGTAGCTGTCTTGGGTTGATTCTTGTCTCAGGAAAGTACCAACCAGTGCATTCATGGTAGGGCTTTTGTGCAGGAAAGTAGATAAATCCAAGTTGCTTGTCCGCGAGTTGATACAGTTTAGGGATGGACACTCAATGATGAATATCTAATCGGTAGAGATATTTGTAGGAGATACATTTATGATCAGAAGTGATAGACTTAGGGTTTGAATGTTTTATGTAAAATCTTGTAACCCTAGTTAGGTTTTTTACTTTTTCCTGCATGCAAGAGTGTGTATATATTGTAGTTTTAGAGCCTTAGTGCTCAAGGCGTTGGACAATTCGTAGAAGAAAATTCACCTTTTCTTAAAGGCCATCTGTGGTATCATTTCTACCCTTTGGCTCATATAGTTGTATTTCTCCCATTGATGATTCAAATATTGCAGAGGTATTTTGTGACAATCCTTCATGTCCCTATGCTTCCTTGTTTGGATTATCTCTTATTGGATCAGAGTATATGCATGCTTTTAGTGATAGTTTAGGGTTCCTGATCCCTCTTTCTCTTTGTAATTTTGTGTGTTACTATGTTTGATTTGATTTAGATGTTCTTGTAGGTATACCTCAACCCCCTTAACAGTCTTGTCTTAATCCTACACTGAGTTGTAGAAGTGAATGTTTGTTTGCAGGTCATAAGTTGTGTCTTATTCCCAGACCCTCTTATGAAATACTTATGCAAGCCTATTTAGTAAGTTGTGACCTGCTAGACCTGAGCTTTTCATTGATTTCATTCCTAGATACTGAGATCCAAACCCTAGTTTTGGTGCATCACCTAGTAGGTAGTTTTCTTTCAAGTCATTTCCCTTACAAGCATCCCTTCTATCCCTTTCCCTCCAAAAGTTTTACTTTCATGTCAAGAAACAAATTAAGAGGAACTAGCCTAGAACCTATAGGTCTCATCTTAGTTAGCAAAGGTCCCACAACCTAGAGATGATTCCCATGTTATACTAAGTTATCAAGACCAAGGGAGCTTGAGAAAAAGGCGCAAACTCAGTGTATAACAATTCTAGCACACCCGGTGGGACTTGTAAAAGATTAGATTAATGTTCAAAGGTGCTCTTGTTGGTTCATCTACAAAAGGATTAAAGAGTTCAATACATAAGGACTATCAGTATAGACTCGAGCTCAAGTACACCCCACCTTGGTGCCAGTGTATAACAATTCTGGCACGCTCGGTGGGACTAGTAAAAGATCCGATTAATGTTCAAAGGTGCTCTTGTTGGTTCATCTACTAAAGGATTAAAGAGTTCAATACACAAGGACTATCAGTATAGACTCAAGCTCAAGTACACCCCACCTTGGTGCCAGTGTATAACAATTCTGGCACGCCCGGTGGGACTACACAAGAAGTTCATAGGTTAAAGATATGCTATCTCTGATATGCAGATTGCATAAAATAGGCTTTCAGAAGTCATTCTGCCAAGTATATCTGGCAACTCCACTATTCAAAGATCAGAGGCCACCTTGTTCAAAGTTTTATGAGAAAGATTGAGACTAGAAGCTCAAAGCCTACCCAATTTTTAGACTTTCCCTCAAGAAGAAGTCATAAAGGTAGGACAACTTAAAGAATATCCCCTACAAGGAGAGTTCGATCTACACCTCCTGACACCTCAAAAAGGAGGCCTTCTCCCTTTCAATCCAAAAGAAGAGGTAGATCTCTAACCAGATGTCTAGAGGAGGATTCCAATAAAGTAGCAAATACAGCTCACATAGTTGTCAACCTTCAGATCCCAACACCTACAATGGCTAGACCATTTGCTTTTGCACCATTCAACCAAGGTAGCCCATTGAATTTTTCTCAACATCATGATGTGCCCTTGGTGACACTTAAGAGTATACCTAATTTTACTGGAAAAGGGTAGACAACTACTTTTGAGCACATAAGAGATGTGACCACCATATGCAGCATACAAAACATTACTCAAGAAGATGTGGCCACAAAGTTATTAGCAGCCTCTCTGAAAGGTAAGGCTCTAGAATGCTTTAGAAATCTAACTGTTGGTTCTATTACTTCTTGGGATGAGTTAGGGGATGCATTAAGTAAACATTTTGAGGATAAATCAGATAACTTGTCTCTAGTTGAGCAGCTAACAACTATTAAGAGAGACCCTCAAGAACAAATGACAGATTACAATAGTAGATTCCTTAAAACATGGAATAGAATTGCAATATCAGTAAGACCATCAGCTAACCATGCCTTCCTTTATTATTTATAAAGTCTGAATGGTCAAATCTCTATCATGATCTAGTCTATGGGTGGTACTTCTCTACCCCAAGCTTTTGACATAGCTGTCAGGGCTGAAAATTATTTAATCTAAGCGGGCATGATTGCTAGAAGGCCTCCAATGCCCATTTTTCCTAACCTTCAACCCATTGCACCTACCTGAGTACCCCCATTTACCCCTATTCCCACCATATTGGCACCCCAACCTAGTACTAGTGGCCAACAGTTAACAACAAGTTTCTTTCAAGAGTTACAAGAGATAAAGAATAGCCAACAAAGCAGTCAACAAGAAATGACTAACTTGTTGCAGACCTTGACTAAGGAGGTCACAAATCTAAAGAAGCAAGGTCAAGGAATTAGACCACCATTTCAAACACAAGGCCAAGGTCCTAGTCAGCAATATCAAAATCAAGGACAACCTTATCAACAAAATAGGCCACCATACCAAGGAGGCTATCAAGGACAAAGACAAAGTTTTAATCAGAGACCATTCCAACCATATAACCCTGCACCCCTAAACTTTGCAAACCCGGTGAGGGATGTGGTTCCTAGCCAAAAAAATTTGGCAATGGAAAATGAATGGTGTGTTCCTTGTAATCAGCCTCATAATCACTCTACGTATTCAAATGGATGGATGAACAAGGCTCTAATGGTTCAAAATTCCTCACAAGTTCAATCAAAGGTTTCATCTAGTGGGTCAGTGCCTCAACAAGAATCATAAGAGAATGAGACTACCCTTTTCAATTGGGAGCAACCAAACTTCAATGGAGTCAATGATGAGGTTGCTTTTGTCACCTATACAAGAGAAAAAAGAAGAGCTCAAGATATGGAGAGAGAAAATTCTAATGCCAAGGCTACTACATCTAAAGAGCCACTGTAGCAAGCTAATCCCATCACACCTAAGGAGACTCTTGTCATTGCAAGCAAGGAAGGCCAACATTCCAAAGAGGTGGAGCCCATCATGCCAAAGACACAATAGAGAGTACACACTATGACACCATTTAATATTGTAGACAACATGAAGAAGGTGAATGTCACCATGTCTATGTGGGACTCTTTGGCTCTTCCAGGACAACCTGTAATTTTGAAGGAGGCCATGACAGAGGTAGCAACTCCTCAACCTGCAAAAGAAGCTACAAAGCCAATGTTGGTTAACATTGATAAAAAAAAGGAGGCTCCAAGTACCAACTCCAAGGGAAATATCTCACAAGGTAGGATTTCGAAGCCACCTCCCTTTTATGTATCTTTAATCATTGGAAAATCTTTTGTGCATAATTTTATGGTAGATAGTGGGGCTGCTAGCACTGTGATGCCCAAGAAAGTAGCTGACCAATTAGGACTAAGGTATGAACCCTTTCAAAAGAATGTTACCCAACTTGATGGATCCTTAGTCAATACTATAGGTGTGGCCAAGGATACCAATCTAATCATGCATGCTAGTCCCAATTTCTCAATCCTCCTTGATATATATATCATAGATCTCCCTGCATTATTTTCTATATGTCTTTCAAGCTAGTTTACAGCTAAGATAGGAGGTTACCTATCTTCTAACTGGTCTCACATGCTATTTCATACAAGGTATGGGACTAAGGTCACCATCAAGTTAGAACCATTAGCAGCACACCATATAGAACCATAAGTATCCAATGCCATCAATGTAAATTGCCCTATATTTGACAACAACGACTTCCAAACTATTAGTGAAAGAAGCACAAAGATAGAAAGTATCCTTGATATTTTTCTAGATGAAAGAGTTTCAGAAGCCCAAGAAAATCTTGTTTTGGATTTTGGTTTGGGAAGTTATTTAATACAAGAAAGTGGGGTCATAGAGCCAAGCCTTCTCAAAAAGGACAATGATTCAGAAGATCAGAGCAATCAGGTTTGGGAACTATTTTTTGATGGAGCTAGAAGTAGACATGGTTCTGGTGGTGGTGCTATGTTAGTGTACCCAAAAGGAGAAAGGTATTATACTACCTTTAGATTTAGTTTCTCCTACACTAGCAACACTTCAGAGTATGAAAGTCTAGTCAATGGACTAGAATGGGCTAGAAAAAGAGGGCTTAAGGCCTTAAAAGTTTATGGTGACAGTGAGTTAGTTGCCAGCCAAGTGAGAGGGATAAGTGCAACCAAGAATGACACCATGAAAGCATACAAACATAGAGTTTGGGATGCAATCAAAGATTTCCTTACTTTCAATATTGTTACTATCCCTAGAAAGTTAAATCAAAATGCAGATAGGTTAGCTACTGTTGGATCTCAATATGACTTTCCAAATAGCATTTCAAAAGAAGTGGATCAACAGCATATCAAAGTGATTGTCAGATCATCTATTCTTGATAATGATGTCAATTGGCAAGTGTTTGAAAATGATGAACAAATTCTGTAGTTCTTGTTTGAAGAAGATGTTTTTTCAGAGCACAATCAAGATAGGCTATCATAAAGCTATGGTGATCAAGTGATACAACTCAAATCCAATAAGATGCCTAGAGGTCTTGTTACTTTAGAGACTGTCTTCAACAAGGATGATGAAGTTAAGAAAAGAAAAGTTGGCCTAGTAGTCCAGCAAGAACATTGTGTTGAACTGGAGTTGGAACCAAGTAAGAGCCTACAATTTGGAAAGGTAAACACCGAATTGGAGAAACAAGCTTATACTTAGTTATTCAAAGAATTTAGTGATTTTTTTGCATGGAAATATCAAGACCTCAAGGATTTTGATCCTGCCCTTGCTTAGCACACTATTGAGTTAGAACCAAATGCCAAACCAGTGAGGCAAAAGCAAAGGCCTGTTAATCCCAAGCTTGAGCCACTTATGCATAAAGAAGTGCTCAAATTGATAGAAAGTGGTATCATATACCCCATTAAGCATACTAGTTTGGTTTCCAACCTTGTTCCTGTCAGGAAGAAGAATGGGGAGCTAAGGTTATGTGTTGACTTTAGGGATCTTAACGAGGCCTCATTAAAAGACCACCATCCACTACCCTCCATGGAACAAATATTACAATGTGTCTCTAGATTTGAGAGATTTTCATTATTGGATGGCTATTCAGGATACAATTAGATCTTAGTTAGTGAAGAGGATCAATATAAGACTGCATTTACAACCAAGTGGGGAACCATGGCTTATCAAAAGATTCCCTTTGGTTTGTCAAATGCAGGAGCTACATTTCAAAAGGAAATAGATATGGCCTTTAAGAGCCTAATGTACAAGTTTGTGCTGGTCTACTTGGATGATATAACTTTCTATTCAAAGCATGCAGTAGACCACATCAAACATTTGAGAAAGATTTTTGAAAGGTGTAGAGAATTTGGGATATCTCTTAATCCCAAGAAATGTGTGTTTGCAGTCCATGAAGGGAAATTATTGGGATATGTAGTATCCAAAGAAGGAATTAAAGTGGATCTTGAGAGAATTGCAGCTATCTTAGAGCTACCCCTACCACATCACAAGAAAAGTGTCCAATCTTTCATAGGAAAGATTAACTTTGTTAGGAGGTTCTTGCCGAACATTGCAAATTTACTCAAGCCTTTGACAACCATGTTGAAGAAGAGTTCAGCTTTTAGTTGGACCAAAGAAGGGAAGGCCAATTTACAAGCCATCAAAGAAGCCCTAACAGAGGCCCCTACTCTCTTAAACCCAAATTTAAGTAAGGATTTCATCCTTTATGCTTATGGAGGTCATGATGCTATATCTGCAATGTTGACTCAAGAAAATTCAAATGGATTGGAGCAGCCCATTGCTTTCTTTAGCAAAGGTTTGGAAGAGTATGAACAGAGATACTCTTTTTTAGAAAAACATGTACTTGCTATGGTGAAGAGCCTTAAAAAGTTTAGATATCTACTAACCCATAGCAAGGTACATTTAAAAGTTACTCATCCAAGTGTCAAAGAGTTTTTTCTCTCCAAAGACTTAAATGAAAAAAGAGCTAGTTGGATCACCAAGGTGATGGAATATGACATTGATATTCAAATTACCAAGCTGGTTAGAGGAAGAGGTCTTTGTGAACATTTGGCAGAAGATGAAAGTTCAAAGAAATCAGAACAAATTGATGCATCTCTAATGGTGCATTCTACAGAAGAACAAGATAAGGAAACAAGTTGATTGCCTAATATGATCAATTATTTAAAGACAGGACAATGTCTTGTAGGTTTGGATTCAGCAAAAAGGAGGTATTATAGGTTACAATCTATCCCTTTTGTGTTGATTGATGATGTTCTTTTTAGAAGGGATCACAATGGTTTCCTTTTGAGATGCATTGATTCAAAAAAGATAGCTGATGTCCTATTTGAATTTCATGATGGACCTTCTGGAGGTCACTTTTCTCCTAGGACTACTACTTTTAAAATCATGAGAGCTGGATACTATTGGCCATCTATCTTTAGGGATAGTCATGATTATGTTAGGAGATGCATCAAGTGTGCCATGTTTGTAGGAAAGGAGAGGCTTGCAGCCTTTCCCTTACAGCCAGTTAGAACAGAGCAACCCTTCATGAAATGGGGTATAGATTTCATTGGCATGATTAATCCTTCATCTAGTGCAGGCCATAAATGGATAATTATTGCAACTGATTATTTCACCAGATGGACAAAGGCAATTTCTTTAAAAGAGGCCAATAAGAGTACTGTCCTAAGCTTTTATGATGACTTAATTCATAGGTTTGGCACTCCTGATCCCATCATTTTAGATAATGCCTTGGCATTCACAAGTCTTAAAGCCTCAGAGTGGGCAGTCAAGAATGGCATCTATCTAAATACCAGTTCCAATTATTACCCCCAAGGAAATGGCTAGGCAGAATCCACCAATAAGAATTTGGTTAGGACAATCAAGAAGACTCTTCAACAGAATTAGAGAGATTGGCACACAAAGCTCAAATCTACCTTGTGGTTAGATAGAATTACCCCAAAGAAAACCATTGGTAAATCTCCTTACATGTTAGTGTATGGCAAAGAGGCTAAATTGTCCATTTCAACAGAATTACCAGCTCTGGACTTAGCTACTCAATATGCCCTGTTTAATGAAAAGGATCCCTTATAGATTAGATATGCTCAATTGATGGAATTAGAAGAACTCAGAGATAAATCCATGAAAGATATGGAATTCCATCAGATTTAGACAAAGAATAATTTTGATAGAAGAGCTAGAGCCAAGGATTTCAAGGTTGGAGACATAGTCCTCAAGTGGGATGAGTTCAAGTCTAGACCTGGCAGGCACACAAAATTTGACTCCTTTTGGGGTGGGCCATTTGTAATCATAGAATGCAGGGGCTCAAATGCTTTTCAACTATCAAATATGGAAGGAGATGCCTTTCCTATCTCAGTCAATGGTTTCCACTTGAAGCCCTGTTTTGAGTTTAACCCCTCTCTGTAAATTTTGTAAAGTTCCCCTATTTTCCTTTTCCTTGCTTTCTAGTTTATTTCCCTATTTTCCAAGAAGTGCTCTGAGCACAGTTCTAGTTCTGCCTCTCTAGAGATTTTTGAGTTTTGTTTAGAATGCCCCCATGCCCAATGGATGTTCGAGGTCACTGGTTTCCTATGTCTAGTAGGCTGACATCTAGTAGAAATCACCAAAATGTTATCCTAATTTTCATGTCCATGCAAATTTGGCTAAACCTATTCCCAGGTCCTTATTTTGCCCCTGCCAAGCACTCTACAAAATTTCATGGCCCTATTATGTTTCCTTGTTACTTTATCGGCAACTTAAAATCCTCAATACCCATGTGCGCTTTAATCTCATTGGCTGGTCACAGGTTCTCTAAGTTTCTCAGCGGTTACTTTTCCCATTCAGTGACTTAGCAAATATAGCGATTCTCATAATCACTAGGTGTTTCCCGGTCACCACATAATATCTTGCGACCTAGAGAATGTTAACTTCTCTTTAGTTGTGTAATCACTAAATCTTCCAGCAGTCTAAATTTGTGGAGTGCCGGTTATGAGGATCTAACAGTTGGCATATCTTCAGATAGGCTATTGTCAGAGCATGAGATCTTAAGAGGACCATTGGATCTTCCAAGTTTGTAGCACTGCAATGTGTTAGTAGGACTGGTGCCACCTCATTCAATTTGACAGCTTCTGATTGGTCCACATGTATTGAGTCATCTTTTTGTCAGTAGGACCAAGTTCTTTCGACTGTCAGAGGTCCTAATAGTTGTCAGAGGATCGATAGCTATCTTAAGTTCGCAAGGGTTTTGTCAGAGCTATAAGGGGATAAGACTAGCCATCGATCTTGCTTTTTGTCAGAGCCTTGCAGGTGGGTCCTCAGATGATGATGTGCTTGTTTCTCATTGGTCCACATAGTGATGACTTGGATGCTGCAGTGGGACCGTGTCAGGGGACCTGCAAAGATGTCAGAAAGATAAGGATCGACGGCTAGCGTATCTTCGCAAAGGTTTGTGTCAGAGTATGAGATCTTGTGCCAGCCATTAGATTTGCTAAAGTGTTCAGATTTTTCAGTGGGTCTAGTGCCAAGTCAGGATGAGTTGCTAAGTCCTTATTGGTCGGATTAAAGAGATATGTCAGGTGGTCCCAATGCCGCATATTGTTGACATGCATGATTTTGATTGGCTGTCAAATTATGATGAGGATTTCCAGGTGGACTGATGTGTTAGTGGGGCCCTAATTAGAAAGGATCTAATGGCTAGCATATAAGGGTAAGGAATATTCTAGGGCTATAAGATCATGTGTTGTCGTTAGATCATATCTCAAGCGATGGGTTCGATGTCAGAAGGTTGCTACGTGTATCTGAAATGGCACAGTTTGATTGGTTGTTTGATGTGCAACATGGCCGATGTTAGTGGTCCCGTGGGGTCAGGAGTTTCTAAAGTAAGTAAAACATGATTAGATCTCATAGCTGTCATTATACCAGGGATCCAAAGTGCTCAATTTTTATCGCAGCAATATAGTGATAGCCGTCCGATGGTGTTCTCAGGGATGTGGGTCTAGGGACTTGTCAGAGATGCTGATTTTCTCATTTTTTATTGGCTGTTGACTGCCAAGGTGGCATTTGACTTGTCAGGTGGGGATTTTAAGTGATTTTTTTGAATGCATCTAGACCGTTAATCTGGCAAGAAACATTAGACATCGAAGGACACCTTTTAAAATGACCGGTTAGCCGTTTGTTTTCAAAGATTCAAATGTGTCTGAGAGGTTTTTGCTAAAATTTGATTTGCAGACCATGGGTGGCGAGGTAGCTCAAGAAATTTATGTCTCTAGGAAATTTGCAGTTAAGAGAAGATGATGATGAAACCTGGGCAACCATCTCGGGTTGATTCTTGTCTCAAGAAAGTACCAACTAGTGCATTCATGGCGGGGCTTTTGTGCAAGAAAGAAGATAAATCCAGGTTGCTTGTCCATGAGTTGATATAGTACAGGGATGGACACTCAATGATGAATATCTAATCGGTAGAGATATTTGTAGGAGATACATTTATGATCAAAAGTGATAGACTTAGGGTTTGAATGTTTTATGTAAAATCTTGTAACCCTAGTTAGGTTTTTTACTTTTGCCTATGTGCAAGAGTGTGTATATATTGTAGTTTTAGAGCCTTAGTGCTCAAGGAGTTGGACAATTCATAGAAGAAAATTCACCTTTTCTTAAAGGCCATCTATGGTATCATTTCTACCCTCTAGCTCATACAATTGTATTTCTCCCATTGATGATTCAAATATTGCAGAGTTATTTTGTGACAATCCTTCATGTCCCTATGCTTCCTTGTTTGGATTATCTCTTATTGGATCAAAGTATATGCATGCTTTTAGTGATAGTTTAGGGTTCCTGATCCCTCTTGCTTTCCGCAATTTTGTATGTTATTGTGTTTGATTTGATTTAGATGTTCTTGTGGGTATACCTCAACCCCCTTAACAATCTTGTCTCAATCCTACACTGAGTTGTAGAAGTGAATGTCTGTTTACAGGTCATAAGTTGTGTCTTATTCTCAGGCCCTCTTATGAAATACTTATGCAATCCTATTCAATAAGTTGCGACCTACTAGACCTGAGATTTTCATTGATTTCATTCCTACATTCTGAGATCGAAACTGTAGTTTCGGTGCATCACCTAGAAGGTAGTTTTCTTTCAAGTCATTTCCTTTACAAGCGTCCCTTCTATACCTTTCCCTCCAAAAGTTTTACTTTCATGTCAAGAAGAAAATTAAGGTGATTATCCAAGAGGAACTAACCTAGAACCTGGAGGTCTCATCTCAATTAGCAAAGGTCCCACAACCTAGAGATGATTCCCATATTATACTAAGTTATCAATACCAAGAGAGCTTGAGACAAAGGTGAAAACTCAGTGTATAATAGTTATAAGAGCTCATCGTAATGGAGATCCCAATGTTACACAAAAGGAAATAGATTTAGCATATAGTTTAAGAGATCACCAAGTACTTATAAATTTGTTAATTAATCAACTGTATATTTTTTAATTCATGATGCAATAATTTATACATGTTTGATATTATTGCAAGTGAAACACCACAAGGCTATGTTTTGCAATGGTTATAAATTTTGCATCAAAAATTTGGATGATACGAAGAGAACTTGTGATTTTGGGATAAGTGTAGTGTTCTAGGTGACTAATATTTTATCTAGAAATGACTTACATCCTCAAGAGTCACAAAATTGATACTATGGTATTTTGGTTGATATACTTGACTATGACTTTATTTCCTTCAAATTAGTTCTCTTCATTGTGAAATGGTATAGACTACGACTCAATAAAAATGATCCTGATAGTACTGTTATTGAACATGACAATGGATTTCAAATGATTAATACAAGGTTTTTTAAGTGTGTTGGAGAAGAGCCCTATGTTATTCCAAGCCAATGTGAGCAGGTATTTTACTTAGAGGTTCCACATAAACCGGGTTGGTCATTTGTTGTTAGACATGATCCAAAAGGAAGGCCAATAAAGTATAATGTGATGGAAGAAGACACCGAGAAAGATGATGTTGGAAAGTTGTCTCTACTAAGATATATGACTAGATATAGTGTTGTCATTATGGCAGCAAAGTCATATAGTAGTTTGGATTCAGCGCACTTAGTGTAAAGATCAGAATTCAATTAAGTGTTGAAGACTAGACAATATACAGAGTTCCTGTAGCTTAGAACATTAGCGCACATGTGTACGGATGAATTATGATATGTGCCCTAAAATTTAAGTTTGTTAGACTATACTTATGCTTAGTCTATGAGCACATAAGTAGATATGAAAAGATGTGAAAGTTAGAGTCAATTGAAGTTGCACAACTAGTGTGTGCCAGCAGAGAACAGAGCATAGAGCTGAAAGATAGCATTTTGGTTTTTGATTATGATTTAATGTTGTAAAGGAAATGTGCCCATTGTATTTAGGTTGTCGACATATTCATATGTATAATTGTAAGCACGCTTAATCCAATTCATTTGGAAGTGTTGTTTGTAATTAGTTATAGGGCTGACCTAATTGTTTTGTTTGTATGAGCGTAGAAATATAAGATCCACCCATTGTATTTGGTATGGAAGTTGTAATAGAGTTGTAATAAGTAGACAATAGGTATGCGAAAACAAAATATGATGTATTAGAGATTTTCTAGAGGTCAAAGCATCAATGCACAAAAGGAACTAATCAGACAAGCAGTGTCATGGTGACAGTTCACCTGCAGATATAGTGTGTATCTTAATTCAGAAGGTTGTAGCCTTCACCATTTGAGTAGTGAGCTCTAGGACAATGAGTTCACTCCCCTAATAGGGATCATTGTAAAAGAATCCTAACAGGGTCTGACCCTTAACAAGGTCTACTGTACTTAAAGCATTGTAAAGCTAGTAAAGGATCTTCTAACAAGGATCATGAAATACTACTATAGAATATTAGTGGGTATCAAGTCCCATCGGGGTTTTTGCCTATTTGGGTTTCCCCATAACAATATTGGTGTCATGTGTTGATTTCATGTTTCATGTTTATGTGAATGTTTAATTCAGTACTTAAGCATTTAAGTTCAGCATTAAGATTAAAGTGAAAAGTTAAAATATAGTGAACACTGATTCACCCCCCCATCTCAGTGTTCCCATTCCTAACAATTGGTATCAGAGCTTTGGTCCTCAGCAAAGAAGTTTAACCACTTGAGGAGATCATGGACAAAGTAGAAATGAAGCATCTGAAGAAGAATCTTGAAGTAGCTCTTGAAGACCTGAACAATTTAGAGAGAGAAATTGAAGAACTAAAAGAAAAAGTCAGTGATGCTTAATTAGTTATCAAAAGACTAAGGATTTGAAAGGACACTCTAACAGTGATCTTGAAGAAAAAGTTAAGAAGTTGAATGAAGAAAATAAATCCTTATTAAGCTAGCTTGAAGAATTTGATGACAAACTGATGAATAATCAAGATGTCTACAATGAACAAGTCAAGGAGAACCTTCAACTTAATGAAGAGTTAAGGGAAGCAAATTTGGAAATCTTGGATCTAAGGAATTGCAAAGAAAGATTGGAGTCTGAATTAAAAGAAGCAAAGAATCACATTAACAAATTGCACACTAGTTCTAATTTGATAGAATCTTAGTTGTATGCAAGAAGAGTCAAAGGAGACACTAGTTGTATTGGATACAATGAAGCACAAAATCAGATTGATAATATGTGAGCAAGAAAAGAGACACAAAAAGAATCTACTGATACTGAGAAGACTGAAGATCAAACTAAAGACAATGGTGGTCCTCCCAAGAATGAGTGCAAGTCTGTAGAACACACTTGTTTTGCATGTAACAAGCATGGACACATTGCAAGGAATTGTAAGAGGTAAGACCTTTCAATGGTTACTATTATTCATGTAATAGATTTGGTCATAGAGCAATAAATTGCAAGATGAGCAAGAAGAACAAGATTCAGCATGATCAAAGAAGTCAGATTCAGACAAATGCAAGAAGTTTTCAGAATGTTACATGTCAGATATGTAACTACAATGGTCATACAATGAAACAATGTAAAATGGTGACTCATGTCAATGCACCAAGGAATAATAGACCTCCAATCGTTTGTCACACCTGTAACAAGGTTGGACATATCTCAAAGTTCTGTAGATCAAGGATGCAAGGTCAAGAAAGCCCTAAAAAGGTTGAAGAACTAGTTTTGGATCATGAAGAAGAAGTCAAGTTTATGAAAGCCTTAGAAGATGCAAGCTTGATTTGGTTAGAAGGAAAGAAGGAAAAAGCTGATGAGAATGTATTGGATGCATCCCCAGTGGATGCGCCATCTACATCTGCATGAATGACCCTTAGGGTCATAGGGGGAGCTAATTTAGCTCTAGACCCCTATGTGGATGGTATACTCATCCTTAGAGTATGTGCCTTTGGACTTAAGATTTTGGAGTGTATTGGAACCTTTGTGCAATAGCACACATGTTGATTGTTAGCGGAGCTTGAGTTTGAAATTTTGAAGTGACAGCCTAGTTTACGCGAGTTGCATTAATGGCAGAATTTCTCACCTTAAGTACATAGAAAGTTGTTTGTTCACTCATTACATTCATATTCAAAGCTATAAGTGTGGCATGACTATTGAGCCAATTGAGCAAGAAGACATCAAATTGATGTCAATGATACTGGGTTATAGATTTCATCACACCAGCAAAGTGAATAGTGCATCTGCGGGAACTATTCTAGCAGCCATTAGAATTGTAAAGGAAGATGGAGAATTCAACTTGTGTGAGATCTTGCATGCACAATTGATAGATAACATCAAGGCTATCAAACATGACAAAACAAATATTTTTAGGTTTGGGTCCCTAATCATCTATATGCACCTTCATATAGTTGGAAGAGTATCAGACTTTTATCTAGACAAGTCCATTCCTACCATGCCTCAAATATCCCTCAAAGCATCCACAAAAAGCTCATTGAGAGACTATATTTCTTTGGAATTGAAGACCTTTAGGGTTAAGATGCAGATGAGATATAGGATTCCTAAGAATATTGTAGAAAAGTATAAGGATTCAATATGCTTTATGGTGGAGACAGACACTACATGTATTGAAGTTGTGGAACCAAGAACTAAGTGGATTCATCTACTTGGCTATGAGGTAGAGGAACAAGTTCTTGAAGCCTATGCTTAGGTATTGCTATCAGCCCCTAAAGATGATGATGAACCTAGGTGGGGAACATATGAATAAAAGACCAGAGAAGTTGATGCAAAACTTAACAATGCTACAACAAAAAGAAAGGTTGCTAAGGTCACTTTTGAGATCTTGAGAATACATGGTGTATCTCAATTAGACCTTGATAAAGAAAGGGATGAAAATATTGCCTTATAATTGAAAAGCACAGTAGCAAAGCAAGAACAAGAAGATCCTAAGTTGAAAAAGATGAAAACTAAATAATATGACAGTCAAAAGGGTAAAGAAGATAATACTCCTTCTGTGCCCAAAGATACTCCTCCGGAGTATAAGCCAATGGTCAAGAGGAAGAAAGAAGCTAGCACTAGTCATCCATCCTCGCGTGCTACAAGGAGCAAGAAAAACATTCAAGCACCTCCCAAGGTAGGATTCAGACCAAGCCTTAAAGTTTTGAGCACAAGAATTGTTGATGAGGGCAGAATTGATCAAGTAGGAAAGTATTATGATACATATAGTGAAATTGACAAATCAAAAATACATAGTATGATTGTCAAACATATGATCAAGTTCAAGAAGATAGTCCTTGAGTTGAAAACCTCTATTCTAGACAAGGTATGGGACATTTTAGAATACCAAAGGAGACAAGAAAATGAAGAGGATCAAAGGATCAGAGAAAAAGTATTAGAAGATACACTACCAGTATGTTCTAAAGAAGAAGAGGCACTAATATTAAATTTTGTGAAGCTACACCTAAGAACAAAGATGAGAAATCTTCACATTATGAACAAAGACTATGAGCTGATTATGAAGGAAATAGAGAAGGCTTTTGAGAAGGTTTTATTATAACAATAGATAAAACCACCTAATGTGCCCATCTCTCATGCACCTAGTAAGCAAGACAATGCAGCAAAGACCCTCAATGCACTAGTAACAGGTCCTCGGGACTTAGCACCCATAGAAAAAACAAGAGGTAGATAAGTCTGCACCCATCTCAAAATCTCACAAAGATAGTACTATTATCATAGATAATGTGGAGATAGCCATGGCAGATACTGATAAGGATTTAGACAAGTTTGAGGAAGCATTTGTTAGTATTTAAGAAGCTGAAATCCTATGCAGCAATACACCTCCCACTCAACAAGAAGAAGTACTCATAGAAGATGTATCTGATAAGAAAGAAGAAGATACTTCTATTAGACTGGTCTCAGTGAAATAAAAAGTGATGGATAGCACTCGCATCACTCCCTCCTCAGCATTGTTATCAAGTTTGACACCTGACACAAGTAGTTTGGACTCCTAGAAAGAAGAAGACCTAATTAAGTTTAGCGTCCTGGCTATGGAGAAGGCAAAGGAGAAGAAAGTCATGAGAAATCCTCTCCTTGTGGAATCAGTGAATATTTTGAATAGTTTTTTGCCAGAGGATAAGAAAGTGCAAAAAGTACATTCGATTGATGATGTGAGTAGAGTTCTCTCATAGTTCAAAAGCAATTTTTCTATCCTAGAAGAATTTGTGTCCATAATGGCAGAAGAGAAGTACTTAAAGAATAGACTCAATGAAATAATGAGCAACTTTGCACTAGACTTGAATTCTCTTGAGTCTGGTCAGGCATCATTGAAAGAATTTGCAGATGAAGGAAGAAGGATCATTGTAGCATGCATGGATCAAGACAAGCTCACTGATGCTCATTTCAAAAAGATAAAAGAAGCAAAAGCTATGATTAAGAAGGTAAAGAATTTAGTGATAGACACATCCATAGATGTGAACATGTGCAACAATGTCTACCAATGACAAATAGACAAGATTGAGAAGGAAGAAAAAGAGATAACAAGGATAAGGTTCAAATAGACTCAGTTGAGGAATGGTCTTGCACCCTCTTTAGACATCCTCAATCAAAATATAAAGGAGATTGATGCAACCATGGTAACTTATGATCATGGTCCCATCAATGACTTGGAGAAGATGTAGAAGCTTCAATATGCATTATGCATCCATCTCCAGCTAGTTAACTCTCTGATAACCTTTTGGAAGAAGGAGATCCAAAATCTCAAGATTGCATATCTAGATGTTTTCCCTCAGTGAGTATGTGTATAAATATTTTTTGATGCACCTTTTTCATTAATGTCAAAGGGAGAGTTTTGTATAGAGTATGGAGTACATATATGTATAGGGAGATATAAGATTATAGAAGACAAAAAGTTTTTGTGTAAAGCAATAGTTAGAGACTTGACCATATTCCTTTGTTACCATCAATGACAAAGGGGGAGATTGTTGGAAAGTTGTCTATACTGAGATATATGACTAGATATAGTGTTTTCATTATGGCAACAAAGTCATATAGAAATTTGGAGTCAGCACACTTAGTGTAAAGATCAGAATTCAATTAAGTGTTGAAGACTGGATAGTATACAGAGTTCCTGCAGCTCAGAACATCAGCGCACGTGTGTACGGATGAATTATGATATGCACACTGGAAGTTAAGGTTGTTAGACTATACTTATGATTATTCTATGAGCACATAAGTAGATATGCAAATATGTGAAAGTTACAGTCAATAGAAGTTACACAACCAGTGTGTGCCAGCAGAGAACAGAGCATAGAGCTGACAGATAGGATTTTGGTTTGCGATTATGATTTAATGTTGTAAAGGCCATGCACCTATTGTATTTAGGTTTCTGACATATTCATATGTATAATTGTAAGCACGCTTAATCCAATTCATTTGGAAGCATTGTTTGTATTTAGTTATAGGGCCGACCTAATTGTTTTCTTTGTATGAGTGTATAAATATAAGATGTGCCCATTGTATTCGGTATGGAAGTTGTATTAAAGTTTTGATAAGCATAGAAGAGGTATGTGAAGAAAACATATGATATATTAGAGATTTTCTAGAGGTCAAAGCATCAGTGCACAAAAGGAACTGATCAGACAAGCAGTGTCACAGTGAGAATTCACCTGTAGATATAGTGTGTATCTGAATTTAGAAGGTTGTAGCCTTCACCATATGAGTAGTGAGCTCTAGGATAGTGAGTCCACTCCCCTAATAGGGATCATTGTAAAAGACTCCTAACAAGGTCTAACCCTTAACAAGGTCTACTGTACTTAAAGCATTGTAAAGATACTTCTAACAGGGTAAAGGATCTTCTAACAAGGATCACAAAACACTAGTGTAGAATATTAGTGGGTATCAAGTCCCACTGGGGTTTTTACCTATTTGGGTTTCCCTCTAACCATATTGGTGTCATGTGTTGATTTCATGTTTCATGTTTATGTGAATGTTTAATTCAATACTTAAGCATTTAAGTTTAGCATTAAGATTAAGGTGAAAACTTAAAATATAGTGAACACTGATTCACCCCCCCTCTCAGTGTTCCCATTCCTAATAGATGAAGCAGTGGAAGATGATGTAGATGATTATCATGATTGAGAGCTAGTCGAAGAAGAATATTACAAAGAAGAGGATGATGATGTTGCTACTGATGACAATGATGCTACAATTGATGACGATGATGCTGCCACTGATGAGGATGTTGCTGCTACTGATGAGGATGATGATAACAATGATGATGATGTTGATGGTGATGATGGCAATGATGATGATGATAATGGTGGTGATGATGTCGTCGACAATGATGATCTTGATGATGAGATGGATGAAGAAGAATATCAATGACATGAATGATATGTACAATTATGCTAGATGTTTGGCATGTTCTAACGATTGTTTTATATGTACTACTATTATTCACCTTGTTTTATATGTCCTACTTATATATCTTTTCTTTTTTGTTAAGAGAAATTTCATTCTAAAAGAGTGTATTTAATCTCTATATGCTTAAACAACCTCACTAGTTAAGAGTATTCTCATTTGTAGTGGGCATGACAAGAATCAAATCACTTGAAAGACACCAATATTTAGACATGCACAAATTAGTGAAGTGATTAAGAAAATTACCTTTCTTTATAATTTTCTGAAGTATTTTTTTATATCAATGTATGTAATCTAAATACTATCTTATGAGAATTGCTTCTCCTAATTTTCAATTTTCTTGCACATCAATGATGTTAAATCATAGGGGATTCTCTTAGTTCCTTGTAATGGAGTGAGCTAATTCTGAATTGCTTAGTAATTACTTTTTATTGCATGGTTGTCTTTGGTTTGTCATTTTGTTTTGAGTGTCTAGTGATTTAAACCAAAGACTTCGACTTAGCCAAAAAATGTGCAAGTCTACATTAGTATGTTTCTTTTTATTGTAATTATAATTAGTATGAATGAACAAAATAATGACAATGCAATATTTGTGATAATGCAATATTTATCGAAATAGTGTCAATGACTTTGGTCAATGAGTATATGTGTCAATGTGGTGTTGGCCCATGCATGTTGAAGACGTCACACACAAAAAGTAATCCTGTGTGTCAATTTTGGGTTTGCCCAAATAGGAAAAAGGTCTGGATACATAATTATATTTTATGTTTAAAAATAATGTGACAACTAATCATTTTATGAAGAACTGATGTACATTTGGTATTGCAGGGAGATAGTGGATGTCAATAATTTTAGTGGGTTGATCAAACCACATTTACATCTACCCCATCTACATCTATACTTGATGTAGGAAATGAGTGCAACTTGTGCAAGGCTTGAGAGGCAGCTAGTGCCACCAAGATTGCTTCAATGGCGAAAGCATAAATCATATTTCTATGATGCCTTCTTTGTGTAGTTTGTGCACTAGTTTGTTGGGACCATATGCATAAATGTGGTTAACAGAGGGCTATTGTAGATAATGAATTTTTTTTTAGAATTTCTAGTAGATACACATAAAGAACATGCACATAAACATGACAAATGAGAAACATAAATTTAGATATCACAATAGCTAAGAAACATAAATGTAGGCATCATGGTCACAATTTTTTGGAGACACAACATAATTGAATGGTATACCCAGACGATGGAACACAACTATATATCACTCCTCTGGTTCCAAGTTTACACTACAGTAAACAAACCCATAGATAAAGAATAAATTTAGAGAGTGGAGGAGGGTCGTAACAACCAAAATAATACAGGGTCCCTATATTATTTCAGTCGTTATTGCTCTCGTCCTGTGCTCTCTAAATTTATTTTTTATCTATGGGTTTTGTTTACTGCAGTGTCGGCTCGGAACTGGAGGAGTAGTAGTTCTGTTGCATCATCTGGGTATACCACTCAATTATGTTGTTTTTCCAAAAAATTGTGACCATGATGCCTCCATTTATGTTTCTTAGCTATTGTGTCCCAGGACCCCTTATGACCCTTTAGCATCCCTAAGAATACATCCTAGAGGTCTTAAAATGTCGTAAAGGGTCATAAGAGGCTCCTAGCAGGGGTCAGATGAGCTTCCACCTTCATGTGGTTGGCCCTGTTAAGTAGAGAATGTTAAACTATTCCTGAATTAAAGAGAAGCTTAATAATTTAAGATCTTAATCCACATATGACAAATATATATCGATCCATCTCAATAGCTACCAAATCAACAGATCTCTGCCAAGAACCCAATCGCAAAGAAACACCATAGACCGCACCGTGAACCCAATGTGAAGAGGCATCCAATGTCTCATAAGTTGCATCAAATGAACCACTTTCTATAATCTAATTCTCTCAGCTTGGTTCACCAAGAAGAAGACTTCTCCCAAGTCATCACAGACACCATAGTGATCTATGATCCAATGTGCAAGTTCTGCATGTTGCTCTCTCGACATCACATCTAACTCTTTAAAAACTAGTGGCAAAAATGGTAGATGATCCCATCGTTCCTTCACAACCCAATCTCAACAACAACACAAAGAGTAGCTTGATTCTGTCTTCAAGTCGATCAATGCACAGTCTACTCAAACTCCAAGTCAAGTCACGGTGACACTCCATAGGAACAAATCACATCCAATTCAGACCAAAGAAGTCAAGAAGTTGCTTGAATCAGATCCAAATGCAATCAAGTCCCCATATATCCCATGAACACATCAGGAAGAAAGTATCTCTGATTGTCACATTAGCTTCTTATTCTGGAGAAGTCACTGTCAAAAATCTTAATTCAATAGGATCCATTCCAAATCCAAGTCTCTAGACTCGACTCGGTAATCCATGAGCCACTACTGAATCTACTGCAAAGTCATCTCTGAATGATCCATAACCAAATCACAAGCATGAACCAGATCTACAAGAACACCATTCTAAATCGATACCAACTCGATCAATATATATATATATAATTTTATTTTTAATTATTTTTGTTGCAACTGCGATGACCACAAAATAGCGACGGTTATCTGTTGAAACAATCCAACATCTAGCCGTCGCATGTACAACATCATTGTCGGTAAAAAATATAAAAGACGGATATCGGTCATAAACTGTCGATGGGTCTCCATTGCATGTACAACATCGATGTCGTTAAAAACTACAAACAATAAATATCCATCATAAACTTCTAACAGATATCCGTTGCATTAACAGCATTTCCATTGGCAAACAAACTACAAATGATAGTGACCCATCAGAATCTTCCGATGGGTCGTCATCATTTTTAGTTTGTTTGCGACAGATAGGCATCGCAATTGGGATGGCCACAAACAAGTCATCGATGATAGGTTCGCCTTGTTGGCACCCCCTTCTTGTGATGTTCATTGTCGTTGTAATTACGATGCCAATTAAAACCATCATTTTTTCTGACTGCAAAACTGCGACATCGAGTGGTGTCACTTTATCGACAGTATACATTCGTATTTCCAATGGTTTGCCATCGGAAAAAGGGCTCAAATGTACTAGTGAAATATAAATGTAAACCACTCAAATATAAACCCAATGTAAGACCAAGTGTCTAGGATAAGGATATGTGCCTTTGACATCAAGGGCAACAACTGAGGGAGCAAGATCATTATGCTTGGTAAGACACTTTACGTGTTTATTGGTATGTAATTCAACATTTATGTTTTGTATCTTCATGGAAAAAAGGTTTTATTCAAAAATATCAATTTAGTTGGTTAATTTTCTAGGTATCTGACTTCAGGCATTACATCCATTAACCATTGTTTGAGGTTTTTCATAATGAAATTGTATAATGTAGGGTATTGATGCAAGAGGGAAGAAAATGATAATATGTGCATGAAGATAAGGGTTACACTCATAGGTGTAAATAGGGTGAGATATTTTTGAAAGATCTTGTGTGCAATGCAACAAGGTTTTCACAAGGAAATGATGATGCATTAAGAATATAAGATATAGCTTGGTTCATCAAAATTGCTTGACATAAACAAAAAAGAATAATATATATGAGCATGCATAAATTATGAGTATATACACAAGAATACAATTATTTGAATCCTAAGAGACAAGTGCTACATGATGGTCAATATCTACCTTTAGTTTCTTATTGTGATTTGTTTCACTTGTGAAATAATTTGATTGGATAAATATTACATTGATAATAATTTTTAATGTTGACATAATATTTATCTTTAATTTTATTAGTTATTTTGATTATAGTTAAATTATAGATTGAAATGAAAAATATATATAATCACAAGTAAATTCCTCTAAATTTTTATTTTTTTAAAAGCAATGACTGCAATACTTATTTATATATTATTGAAGTAAGATTGTCATATAATGGAAGTTAACAAGCTTTTGAACGCAGTACTTACCTGCTGCTAGGGTCATAAAATGAAAATGTTAAAAGAGCGAGAAATTGAAGTAGCGAGGCCATTTGAATAAGAAAGTTGAATAGTCACACTAAATTACTTATTTATAAGTGACAAAATAAAATTGTCATATTATTAAATTAACAGGTTTTGGACACAATAGTTACGTGCTGCGAGAGATAATAATAAAGAATAGTTCTTGAGCCCTGATAACGAAGCAATTTGAATAGAATTAAATAAAGAAAGTTCCACGGTCAAAAGTTGGGCTGTCTCCTAATCCTTTCAAATGCTTTGGAGGATCCGATAAATAAAGTAAATGGTAGAATTATCTTGTCTACTTTGATTGAATAAAGTAAATTTGAATGTAACATCTATGGAATTTAGAAGAGAAAGCAAAATAGCGTATCATTTCTTGGACATCACACTAGCTTTTTAAAAATTAAATCTGTGTAAATTTTCTATCAACTACATTATAAAGTGTGATACTTATGTGCTTGATTAGATATCCAACAGGACATTCTCTTGTCTAGAATACGAAAGCTCAATAGTGAACATGAAGAACACAGGCATCTTTAAAAAAGTAAAGCATTGGTTGTCTGGTACATCTTTTGGGAAAGAAGAATAATTATAGTCAGTTAAACAGCTATGGACCCCTTCAATACAGTACAAAGGGATTGATTGAATATTATTATCTAAGAAAAGATGTAAAGGTCATGGATATGTTTTTCAAGAAAGAATACATATAATTTAATAAAATAAATATGGCTCTTCTAATTTTATGTAGTAGATAAATGTTATTGACCTCAATTTTTATAATATAAAATGATGGATTGAAGTTGATAATAATTATGTAAAGTTTTGGTTCTTAAATAATTTTTTATAAAAGAAGAATATGTATAACTGTATAAAACTATTGTGGACTCCTTATAAAAAATAAAGTGATTATTGATCTCACATTAAGAAGGTTCTTTTTTCAGAATAATCATTATTTTTTATATGTATTTAACTCATAACAAATAAAGGAGCCATTCACACAATTTAAATTTTGTTTTTCTATAATAGAAAGTTAAGTCTTTGATTAAAAGTTCAATCATATGAATGCATAAATAGTTTCATTTGAATATTATTGGTTAATAGCTATATCAAGGCATGTGTGGATTTCTCCAATAAATACTCAAATATGATGTGGTAGAAAGAGGTGAAATTCAATGTTTGGGGTATGTCTATTTATAGTGGATGAACTCTATTAAAATGATCATCACTTTGAACATAAATGTATCATTTATTATTGTTTGTGTATTGAGTCATTTTTTTGGAAATGAGGTACAAAATAAAATAGGAATTATATGAATATGTAAATTTCATCATTACATTTTGTCCTTATATTATAAATTTAAAAAACTAAAATTCATAATACACACACACACATATATATGTACACACACACACATATATACATATATATATACATGTAATTTATCAAAAGTATTTTATAGAATGTGCTTATTATTGTAAGTTATCATATTTATAAGGTTATTTTTGTTTTGTGATAATGATAATTAATAGTTTCAATTTTTTATATTTGTATATTTATTAATTATAGTAAAAAGAATTGCATGTTTGTTGGAAACTAGTGTGTGGCAACTATACTTTTTTTCAGCAATTTCTAAACCAACTAGATTGTTCTCTATAGTTTTTAACTTGTTCATAATTTACGAATTTGAATTAGTAATAACTGATTAATTTAGTGTGTTGAGAATTGTTATGCAACCGCTTCATTTTATGTAAAATCTCAGACGATAATAAAAAGGGTTGAACATCAAATTAAGTTTTCAAAACTATGTATAATTATTATTTTTTGTACAGATGTGTTTAATTTTGGTTTGCTATTTGATATTTGTTATTATATTTGAGACTGTTGTTTAACTCTTCATTTGGTATCATAGCAAGATATTTTGTTTAGACTTTCATCAAGGAAAATTCTAATTCTTTGCCAATCCCATAGTTTATTTAAAGTGATTATGAATTTTGGTCTATTAAAATGAAGATGTTTATGATAGGAAAAGACTTTTGGAGAATTATAGAAACAAAATATGAAGAGCCTCTTGATTGGAATGCATTTCTAGCTAATGATAAAATGGCTAAGAAGGAAGCCAAGAAGAAGAAAAGAACATGCTTTATTTCACATTCAGATTGCTCTTATAAGAGCTTCTTTCCTAGAAATTTGGATGCCAAGAAATCTAAGGACACCTGCAAGCTACTAAAGAAAGGTTACGAGGGTAGTTATTAGATCAAGGTTGCCAAGTTACAAACATTAGAAAAAAAACTTCAAAACTTGAAAATGTAGGAAACTAAGAATGTGATCTATTATTGTGTAAGGGTCAATGATATGGTTAATAAAATGGCTACTTTGGGTCAAATTATGAGCAAAGAAGTTGTGATAAAAAGGTGTTGAGGTCTCTAACATGGAGATGGAACAATGTTTCCATCATCATTAAGGAGATAAAATATGTGTCCACCCTTGAGTATGATCACCTTATTGGATCTCTTGTGTCACATGAGGATAGGTTGAGAGGTATATTTACCGATATCAATGAGAAGGCTTTTTCCCCTTAATTATAAATTTCAAAGAATGAAGGTACAAATAGTAGCTCCAGAAGTAGTCAAGGTCAAGGAAGAGATCAATATCAAAAAATTTCAAGAGGAAATAGAGGAAGATGAGGTGGTCAATGTTTGTGTAACCATCTATTGGTCTGTTAATACATTGTTATTGATTACAAAATTATATTCATCAGTTATGCAGTGTATATATATTCCTCTAAACTATAATAGAAATCATCGAATGTTTAATTATTATCTATGTCAGTTGGCATCAAAGAAAATAATAATATGACAGTAGGACCTCTGAAATTCATCATAAATGACCGGAACTTGCTATCTTGATCAATTCTTTATTTCAAGTGTCTACTATAGCAATCAAGATGGAAAGTTAACAAGAATAACTATTACCCCATGACACCCTGGTGAGTTAATGCCTTTGATGGGTAAGCACAAAAATGTGACTTGAATATATCTGTGCACTATAAAATTTAATCATCCAATGGTACTGTTATGTAACTACTATAATTTGTGCTAGTATACTCAATGCATTCTAGTCCAAATAAGTGATATAATCTTTGAAGGAATTATGCATTATAAGTATCAAGATTTAATGCATTTGTAAATAGTTTATCTTCCATCATTTTTGTTGTGAGACACATATCATAGAAATGAGTCATGTCATCCTTCTATTGCTAGGATGCATTCAAGGACACTGTCTGTAAAATTCAACAAGTTCTAAATAAATAGCCTGTATTTAGGAAATTTTTTCTTCAAGCATAATATCTTATCGATTAGGTGATATTGTTGCACATTTATGTCCTTTTCTAAAAGGTATTGAAATAGGTTTGAATAAAACACTATTTTTTGCTTCTCCTATTATTGAGGGTGTTTTTTATATAGTCATCCAAGTGTGAGAATGAATAATGTTATACATGGAATGAATAGTTTCTATTCACCAAATTCATCTTAATGTTAATTATGTTCATTTCATTCATGTTCTTTCTATTCATGATAGAATTGAGATCATGACCAAGAATTCATTTGTTGTCTCTTTAAAAATGTATTTGTTGAAAAGTTATGACCTAGTGATAAAAGAGGATCCATTCTCTATAAGAAATGAAAGACACAACATAGAGTTCAATGAATTTTCCATAGATATTAGAGGATATTATGTTTTTTATTGTAGGAAAAAATAGGTTTTATAGGGACCCGAAACCCCTTACAATTGAAACAAGAAAGATAATAGCATTAAGTTCAGTGAAATGAAACAGGACTAGGAACCAGTCCACAAGACCCATAACCAACAAAACCAACAAAACCAACAAAAAACCAAAAACCAAAAACCCCACCTAGCAGCCAAGAAACCCTAGCAACTAAGAAAGCATAGAAACAAGGGAACATGAGGACCTAGGAAAAATCTAGACGAGTTCCCTTTGCTTCTTTCTTTTCCTCTGAAACCTTCTTGATGACCATGTTGAAATCAAAGAGCTCGAGGATCATGTCATGGATCTTTTTCCTTTAGGCCAATCAAGTGTGTTTACTAGGACCAACATCATCTACATCCTCTTTATCATCATCGAGATTCTTGGTAGAAGAACCAGCATCCATCTCCGCCTTGATAGTCATGAAGCACTCCATCGTAGACCCCATGAATAGGTTATTGTCCAGCATGTGCTTCTTTAGAGTGTTCTCTAGGTTATCCATTTTGACCTGCATATTCATCATGTTTTTCTCATTTTCAATGACCTTATTGAAATCCATCCCCTCCAAACCAGTAGCCAAATTCCCTTGCAAAAGATCAACCTTGGCAGAGAGGGAGTGGAATTTTAAGTTGAGGCTTTTGATTTCTTGGAAGACCCATTTCATCAAGAAGAAAGAATACATAGACATAGCCTTCGCTATCTTGAGGACACCAAAAGGGGGGTCTATCTTATTATCCATATCCTCTTTTAGGACTTGGACATTTCACTCCTACATGTCCACCATTTTAGCAAAGGGAATGTTCCTAGAGGTAGAGGGATGATTTCCCTTCTCAGTCGGCTCCAAAATAGGGGTTTTGTGGTCTTCCTTCCTCTCTGACTGCACTTCCATAACAACTTCCAACTTGGGGGAGATAGGAACATCATGTTCCTTATAGCTATCATAATTAACCAAAATAGGAACCTTCTAGCCTCCCACATCCTCATATTTATTCACATCCTCACCTTTGTCAACAGTAACAAGGTTATTGACAATGTCCATGGCTTTAGGAGAAACCTCATCCTTGTTCTCATTATCACCAGAGACGCTAGTTGACACTGATAGAGACTCTTTATTTTCCTCATCAGATGAATTAATAGTGGAAACATAGCCCTCGACACTCTCACTAGCAGAATCAATATCGATGCCATCCTTCTTATCTAGTTTCAATTTTTTACCAATGAATATCTCCTCTTTGCAATCCCCTTCCTTAATATGTTTCCATAAACCCTTGGCCGAGCCATATACCCTAGGCAAGGAGATAATAGGGATACTAATGGCCATATGTTTTATATGATCAACGCCCTCATGCAGAATGGGCTTATTCCCTTTCTTCCTATGATCAATTATACTCTGATGAAGGGACTGTAGAAGAAAGAATGATAATGAAACCCTAACCTTATGTCTGAAGTGACAAAGTTGTATGAAGTGTTAAGAGTGAGAATGCTTGTACCTACCATCCAAAGTGATATACTCCATTATAATAGTCATGACCTTTGCTCAAATCTCCTTGAAAGCGTCCACATCGTAATAGCCACCGGAGTCCCTTACCAAGCCCTTAGCCTCTACCTTGTCTTTAGGGATGCATTGGATATCTTGTTGGGAAATCTTCTTGTCTTTGAATAATTTAATACCCTTGATGCTCAGCCCAAACACCTCTTCAATAATCTCTTTAGTGATTTTTATAGTCATGCCAACAATGTTCACAGTGTCATCCTTCCAAGACTCAACAAATGCCATTGTGACTTCATCTTTGAACCCATGGAGGCATTCCATATACGTGGTGAGGCCACCCTTCCTGAGCTTATCCCAAACCTCCTTCATATTATTCCACTTAATACAGTCCTTCAGCTCCCTATGATTGACCCACCACCCATAATTTCCTCGGTGAAGAAAACCTCAACAGAAGTAGCGGAAACCAAGTAGAGATAGAAAGCAATTACAGCCTTCAAATTGGACTCCACACTAATATATGCATGTTTACACTTAGTTATCTTGGGAAAGGTGAGGCTTTCTGTAACCCTTATAACCATATTAATGAACTTGTGTCTTTTCATCATAATTTTTTGAGATATTCCAAATCTGCTCTTTTGTTGTGAGTCCTGTCAAATGCCAACTTTTCTTTCAAATCAATGGTCAGATCCTTACCTCCTTGCTATGTCATGATGTGCTTAGCCTTGATAGCAATGTTAGCCAACACATTTGTAGTAAAATTCACCTCCCGCAAGTTGTGGGAGATGACAACCTATTTAAGGAATTAATGATAATTTGAGCCTCCTTAATAATTGCTTTAATAGACCATGATGGCTTGATCACAAGTTTAATGAAGTTTAAGATATTCACGGAATCTCCTTCAATCCACACATTTGGGGACATGTCCTTATTAATAATTTTTAGATTTTGAAGGAGAGCCATAGCCTCCACCACATGATTGGTCTACACATCGATGGGAAGTGCCATGATAGCAAGATAGTTCACCATGTCATCCCTTATAAGCCCACCATAGCTTGTAGGACCTGGGTTACCCTTTGTCACACCGTCAAAATTAACTTTGATCCATCCAAGAGGGGGGGGAAGCTAGATGGCATTCTCCCATTGGGAAGAGGACTTGACTTTGGTGCCAACAACATTACCACCAACAAAGAAATCCAGCTTCAAACCAATCGAAGTAGTGCATTTCTCCATGATGCTTCTCTTAATCTTCTCGGCAATCACCACCAGAGGGAGGGCAGTATCTCTAAAAACTATGTCATTGCGTTCTCTCCACAGTTTCTAGATAACATGAGGGGCAATGAAATTCCATAGTAGCTTATCCATAGGAACCTCTACATTTCTCCATTGGGTAATAAAATTATCCATATTATTAGGAAAAAATTGGCATAACTTCTAGCACTATAAGGTAAGACACTAGACTTCCTAGGAATACTGACAATCAATAGCTAGGTGGAAGACCGACTCCTCAACATTCTTGCATAGAAAGCATATGTTGGGTAGAATCATGCCATGCTTTTGGAGATTATCAATAGTGAGAATCTTGTTTTGCATAACCAGCCAAAAGAAAATATGAATTTTAGGAATTAACCTTTTATCCCAAACCTAGGCCCAAAAGGGAAGAGGATCCGGCTACTTCAACAAAATCTTAGAGGCAGAGGCAACAAAAGACTCTAGAAGGGAGAATTCCCCAAATTAGCTCATCCACCCTGGTAGAGTCCACTTTCCAAACCTTCAGGTCCAGTAGAAGAGGCTTAAGGGCATCATCAACAATAAAAAGGTCAATCCAAGACCGGCTCCCCCAATAGTCTCTAACCCACAGACCAAATCTCTGTAAGTAGATGTCAATAAAAGGTCAGAAGGAAGGGACAAAGTTTAGAGGAACGTCTTTAAGCCAATAGTCATCCCAGAATTTAATTCTTTAGCCATTACCTAAATACCATTTAGCACCCTTGAAGGCAGTCTCCTTAGCTTGTTGGATGCAGTTCTAAATAAAAGAACCCTGGACCTTCACTTTAGACTTCATAAAGTCTAAATTATGAGGGAAAGAGTAAAGATATTTGTTGAGGATGATCTCATTCCACTCTTTTTTCTCACCAAAGATCCTCCAAATTTGCTAAGGATATTAGAGGATATTGTGTTAAGGATACACTTGATCACATTTTTTATTGGGCTTATAGAGCTTGTATATTTCCTTTGGTTCTATTTTTGAAAGGTCACAGCACATGGCTTTGTACAACAAGAACTAGTGATGTTTTGAAAGGAAAACTGAAAGAAAAATTTGATTTTAAGGCAATATTGCTTGCATTGAAGAACATTATACATTAGATGATGGTGATATTGTTAATGATTCTCCTATTTTTGCTACTTCGAAAATTCAAAGAGTAACATGTTCACTTTTGGAAGCTGGCAACATCAGAAGATGGAGGAACTTCCATCATCTCAAGTCATCTTTTCACTTGGAGATGGTGTTTTGCATGAGAAGACTTTTTGGCTTATTTGGTTTCCTATTCTTTTTTTTGCTTTCTAATGCTGAAAAGTTTGATTAATGCACATTTTTTGAAGACTCATTTTGGAGATAGGTTTCAGATTTTATATTTCACTCAATATGGATTGTTGTCGAGTGATATTTGGAGTATATGATCAAGAACTATATGCTTTCGCAGTCACTAGAAATTGATAGCGATATTTGGTATCTCTTAGGTATCATTGCTGAATAATTCAAGACTCTCTGATTCAAGAGTTCGGGACTGAGACCTTAAGATCTCATCTCAAAGATACACCTTTTTGGGGGTCATGAGATAGCTTGATGGATCCTTTCATAATTCAGGATTTTCTACTTTGGAGGAAGATTTTCTCAAAATATCTATTCATATTATGTAATCAACATGTTTTGTTATGTAATCCTTAAAGGGGGGTCCCTAAGGCAAGGTGATTTTGATGATTTTAGATCAATAGAATAAGAGGGGGAATGTTGGTGTAACTATCTATTAGTTTTTTATTTTATTGTTATTAGTTACAAAACTATATTTATCAGTTATGAATTATATATATATTCTTCCAAACTATAATCAAAATAATCGAATATTATCTTTTATCTCTGTTAGTGAAGGATGAAGAGGTAGAGGGAGATATCATAAGAGAAACATCCAATATTACCATTGTAATAAGTATGGTCATTTTGAGATAGATTGGAGATTAAAATTAAGAAATAATAAGAATAATAACAATACCCACTATGTTGAGAAGAGTGAAAAACCTTTCTCAAGTAATTTATTCTTGTCTTTTGGTAAAGATGAAAATAATGTCAATGATATTTGGTATTTAGAATTGGGGTGGCTCAACAACATGTTTGGAAATAAAGAGTAATTTTCTAACTTGATGAGGGTTTTAAATCCAAAATTACATTTGGTAATGACAACATATTGGAGGTTGCAACAAAAAGATTCGTTGTAATTCCCACCCTAGCACCTTCATGTTTTGGACTGACATGATCATTACCTTATTATTTTGGACTATATGTTTTGCTATTTTAATTTCATGATGAGACATTTTGAGCATATATTTTGTTAATAGAATTACTTTATTGAAATAATAAATGAATTGGCATGAGATGATGTATGTGTAGGAATACACTATTTGTGAAATGATTCATACTTGATTTGTATTATTATGTTTATTATGGAGCTAACCCCACTAACCCCACTATCCCCACACACACACACACACATGTTGGTGTTGCAAGATGTAGGTACTAGGCACCAACTCCACCTGGCTACATACATGTGAGCATGCCTTAAAAATCCTTGAACTATTGTTGTGTGGAGATTTTACCAAGTTACTCTCAAGAGATTCCCGTTGACTTGGATTCTTGTTTAAGGGGTCACCTTAGTTGGGGTTTTGTGAACAGTGTTATGATTTTTTATTAAGGTTTATGTTTGTGGTTATTAATTGTACTTTTATGTTTAAATAATGGTTATTAAGTACAAATAATACTAAAGTTGAATAAGGCTTTTTTTGGTAAAACTAGCTACCTAGGAGTTTTGAACCTGAGACATTCTAGAAGCTAGGCTATTTTATTTCCAATTGGGCTATCTGAGTTATTTGATGATTCTTATGCTTCTATTCTAGTTATGGTCTTCTTTTGAAGGGTAAGTTAATAAAATAATAAAAAAGCATTTATAGTTACTGTTACCCTAATTTTCATGTGCATGCAAAATTGGCTAAAATCCATCCCCAGGTCTCTATTTTTATCCTCTCGAGCACTCTACAAAATTTCATGGCTTCATTGCAAACCCTCTGGCCTCTACAATCCTTTAAACTCTTTGGTTTGTAGGTAAAAATTCATAAAACTAGTCATTAGACCCTTAAAACTCTAAAAATCCTTTTGGCCTGTTATGTTTCTACATTACCTTTATCGGCCACTTAAGTCCCTCCATTTCACATGTGCATTTTTAAAATCCTTCAGTCACCAAATCTTTGATTCCTGGTAGTTAACCCCTTAACACTTTGCGATTTGGTGAGTGGTTACCATTTCAGTTGGTGGTCTTGGGTCAATGGCCAAATCAAGATTCTAGATCTATGATTGTCACATTGTCTCATGGCCTTGAAAGATTCCATGAGATCTTGCGAAGATCATCAATCTTCCTTTTCCTCTAGCACAGTATCTTGTCAGTTGGATCTCTACCACCTCATCCAATTTGGCAATGTTTGATTGGCGATGATGTGGAGATATGTCAGCAGGGGCCCAGTGGGCTGCCTTTCCTTTCCATCCAATGGCAGTCGCATGATCGCAAGGGCCTAGAATATTCCTTGCAATCAGGTGACAACTGTTGATCTTGCTTGTTGCCAGGGTTCTATCAGGTGGGTCCATTGTCAGATATTGCTAAGGTGTAAGGCTTCCTATTGGTTGAGAAGTGGTGACTTGTCCAATTTTCAGAGTGGGCCCAGCAGATTGTGTCCCTTTTTAGATCAACGGCTGGTGTGTAATCTCATGGAGTTTCTCTAACACGAGATTATGCGTCGACTGTCGATTTCATTCTATTGTTAGAGCTATCTTAGGTGGGTCCTCATTTGCTGATCTGCTTGCTTCTGGTTGGTCCACATGGTAATGATTCGATAATGTGTTAGTGGGACTAGGTTTCCAGCATTCAAAAGGTTCTGACATCTGCAAAGGATCGATGGCTAGCACATGTTCGCAAGGAGTTTTTTTGACACATGCAATCATGCGCCTACCATTGATCTTGCTTTATCTCCGAGATTTGTCAGGTGGGCCCTTTCTTTTGATGTGCTCATTCTTCATTGGTCAGTTAGATGATATCTAGGCCTTTTGGTAGAACCGTGTCAGAGTATCTATAGGGATGACAGTAGACTGAAGATCTACGGTTGTCACTTGATCGCAAGGGATCTTCTAAGCCCTTGCAATCTTGCAACAACCGTCCGATGCTATTTCTACAAGTCGTGGGTCTGCATTGTCAGATGGGCTAATGTGTGCAGCATTTGATTGGTCCATGTGGTGATGATTGGATTTTTAGTGGGTCTATTTGTCAAAGTAGTCTTGGTCTAATAAAGATCTACGGCTGGCATGAAGGTGCAAGGGATCTTTCTGACATATAAGATCATGTGCCCACCGTTAGATTGGGATCTAAGCTGCAGTGGGACCATGTCAGATCTCAACAAGGTGTATGCCTATAGAATAATCAAGGGTGAATAGAAGAATGATAGGTGGCGGCTTTGGGCCCAAGGTTAAGGGTATTCCGTGAATCAACGACTAAAGAACTTTTTCATGTTCGCCAAACTTAACCAGGGTCAACTAAAGATTTAAATGACTCTGCGACTGAAGGGAAAAGGTAACCCGAGGTGGACTTGGGGTTAATTTTGTAGATGAATGGTTCCCAAGTAAATAAGAAGATCTAACGGTCATGTTTTAAAAGGAGATTGAGATTTAAACGAGGGCCCTCGATAGAAGAAAAGTGTGGTGCCACCCAGTTAGCCGTTAATATTCAAATTTTGAATATTTCTCTGTAGGGTTTTTGCTAGGTTTTGATCCAATGGTCGGTTGCGACAAAATGGGTAGCTAAAAATTTTTGTTTCAAAGATGATTGCAGTTGGAGAAGATGATGACAGGGGTCTGGGTGGCTATCTTTGGTCATTTTTTATTTTTTGAGAGTACGAAATTAGAGCATTCATGGTGAGACTTTGTGTAAGGAGGTAGATGAGTCTGGATTTCTTGTCTGTAGGCTGATTGTGAGGTACAAGGATGGACACGTAAACTCAAATATCTGATCGACGATGATGTTGCAGAGAATTATTTATGATCAGACTTGATCAAACTAGGGTTTATCATTAATCTAATGCTAAAAATTCTCTAATGGTTATTAAGTACAAATAATACTAAAGTTGAATAAGGCTTTTTTTGGTAAAACTAGCTACCTAGGAGTTTTGAACCTGAGACATTCTAGAAGCTAGGCTATTTTATTTCCAATTGGGCTATCTGAGTTATTTGATGATTCTTATGCTTCTATTCTAGTTATGGTCTTCTTTTGAAGGGTAAGTTAATAAAATAATAAAAAAGCATTTATAGTTACTGTTACCCTAATTTTCATGTGCATGCAAAATTGGCTAAAATCCATCACCAGGTCTCTGTTTTTATCCTCTCAAGCACTCTACAAAATTTCATGGCTTCATTGCAAACCCTCTGGCCTCTACAATCCTTTAAACTCTTTGGTTTGTAGGTAAAAATTCATAAAACTAGTCGTTAGACCCTTAAAACTCTAAAAATCCTTTTGGCCTGTTATGTTTCTACATTACCTTTATCGGCCACTTAAGTCCCTCCATTTCACATGTGCATTTTTAAAATCCTTCAGTCGCCAAATCTCTGATTCCTGGTAGTTAACCCCTTAACACTTTGCGATTTGGTGAGTGGTTACCATTTCAGTTGGTGGTCTTGGGTCAATGGCCAAATCAAGATTCTAGATCTACGATTGTCACATTGTCTCATGGCCTTGAAAGATTCCATGAGATCTTGCGAAGATCATCAATCTTCCTTTTCCTCTAGCACAGTATCTTGTCAGTTGGATCTCTGCCACCTCATCCAATTGGGCAATGTTTGATTGGCGATGATGTGGAGATAGGTCAAAAGGGGCCCAGCGGGCTGCCTTTCCTTTCCATCCAATGGCAGTCGCATGATCGCAAGGGCCTAGAATATTCCTTGCAATCATGTGACAACTGTTGATCTTGCTTGTTGCCAGGGTTCTATCAGGTGTGTCCGTTGTCAGATATTGCTAAGGTGTAAGGCTTCCTATTGGTTGAGAAGTGGTGACTTGTCCAATTTTCAGAGTGGGCCCAGCAGATTGTGTCCCTTTTTAGATCAACGGCTGGCGTGTAATCTCATGGAGTTTCTCTAACACATGAGATTATGCGTCGACTGTCGATTTCATTATGCTATTAGAGCTATCTTAGGTGGGTCCTCATTTGCTGATCTGCTTGCTTTTGGTTGGTCCACATGGTAATGATTCGACAATGTGTTAGTGGGACCAGGTTTCCAGCATTCAAAAGGTTCTGACATCTGCAAAGGATCGATGGCTGGCACATGTTCGCAAGGATTTTTTTTGACACATGCAATCATGCGCCTAGCATTGCTCTTGCTTTATCTTTGAGCTTTGTCAGGTGGGCCCTTTCTTTTTGATGTGCTCATTCTTCATTGGTCAGTTAGAAGATAGCTAGGCCTTTTGGTAGAACCGTGTCAGAGTATCTACAGGGATGACAATAGACTGAAGATCTACGGTTGTCACTTGATCGCAAGGGATCTTCTAAGCCCTTGCAATCTTGCAACAACCGTCCGATGCTCTTTCTACAGGTCATGGGTCTGCATTGTCAGATGGGCTAATGTGTGCAGCATTTGATTGGTCCATGTGGTGATGATTGGATTTTCAATGGGTCTATTTGTCAAAGCGGTCCTGGTCTAATAAAGATCTACGGCTGGCATGAAGGTGCAAGGGATCTTTCTGACATATAAGATCATGTGCCCACCGTTAGATTGGGATCTAAGCTGCAGTGGGACCGTGTCAGATCTCAACAAGGTGTACGCCTATAGAATAATCAAGGGTGAATAGAAGAATGATAGGTGGCGGCTTTGGGCCCAAGGTTAAGGGTATTCCATGAATCAATGACTAAAGAACTTTTTCATGTTCGCCAAACTTAACCAGGGTCAACTAAAGATTTAAATGACTCTGCGACTGAAGGGAAAAGGTAACCCGAGGTGGACTTGGGGTTAATTTTGTAGATGAATGGTTCCCAAGTAAATAAGAAGATCTAACGGTCATGTTTTAAAAGGATATTGAGATTTAAACGAGGGCCGTCGATAGAGGAAAAGTATGGTGCCACCCAGTTAGCCGTTAATATTCAAATTTTGAATATTTCTCTGTAGGGTTTTTGCTAGGTTTTGATCCAATGGTTGGTTGCGACAAAATGGGTAGCTAAAAATTTATGTTTCAAGGATGATTGCAGTTGGAGAAGATGATGACAGGGGTCTGGGTGGCTATCTTTGGTCATTTTTAATTTTCTGAGAGTACGAAATTAGAGCATTCATGGTGAGACTTTGTGCAAGGAGGTAGATGAGTCCAGATTGCTTGTCTGTAGGCTGATTGTGAGGTACAAGGATGGACACGTAAACTCAAATATCTGATCGACGATGATGTTGCAGAGAATTAATTATGATCAGACTTGATCAAACTAGGGTTTATCATTAATCTAATGCAAAAAATTATCTAACCCTAGTTAGATTTTTATTCTTGCCTGCGTGCAAGGAAGGATGTATATATTGTATTTTTGGAGCCTTTATGCTTTGAGTTGGACAATTGTAGAAGGAATTCATCTTTTTTTAAGGTTCATCTGTGGTATCATTTCTACCCTTTGACTTATATAGCTGTAAATCTCCCATTGATAATACAAACATTGCAGAGGTGTTTTGTGACAGTTCTTCATGTTCCTATGCTTCCTTGTTTGGATTATTTCTTATTAGATTAAAGTATATGATGTTTTCAATGATATCTTAGGCTTCCTGATCCCTGTTAAATTTTTTAATTATGTGTTTTATTGTGTTTGATCTGATTTAGATGTTTTTATGGGTATACTTCAGCCCCCTAACAGTCTTGTCTCAATCCTACACCGAGTTGCAGAAGTGAATGTCTGCTTGCAGGTCATAGATTGTGTCTTATGTTTAGGCCCTCCTATGAAACACTTATGCAAGCCTATTCAGTAAGTTGTGACCTATTAGACCTAAGCCTTTCATTGATTCCATTCCTCTATATTGAGATCCAAACCCTAATTTTGGTGTATCACCTAGTAGGTAGTTTTCTTTTAGTCATTTCCCTTTCAAGCACTCCTATCCCTTTCCCTCAAAAGATTTACTTTCATGTCTAGAAGCAAATTAAGGTGATTATCCAAGAGGAACCAGCCTAGAACCTGGAGGTCTCATCTCAGTTAGCATAGGTCCCACAACCTGGAGATGATTCTGATGTTATACTAGGTTATCAAGACTACGAGAGCTTGAAACAAGGGTGCAAACTTAGTGTATAACAATTCTGGCACACCTAGTGGGACTACACAAGAAGTTCATTATTTGAAAGTTATGCTATCTCTGATATACAGATTGCATACTATAGAATTTTAGAAGTTGTTCTATTAAGTATATTTGGTGACTCCACTGATTTCAAAGATCAAGGCTAACCTTGTTTAAGGTTTATGAGAAAGATTGAGACTAGGAGCTCAAAGCCCACTAATTTTTTAGAGTTTCCCTCAAAAGGAAGTCACAAAGGTAGGTCAACTCAAAGAACATCCCCTACAATGAGAGTTCAATCAACACCTCCTGATACCTCAAAAAGGAGACCTTTTCCCTTTCATTCCAGAAGAAGAGGCAGATCTCCAACCAGAGATCTAGAAGATGATTCAAACCTAGTAGAAAATACAACTCACATAGTTGTTAATCTTGAGATTCTAGCTCCTACAATGGCTAGGCCATTTGCCTTTGCACCTTTCAATCAGGGTATCCCATTAAACTTTTCTCAACATCATGATGTGCCCTTGGTGGCACTTAAGAGTATACCTAATTTTATAGGTGAAGGGTAGACAACTACTTTTGAACACATAAGAGATGTGACCACCATCTGTAGCATACACAATATTACCCAAGAAGATGTGGCCACCAAATTATTAGTAGCCTCTTTAAAAGGTAAGGTTTTTGAATGGTTTAGAACTCTAACTATTGGTTTTATTACTTCATGGGATGAGTTAGGGGATGCATTAAGTAAGCATTTTGAGGATAAATTAGATAACTTGTCTCTAGTTGAGTAGTTAACAACTATTAAGAGAGACCCTCAAGAGAAAATGACAGATTACAATAGTAGATTCCTCAAAATATGGAATAGAATTCCAGTCTTTGTGAGACCATCAACTGACCATGCTTTTCTATACTACTTGCAAAGTCTGAATGGTCAAATTTCTTTCATGATCCAATCTATGGGTGGTACTTCTCTACCCCAAGCTTTTGACATAGCTGTCAGGGCTGAAAATTGTTTAATTCAAGCAGGCATGATTGCTAGAAGGCCACCAATGCCCATTTTTCCTAGCCTTCAACCCATTGCACCTACACAAGTACCTCCATTTACCCCTATTCCCACCATATCAACACCTCAAGCTAGTACCAGTGGTCAAGAGCTAACAGCCAGTTTCTCTCAGGAGTTATAAGAAATAAAGAATAGTCAGCAAAGTGGTTAGCAAGAAATGAAAAACTTGTTGCAGACCTTGACTAAAGAAGTAACAAATCTAAAGAAATAAGGTCAAGGAATCAAATCACCATTTCAGACACAAGGCCAAGGTCCTAATCAACAATACCAGAATCAAGGATAGCCTTATCAACAAAATAGGCCATCATACCAAGGAAGCTATCAAAGACAAAGGCAAAACTTTAATCAGAGACCATTCCAACCATATAACCCTGCACCTCTAAATTCTGTAAATCCAGTGAGGGATGTGGTTCCTAGTCAAAATAATATGGCGATGGAGAATGAATGGTGCTTTCCTTGTAATCAGCCTCATAATCAGGCTACATGTTCAAATGGATGGATGAACCATGCTCTAATAGTTCAAAATGTCTCACAAACTCAATCAGAGGTTTCATCTAGTGGGTCAGTTCCTCAACAAGAATCACAAGAAAGTGAGACTGCTCTTTTCAATTGGGAGCAACCAGACTTCAATGGAGTCAATGATGAAGCTGCTTTTGTTGCCTATACAAGAGCAAAAAGAAGAGCTCAAGACATGGAAAGAGTAGATTCCAATGCCAAAGCCACTACATCTGCAGAGCTAGTACAACAAGCTAATCCCATCACACCAAAGGAAGTTCCTATCATTACAAGAAAAGAAGGCCAGCATTCCAAAGAAGTGGAGCCCATCATAGTGAAAGCATAACAAAGAGTACACACTGTGACACCTTTTAATATTGTAGACAACATGAAGAAGGTGAATGTCACCATGTCCATGTGGGACTCTTTGGCTCTTCCAGGACAGCCTGCAATTTTCAAGAAGGCTATGATAGAAGTGACAACTCCTCAACCTGCAAAAGAAGCTACAAAGCTAGTGTTGGTTAACACTGATCAAGAAAAGGATGCTCCAAGTAGAAACTCCAAAGGCAATGCCACACAAGGTAGGAACTCAAAGCCACCTCCCTTTTATGTATCTTTAATTATTGGAAAATCTTTAGTGCATAATTGTATGTAGATAGTGGGGCTACTAGCACTGTGATGCCCAAGAAAGTAGCTGACCAATCAGGACTAAAATATGAGCCTTTCCAAAAGAAGGTTACCCAACTTGATGGATCCTTAGTTAATACTATAGGTGTGGCTAAAGATACCAATTTAATCTTACATGCTAGTCCTAATTTTTCCATCCTCCTTGATATATATATCATAGATCTCCCTGCATTATTTTCTATATGTCTTCAAGGGAGTTTACAGCCAAGATAGGAGGCTATCTATCTTCTGACTAGTCTCACATGTTATTTCATATAAGGTATGGGACCAAGGTCACCATTAAGTTAGAACCATTAGTAGAACACCATATAGAGCCATATGTGTCCAATACCATCAATGTAAACTACCCTATATTTGATAACAGTGACTTCCAAACCATTAGTGAAGCAAGCACCAAGATAGAAAGCATCCCTGATATTTTTCTAGATGAAAGAGCTTCAGAGGTCCAAGAAAATCTTATTTGGGACTTTCGTTTGGGAAGCTATTTAATACAAGAGAGTGGAGTCATAGAACCAAGCCTTCTTAAAGAAGACACCAATTCAGAGGATTAGAGCAATAAGGTTTGGGAACTATTTTTTGATGGAGCTATAAGTAGACATGGTTCTAGTGGTGGTGCTATGCTAGTGTCCCCAAAAGGAGAAAGGTATTATACTACCTTTAGATTCAGTTTCTCTTGCACTAGCAACACTGCAAAGTATGAAAGTCTAGTTAATGGACTAGAATGGGCTAGAAAAAGAGGGCTTAAGGCCTTAAAAGTTTATGGTGATAGTGAGTTAGTTGTCAGCAAAGTGAGGGGGATAAGTGCAACCAAAAATGACACTTTGAAAGCATACAAACATAGAGTTTGGGATGCAATTGAAGATTTTTGTGCTTTCAATATTGTTTCTATCCCTAGGAAGCTCAATCAAAATGTAGATAGATTAGCTGCTATTGGATCTTAGTATGATATTCCAAATAGTGTTTCAAAAGAGATAGATCAACAGCATATCAAGGTGATTGTCAAACCCTCTATTCCTAATAATGATGTCAATTGGCAAGTGTTTGACAATGATGAACAAATTCTATAGTTCTTGTTTGAAGAAGATGTTTTTTCAGAGCATAATCAAGATAGGCTATCACAAAATTATGGTGATCAAGTGATACAACTTAAGTCCAATAAGATTCCTAGAGGTCTTGTCACCTTAGAGACTGTCTTCAACAAGGATGATGAAGTTAAGAGAAGCAAAGCTGGCTTGGTAGTCCAACAAGAACATTGTGTTGAATTGGAGTTGGAACCAGGTAAGAGCTTACAATTTGGAAAAGTGAACACTGAATTGGAAAAGAAAGCTTACACTCAGTTATTCAAAGAATTCAGTGATGTTTTTGCATGGCAATATGACGACCTCAAAGGTTTTGATCCAGCCCTTGCCTAGCACACTATTGAATTAGAACCAAATGCCAAACTAGTAAGGCAAAAGCAAAGGCCTGTTAATCCCAAGCTTGAGCCACTCATGCATAAAGAGGTGCTCAAATTGATAGAAAGTGGTATCATCTACCCCATTAAGCATACTAGTTGGGTTTCCAACCTTGTTCCTATCAGGAAGAAGAATGGGGAGCTGAGGTTATGTGTTGACTTCAAGGATCTTAAAAGGGCCTCTTTAAAGGACCACCATCCATTACCCTCAGTGGAACAAATTCTACAATGTGTCTCTAGATCTGAGAGATTTTCATTATTGGATGGCTATTCAAGATACAATTAGATCTTAGTGAATAAAGAGGATCAATACAAGATTTCATTTACAATCAAGTGGGGAACCATGGCTTATCAAAAGATGCCCTTTGGTTTGTCAAATGCAGGAGCTACATTTCAAAAGGCAATGAATATGGCCTTTAAAAGCCTCATGTACAAGTTTGTGCTGGTCTACTTAGATGACATAACTATCTATTTAAAACATGCAGTAGATCACATCAAACATTTGAGGAGGATTTTTGAAAGGTTTAGAGAATTTGGGATATCTCTTAATCCCAAGAAATGTGTGTTTGCAGTCCATGAAGGAAAATTGTTGGGATATGTAGTATCCAAAGAAGGGATCATAGTAGATCCTAAGAGAATTGCAGCTATTCTAGAGCTACCCCTACCACATCACAAGAAAAGTCTCCAATCTTTCACAGGAAAGATTAATTTTGTTAGGAGGTTCTTGCCTAACATTGCAGGTTTACTAAAGCCTTTGACAACCATGTTAAAGAAGAGTTCATCTTTTAGTTGGACCAAAGAAGGGAGAGTCAATTTCCAAACTATCAAAGAGGCCTTAACAGAAGCCCCTGGTCTCCTAAACCCAAATTTCAGTAAGGATTTTATCCTTTATGCTTATGGAGGTCATGATGTTATATCTACAATGTTGACCCAAGAAAATTTAGATGGATTGGAGCAGCCTATTGCTTTCTTTAGCAAAGGTCTAGAAGAGTATGAACAGAGATACTCTTTTGTAGAGAAACATGTACTTGTTGTGGTGAAGAGCCTTAAAAATTTTAGATATCTATTGATCCATAGCAAGGTACACTTGAAAGTTACTCATCCAAGTGTCAAATAATTTTTTCTTTCCAAGGACCTAAATGAGAAAAGAGTTGGTTGGATCACCAAGGTGATGGAATATGACATAGATGTTCAAACTACCAAGCTAGTTAGAGGAAGAGGTCTTTGTGAGCATTTGGCATCAGATGAGAGTTCAAAGAAATCAGAAACAATAGATGCATCTCTGGTGGTGCATTCTACAGAAGAACAAGCCAAGGCAACAAGCTGGTTGCCTAATATGATCAATTACTTGAAGAAAGGATCACAATGGTGTCCTTTTAAGATTCATAGATTCAGAAAAGATAGCTGATGTCCTATTTGAATTTCATGATGGACCTTCTAGACATCACTTTTCTCCTAGGACTACTACTTTTAAAATCACGAGGGCTATGTACTATTGGCCATCTATCTTTAAGGATAGTCATGAGCATGTGAGAAAATGCATCAAATGTGCCATGTTTGTAGGAAAAGAAAGGCTTCCAACCTTGCACATACAACCAACTAGAATAGATCAACCCTTCATGAAGTGGGGTATAGAATTCATTGGAATGATCAATCCTCCATCTACTGCAGGCCATAAATGGATAATCACTGCAATGGATTACTTCACCAGATGGACAGAAGCAATTTCCTTAAAAGAATCAAATGAGAGTGTTGTCCTAAGCTTTTGTGATGATATAGTTCATAGGTTTGGCACCCCTAATTCCATAATTTCAAATAATACATTGGAATTCATAGGCCTCAAAGTTTTAGAGTGGGTAGCCAAGAATGACATTTATCTAAATACCAATTCAAATTATTACCCTCAGGTCAATGGTTTGGTAGAATCAACAAACAAGAACTTGATTAGGATAATCAAGAAGACTCTGTAAGACAACCAAAAAGATTGGCATACTAAGCTCAGGTCTACAATGTGGTTAGATAGAATTACCCCAAAGAAAATCATTGGTAACTGTCCTTATGTGCTAGTGTATGGTAGAGAGGCTAAGTTGTCCATTTCAACTGAATTACTAGCTCTGGACTTGGCCACTCAGTATGCCCTATTTGAGGAAGGAGATCCTTTGTAGATCAGATATGCTCAGTTGATGGAATTGGAAGAGATCAGAGAAAAATCAATGTAGGATATGGAATTCCATCAGATTTAGACAAATAAGAACTTTGATAAGAGAGCTAGGATTAGAGATTTCAAAGTTGGGGATGTAGTCCTCAAATGGGATGAGTTTAGATCCAGACCTGGTAGGCATACAGAATTTGATTCATTTTGGGGTGGACCATTTGTAATCACAAAATGCAACGGATCCAATGCTTTCCAACTATCAAATCTTGAAGGAGATACCTTGCCAATATCAGTAAATGGTTTCCACTTGAAGCCCTACTTTGAGGTTAATCCCTCTCTGTAAATTTTTGTAAATAAGTTTCCCTACTTTCTTTCCCTATTTTCTAGGTTAGTTTCCTTCTTTTCAAGAAGTGCTTGTGCATAAGTTTGTCTCTCCAGTTCTAGTTCTCCCTCTCTAAGAGAATTTTGAATTTTGATAGCCCCATGCCCAATGGATTATTTATAGGCCACTGATCTATGTCTAGCAGGCTCACATCTAGTAGAAATCACCAAAATGTTACCCTAATTTTCATGTGTATGCAAAATTGGCTAAAATCCATCCCCAGGTCTCTATTTTTATCCTCTCAAGAACTCTGCAAAATTTCATGGCTTCATTGCAAACCCTCTGGCCTCTGCAATCCTTTAAACTCTCTGGTTTGCAAGTAAAAATTCATAAAACTAGACATTGGACCCTTAAAACCCTAAAAATCCTTTTGGCCTGTTATGTTTCTACATTACCTTTATCGGCCACTTAAGTCCCTCCATTTTTCATGTTTGTTTTTAAAATCCTTTAGTTGCCAAATCTTTGATTCCCAGCGGTTAACCCCTTAACACTTTGCGATTTGGCGAGTGGTTACTGTTTTGGTTGGCAGTCTTGGGTCAGCGGCCAAATCAAGATTCTAGATCTACGGTTGTCACATTGTCTCATGGCCTCGAAAGATTCCATGAGATCTTGCAATGATCATCAATCTTCCTTTTCCTCCAGCGTAGTATCTTGTCAGTGGGACCCGTGCCACCTCATTTGATTTGGCGGCGTTTGATTGGAGGTGATGTGGAGATAAGTTAGTAGGGGCCCATCTAGCTGCCTTTCCTTTCCATCCAATGATAGTTAGATGATCGCAAGGGCCTAGAATATTCCTTGCGATCATGTGACAACCATTGATCTTTCTTGTTGCCAAGGTTCTGTCACGTGGGTCCATTGTTAGATATTGTTGAGGTGTAAGGCTTCCTATTAGTTTAGAGGTGGTGACTTGTCTAATTTTCAGAGCTGGCCTGGCAGACTATGTCCCTTTTTAGATCAATGACTGGTGTGTAATCTCATGGAGTTTCTTTGACACATGAGATTAAGCACCGACCATCGATTTCATTCTGCTGTCAGAGCTATCTTGGGTGGGTCCTCATTTGCTGATGTGCTTGCTTCTGGTTGGTCCACATGGTAATGATTCGACAATGTGTCAGTGGGACCAAGTTTCCAGCATTCAAAAGGTTCTAACATCTGCAGAGGATTGACGACTGGTACATGTCTGCAAGGATTTTTTCTAACACATGCGATTGTGCACCCGCCATTGATCTTGCTTTATCTCCAGGCTTTGTTAGGTGGGTCCTTTCTTTCTAACATGCTCATTCTTCATTGGTCGGTTAGACGACAGCTAGGCCTTTTGGTAGGACCATTTCAGAGTATCTACAGGGATGATAGTAGACTGAAGATCTATAGTTGTCGCTTGATGTCAAGGGATCTTCCAAGCCCTTGCGATCTTGCGACAACCATTCGATGCTCTTTCTATAGGCCATGGGTCTACATTGTCAGATGGGCTGATGTGTGTAGCATTTGATTAGTCCGCATGGTGATGAATAAATTTTTGGTGGGTTTGTTTGTCAAAGGGGTTCTGGTCTAATAAAGATCTACAGCTGGTGTGAAGGTGAAAGGGATCTTTCTAACATATAAGATCATGTCCCCATCATTAGATTGGGATCTAAGCTACAGTGGGACCGTGTCAGATCTCACCAAGGTGTATGCCTATAGAGCAATCAAGGGAAAATAAAATAATGACAGGTGGTAGCTTTGGGCCTAGGGTTAAGGGTATTCTGTGACTCGGTGATTAAAGAACTTTTCTGTGTTTTCCAGACTTAACCAGGGTGAACTAAAGATTTAAACGACATTGCGACTAAAGGGAAAAGGTAACCTGAGGTGGACTTGGGGTTAATTATATAGATGACTGGTTCTCAGGTAAATAAGAAGATTTGACAGTCATGTTTTAAAAGGAGATTGAGATTTAAATGATGGTCGTCGATAGAAGAAAAGTGTGGCGCCACCCGATTAGTCGTTAATATTCAAATTTTGAATATTTCTCTACAGGGTTTTTGCTAGGTTTTGATACAATGGTCGGTTGCGACAAAATCGGTAGCTAAAAATTTATGTTTCAAGGATGATTGTAGTTGGAGAAGATGATGACAGGGGTCTGGGCGGCCATCTTTGGTCATTTCTTGTTTTTTGAGAGTACCAAATTAGAGCATTCATGGCGAGACTTTGTGCAAGGACGTAGATGAGTCTGGGTTGCTTGTCTGTAGGCTGATTGTGAGGTAGAGGGATGGACATGTAAACTCAAATATCTGATTGACGATGATGTTGTAGAGAATTAATTATGATCAGACTTGATCGAACTAGGGTTTATCATTATTCTAATGCAAAAAATTCTCTAACCCTAGTTAGATTTTTGACCCTTTCCTGTGTGCAAGGAAGGATGTATATATTGTATTTTTGGAGCCTTTGAGCTTAGAGTTGGACAATTGTAGAAGGAATTCATCTTTTCTTAATGGTCATCTGTGGTATCATTTCTACCCTCTAACTTATACAGTTGTAAATCTCCCATTGATAATACAAACATTGCAGAGGTATTTTGTGATAGTTCTTCATGTTCTTATGCTTCCTTGTTTGTATTATTTCTTATTGGATTAAAGTATATGATGTTTTCAATGATATCTTAGGGTTCCTGATCCCTCTTAATTTTTGTAATTGTGTGTGTTATTGTGTTTGATCTAATTTAGATGTTTTTGTGGGTATACTTTAGCCCCCTAACAGTCTTGTCTCAATCCTACACCGAGTTGCAGAAGTGAATCTCTGCTTGGAGGTCATAGCTTGTGTCTTATGTACAGGCCCTCCTATGAAACACTTATGCAAGCCTATTCAGTAAGTTGTGACCTATTAGACCTAAGCCTTTCATTGATTCCATTCTTCTATACTGAGATCCAAACCCTAATTTTGGTGTATCACCTAGTAGGTAGTTTGCTTTCAGTCATTTCCCTTTCAAGGACTCCTATCCTTTTCCCTCAAAATATTTTCTTTCATGTCTAGAAGAAAATTAAGGTGATTATCCAAGAGGAACCAGCCTAGAAGCTAGAGGTCTCATCTCAGTTAGCATAGGTCCCACAACCTGGAGATGATTCCCATGTTATACTAGGTTATCAAGACTATGAGAGCTTGAAACAAGGGTGCAAACTTAGTGTATAATAGTTACTTAAGGGGAGTGTTTAATTAATTACAACAAACTATAGTAGTTGGAGTAGTCAGTTTCCATAAAGAAACTCCTCCAACCATATATTTTGGCATTAAATTATTGGAATGAGAGAAGTTTGAGATATTGGAAAAACTTAGGAGAATTCTTGAAGTAATTAATTTTGGGGTTTCTTGTTGTATTTGTATTTGATAGCTTTGGTTGTGAGGGGTTTTTCAAAATTCTCAAAGGAGTAAGGAATTTTTTTTCTCATAAGGATTAGGGAAGATTATCATAGAAGGAAATCGTCACTCAAGCTTGGAAGGTTGTTGAGGAAGTGCTCAACTTTGGAAGGGATTCTCCGCAACACTCCAAGTAGGATCTAGAACTGGGAAGAATCAACTTCTTGCCTATGTGAATTTATGTGTGTGTGTGTGTGTGTGTATTATAGAAATGGATAGTGTGTTCTTGTGCTTTTCCAATATTCTATGGTTATAAATGTTTATGGATTATATTGTTGAAATAACATACTGTGTACAGGAAGTTTAATGGAATGGTTTATTTGATTTCTTTGTCAAGTCTCTTCCTAGAAGTCTATGATTGTTAATGTTATTGTATTTTTGTGTATTTTGTTGTATACATGTGGTTTAGGAAATTTTAGGGAATTTTAGGGATGCTTAGGAATGATTAGGAAGGTTTGTAGTGAGTTTTTCCTTCTAGTGGCATATGCAAATTTATGTTTTCATTTCTTAGTTTTGATCTTCTATTTATATTTTAAGTGAAATGGTGTGTTCAAGAAGTGTTTTGGATGTGGTACTAAGGTACTTGGATCAATTATACCTTAGCAAACCTTTTCTAGGCACTCTCCACACTTTGAATTTCCATTTTCAGGCAATTCTAAGCAATTTTGTGATATTTCTCATACGAGTAGACAATCCTGAACCTATTTACTCATATGAGTACAGGTGTATACTTGTATGGTCCTATGGGAATGCTTGTATGGACCTATGAGAATACTTGTATGGGACTTATGGGTTTTTAGGGGTTCCATTCAAAGCCTATTTTTGGGCTTGGGGTTGAGCATATGACTCCTGTAGTTGGTTCCTGAGTCTAGTCTACAACTTTTCACACCTTTATATGTCCATTCCTTGCTCAAATGGCATTATAATGTTGTGTCTAAGGTTTTTTTGGTACTTTTAATTCTTTCTTTCTGATCATTTTTTAATATGATAACTCTAGGACTCATCGTGAGGGAATGAGAGCACAAGAGAGTTCCATAGCCCTGTAAAACAGACCATTTGAAGTACATTATTATTTCTTTGTCTTGTGTTTCGGTAGGGGACTACAAACCCTAGGTAAGTGGCCCACCATAGGTGTTGGAACCCAAAGTGGTTTGTAGATGATCCTATGTGTGAGTTTGTAATCAATTGACAACCTTAATAATTAACTTGGGAAAGGGGGGTTTCAAAAGATAATAAAAGAAATGTTATATAAGTCCATATAGACCTGTTGGAGTACCGGGACCATGGATAACTACTAGGGTAGATCCTTCACATAAAAATGGGACTAGGGTTACATGGTTTCCAAGGAGGATCCCAATGTATAGGTTGTGTCATGACAATCACCTAGATGGTATGCTAGAAACCTAACATTTGTGATTAGTATAAAGATATATTGTTTATTTCTTTTCCTTTGGTTTCAAGTGAATATTTTGTATTACCTTATCTTTCTTTAGGCCTTGTGATTACCTTGGTTCTATCTCCTATCACGGGGGTGGAACTTCACCAGCTTCACATTGTTGGGTGGTAAATATCTTTTGAGGTACTGTTTGTGGTTTGTGTCTTGGCTTGGATTCAACTTATGCAGTAAAGAAGATTTCTCATTTTGTACCATGTACTATTTTCTATGAAAGAATGTAAATATCTCTTGTAAGCCTTTGGGCCATTTGATGTAATTGTACTCATCATTGAAAATTAGAAAGATAAAGCATTGTAATCAGGGAGGGATGGCTTTAGGGGTTTTCAAAGGATGTTTTATGTCAAAATCAAAATTTGTTTTAAAGAAATGTAATCTTGCATTCTTTCTTCTATCTCTCCTATATTGAAATGAAAAGTATGTTCTTAAATGTGAAATCTTTATTATATTTTGTAAAGGCTAGTTATTCAATGTGTAGTTAAGAAGGATTGAAAATGGAGTGGAAAGTAAAACATATATTCATGTAGTTAAGAATGAAACATTATGTTCTTGTATTTTCTTTAATTTCTAAAGAATGAAAAGTATAAGAAAAAGGAAATGAATTTAATTAGTTAAGTAATGGAATGCAATGGTTTTTTTTTATATTGGTAAATGAATTCAATAAGGGAATCTTTAAGGAATGTTATTTTGGTAGATGTAATCAGTGAAATGTTAGTAATGTTTTTTTTAAAAAATTGTAATTTTTTTCTAAAGACCTGATTCCTTATGGGTCCCCTAGCAGGGACATTACATTTGGTATTAGATCCTTAGTTGCTACAATATGAGCTCAAGGGTCTATGTATGTTTAAACTTAACCTCTTCACCATATTGTATACTTAACCAACTAGATACCTAAACTTATCTTGTACCACTCTTCCAGGATGCCTCCCATCACCCACGAAAGAGCTAAGGAAAGGGTTCAAGAATCTTCCTTTGGATCTCGACTAGAGAGTTGCCATGGGGAATATGAGGCAGAACAAAATCAAGATAGCCATAGGAATGAGAGTTAGAGTAATAACTCAGAAGGGGGCCAATTAATATAACTTATCCAATAAATTATACAAAGACTTGACAACCTTTAAAATAGGGTTAACTTTGAGGAAGGAAACCAATCTCATCATCAAGATAGGGAAAGGGAACAAAGCCCTAGGAGAAGATAAGATATGCTAGAATCTGAGGATAGAGATGATGAACTACAACTGATTTAGAAACTAATTGAAGATCTATGATTAGAGATCACCAAGTTGCTAATTAGATATGTAATATGATTAAAACAGTAATATGTTTTCATTTATGTCAACTAGTTTGACAACACTCATCTTGTAAGTTACTATACCGAAACATCTGTAGAAAAGGAGTAAAAGAGATGAAGAAAAAAAATATCTACATGAGGAAGATGTATATGATAGATGAGGATAAGGAATACATTGGGTAACTTGTTGATGAGTCTATGACCTTATGTTTTTGAATTCATTATGTTTCATTCATCAATGATGAGGAAAGGAGATGAAAGACACAAGGCAGTGTGGTCGGTTGATAAAGCATCATAGTATACACGGAGCATTGTAGTGTATATCAAGCATAGTATAAACTGAGCTTGTGTTCACCAACACATTTCTTTGTTAACCGAGCAGGAGAAAGGAACTAAATGACTATTTTAGCCAATAAGGATTGATGAGCTATAAAGTACCTTGTGATAGGAGATGGAGATAAAGTTTGTTACGAAGATGAACGGCTAACAAAATTCAAGGAAGATCTAAAGGATGGAATTAAAAGGTGTTATTGACACATCAATCGAGAAAGGTTTAAGTGACAAAATGGACGAAGGAGAATAAGCAGAAAAATCTTGTGGAGGAAAAGAAAATTATTTACTTGTCTATTTAAGAGACTAGGGTTGTTATGAAACTTATGCTAGAAGGAGACTACAGAATTATCGCATGAACAAGCTTCATGTATGCCTAATCAAACTAGTTAAGGAGAACTGAACTGCAGAGTTTACCAAGCGTTAGAGAGCTATTACCAAGAGATAGTAAGTCATTTATTATTGTTGATATAGAATTGATATATTGATTAGAGGATTTGAATGAGCATAATATAGATCTGAACATTTGCAATTGAAGTTGTATTGTAATCAGATCACCTACTATTATAGTTTAACCATTGTATATAGACAAATCTCTTAACTGAGTGGACTTGAAAGTCTTGTAATGTCATTCATAGAATTTACATTTGTTATCCTATCAACCCCATAGTGAATGATGGTTGGACGATAATTGTTGGTCTAAAATCCTCTAACAAGGTCACACCTCACAATGTGTTTGTGACCTTTAATAGGGTTGGGTCTTCACCAACCTCACATCAGAAGAGTGAATAATTTTTGGGTTGCCAGTCCCAGGTGGTTTTTCCCTTCATAGGGTTTCCATGTTAAATCTTTTGTGTTATGTGTTCATTGTGGTGATTGTTTGTTATCATACTTTACATATTTCATGTTGGATTTGATTGGTAATCATTATATGTTAATGATTGGTAATCAGTAAAAGCACAAATAGTATAGTATTTTATGTTATCGAGGTTCAAAAGTTTAAGTAAATTGTTTTGGATTATACATTTTGATTTGGGACTATGGTTAACTGATTCACCCCCCTCTCATTTGTATCAGAGCATTGGTTGCTTGGAACAGAGTTTTAAGGACTTCAGCACAAAGGTATCAAAATTTTTAAGGGGGAAGTGCCAAAGCTTAACAAGAAGAACTTCACAATATGGCAAAGTCGAATGAAGTTGCATGTATCCAGAATTGGGAATTCTACACTAGATCTAATGGAGAATGGATACCTTGCACTGCCCACTAGTCCCCTGACCCTTAATCAACTAAGAGATAGGCATGAACATAATGTTACCATGATGGAGATTATTGCTACTTGTTCAGATGTCGAATTTGAAGACATCAAGAACTGTACTACTGCTAAGCAGATGTGGGATAAACTTTCTCAAATTTATAGTGGTGATGTGAATGTCAAGAGAGCAAGAGCCAAAATCTTAAGAGGAAGATTCGATGACATGAAGATGAAAGAAGGTGAAAACATTGTGCAGTACACAAACAAGATAAAGGAGGTAGTTCACACTATTAGAGCATCAAATGGAGTTATTGATGAAGACACTATGGTAAGAAAGATTCTAAGAACCTTATTTCCTATCTATGCCATCATAATATCTATAATTCATGAAAATAGGTCAGCACCTAACAACACACTCACTCTTGATAATCTGATTGGAAAGCTTAGAACATTTGAATTGAACAATTATGATAATAGTGTTGTACCGAATGTTCAATCCACTTTCATGACTTCTTTGAAGATTGGTAAGTCTAGTAGCAGGAATAATAAGGATGATAGTGATAGCAATACTAATGATGATCTTGATGAACTTGAAGCTCTTATGGATAGGAGGTTGCCTAAAGGAAAAGGAAGATATAGAGGCAAATTACCTTTAGCATGCTTTAACTGTAAAGAAGTTGGCCACATTGCTGCTAGATGTCCACATAAGAAAGATGATGATAGAACCAAAGACCAATCTGAAGGAAGCTATGGGAGAAGAAACAATAAGGGCTGCCGACACAACAAAAAAGACAATTGAGACAATAATGACAAAGGTAAAAAGGTATGTTACATAGCAGAAGAAAATGAATTTGAATATGACTCTGATGATGATGTTGAAGTAGTATTTGTTGCTATGAAAGATGATTCTAAGGAAGAAGAAAAACATGTAGAAATAGCATTGATTTCAAAAGTTAATAAAAATAATACATGGATCATAGACAGTGGTTGTACACATCACATGACTGGTGATGATGATAAATTTGATCATCTTGAGCAATACAATAGAGGATCTATTAAGATGGGTAATGACACACCCTGTATGGTAAGAGGTAAAGGATCCCTAATGATAAATGATAGAATAAAATGTGAAAATGCTTATTGGATAGAAGGACTAAACTATAATTTGCTAAGTGTGGCACAACTAAACAATTCAGGTCATCGAGTTGCTTTTGAGAGCAAGAAAGTGAAAATATTTGATGATGGAGGAAGACTAGTTGGAACTAGAGCACAAATGAAAGGTAATCTATTTTATCTTGATAATGATGAGTCTTCTTGCTTGATTATGAAAAATGAAGATGCTTGGTTGTGGCATAAGAGGTTATGCCATGTGAATTTTGATAACATGATTAAGATCAGTAAAAAGAAAAGAGTTAGAGGTCTACCTAAATTGTCAAAGCATGATCATGTTATGTGTCATGAATGTCAGAAAAGTAAATTGACTAAATCTAGTTTCAAAAGAAAATATTATTCAACAAAGAAGATACTTGAGTTGGTTCATACCGACCTATGTGGTCCTATGAGAACTCAGAGTTATTAGGGAGATAGATACTTTATTCTTTTTGTTGATGATTATACTAGGTTGATGACTGTCATGTTCTTGAAAGAAAAATCTAAGGCATTCAAGATGTTCAAGTGGTATAAAAAAAAAGTAGAAAAAGAGACTAGTAAAGAATTGAAATGCTTAAGATCTAATAGAGGAGGTGAATTTATCTCTGATGAATTTACTAATTTTTGTAATGAGCATGGTATTAAAAGACAGGTCTCTACACCGAGGACACCTCAGCAGAATGGCATTGCTGAAAGAAGGAATAGGTCAATTGTTGACTACGCAAGGACATTAATGATAGAAAAGAATGTTGCTTAGACATACTAGACAGAAGCTGTTAGCACAATAGTTTATGTTCCGAACTGACTACAACTAAAGAAGGACAATAAAAAGACACCCTATGAGTTATGTTTGGACACAAACCCATTGTAAGTTATTTTAGAATTTTTGGAAACAAATGTTTTATTCTGAAAGATGAAAGGAATGGAAAGTTTGACTCAAAAATTGATGAAGGGATATTTCTAGGATATTCCAGTAAAATAAAGCATACAAGTGTCTGAATAGAGTTACTAATAAAATGATTGAAAGTAATAATGTTCGAGTTGATGAGTTTGATTATAAGAATGCAGAGGAAATTAGAAAGGAACTAGAAGACTATGGTAGATTCACTTACATTGAACAACCTAAGTATCTATTGAAGCTGCTGACTATGACAACCGGTCAGCAGGAAAACAATACCGAGGAACAGGAAAGAGAAACTAATGAGAAGGAAGGACCTATCGAGAAAGCAAATGAACCTACATAGGATGAACACGAAAGAAGAGATTGAGTATTGGCAAGATTTGTCAAAAGACATCATCCTAAAACACAAATCATTGGAGATAGACAAGCTGGCATGCAAACAAGGAGTAAGACAAGACAAGGTACATGTCTAGTTTGTGAATTTGAACTGAAGAATGTAAAAGTTTCATTAGAAAATGATGAATGGGTTAATGAAATGAAAGAGAAAATAGAACAAATAGAGAAAAACAAAACCTAAACCTTAGTACCCAGACCTAAAGATAAGCATGTTATCGGTACTAAGTGGATATACAAAAACAAGCTGAATGAAAATGGAGAGGTAACAAGGAATAAAGCTAGATTAGTATGCAAGGGATATGCACAGGAGGAAGGAATTGACTATGGTGAAACATTTTCACTTGTTGCTAGATTAGAAGGAGTCAGAATGTTACTTGCATATGCTGCACACAAAAAGTTCAAAGATTATCAAATGGATGTTAAGTCAACATTTTTGAATGGGATACTTGAAGAAGAAGTCTACATAGAACAACCAGAAGGGTTTGTTGATCCAGATAAGAAAGATATGGTATGTAGATTACATAAAGCTTTATATGGTTTGAAGCAAGCTCCTAGAGCCTGGTATGAAAGGCTGCATACTTATTTGTTAAGTATTGGATTTGTTAGAACTAGTGAGAATAGCAATTTGTATATGAAAGGAGATAGTGATGATACTATTCTTATCACTGAAATATTTGTTGATGATATTATCTTTGGAGGTCAAGATCACATATGTAAAGCCTTTGTTGATGAGATGAAAAAAGAGTTTGAAATATCTATGTTTGGAGAGATTAAGTTCTTTCTAGGACTACAAGTGATTCAGCAGAGTGATGGGATATTCATCACACAATCTAAATATATGAAGGAATTATTGAGAATATTTTGCATGGAAGATGCTAAACCTATTGGAACACCGATGGCTACTAGATGTAAACTAACTAAGGAAGATGAAACTAAAGAAGTGAACCAGGCACTGTACTGATCTATGATTGGTAAATTAATGTATGTAGTGCATAGTAGACCAGATATAGCACATGCTATGGGAATTGTTGCAAGATTTTCTACAAATCCTAGGGAGTCACACATGGTTTCTACAAAGAGAATCTTAAGATACCTGAAGAAAATAGAAGATTATGGATTATGGTATCCTAAGGAAGGAAATTTTGAACTCAGAGTCTATATCGACGCTGCTTAGGCTAGAAATATGGATGAATGAAAAAGTACCACTGGAGGAGAATATTTATTTGGTGAAAGACTTGTTACATGGACAAGTAAGAAGCAGGCTTGCATTTCTCAGTCTACAGTCAAAGCAGAGTATGTTGTTGCTGCTACAAACTGTTCAAATATTGCATATATTAAGCAAGTGTTGGAAGGTATGAATGAATTAATCACTGAGTCGATGATTATATATTGTGACAACACTAGTGCAATAAACATTTCAAAGAATCCAGTGATGCACTCTAAAACAAATCATATATCTATTAAGTATCACTACTTAAGAAAACAAGTATAGGAGAAGCAAGTGAAGCTATAATTTGTTACATATAAAGAACAACTTGCAAACATATTTACAAAGCCTCTATCGAAGGATACATTTGAATATTTGAGGACTAGACTTGGGGTCCATCCCTTGTCTACTAGTCACTAATGTGATCTGGATGTTGCATCAGCCTACTCTTATCAGAAGATCATTCATGTTGATGCAGCACATTTCACACTTTGGATCGTGTCTAAGGTTATGAAAAGTTTGAAGAACTGGAACAGATTGGAATATCAATATGCAAAGATACAGAGAATGCACCGAACAACAGAGAGTTACATGGCTACTATAGAGCTGTATGTTTATTTGTTTCTTTGGCATAGTTTTCAAAGGGAGAGATAAACAAATATGAAACAATATCCACCCATGAGAACACTGAAACATCTACCTAAGGGAGAGACAAACTAAAAGAAAGGGAGAGCACTGAAGATCAGTTATTGAGAACAAAAGAAGGAATCCGAGATCTAAAAAGAACATATCTGCAGAATGTCAAAGCTACATTGGTAATGTTGTTGAGTAACATAGTGATTAAACATATTAAGCTAGGGAGAGCTTGTACAACATTTTTTCATAGAGTTATAGAATACATGTTTGATATGTGTATGATATATTTCATATTACTTGAGTTGTCATCAATGTCAAAGGGAGAGATTGATGAACTACAACTAATTTAGAACCTAATTGAAGATATGTGATTAGAGATCATTGAGTTGCTAATTAGCTATGTGATTAGAGATCACCGAGTTGCTAATTAGATATGTAATATGATTAAATTAGTAATATATTTTCATTGATGTCAACTAGTTTGAGAGCACTCATCTTGTACGTTACTATATTGAAACATCTGTAGAAAAGGAGTAAAAAAGATGAAGCACATAAATATCTACATGAGGAATCTATGTATATGACAGATGAGGATAAGGAATACATTGGGTAACTTGTTGATGAGTCTATGAGCTTATGTTATTGACCTTATTAGGTTTCATTCATCTATGATGAGGAAAGGAGCTGAAAGACACAAGGCAGTGTGGTCGGTTGATGAAGCATCACAGTATACACCAAGCAGTGTAGTGTATATCGAGCATAGTATAAACTAAGCTTGTGTTCACCGACACATTTCTTTGTTAATTGAGCAGGAGAAAGGAAATAAATGATTAGTTTAGCCAATAAGGATTGATGAGCTATAAAGTACCTCATGATAGGAGATGGAGATAAAGTTTGTTACGAAGATTGACAGCTAACAAAATTCAAGGAAGATCTAAAGGATGGAATTAAAATGTGTTACTAACACATCATCCAAGAAAGGGTTAAGCGGAAAAATGGATGAAGGAGAATAAGCGGCAAAATCTTCTGGAGGAAAAGAAAATGGTTTACCTATCTATTTAAGAGACTAGGGTTTCGTTATGAAACTTATGCTGAAAGGAGACTCCAGAATTGTCGTGTGAACAAGCTTCATGTATGTCTAATCAAACTAATTAAGGAGAACCGAACTGTAGAGTTTACCAAGTGTTAGAGAGCTATTACCAAGAGACAGTAAGTCATTGATTATTGTTGATACAGAATTGGTAAATTGATTAGAGGATTTGAATGAGCATAATATAGATCTGAACATCTATAATTGAAGTTGTATTGTAATTAGATCACCTACTGTTATAGTTTAACCATTGTATATAGACAAATCTCTTAACCGAGTGGACTTGAAATTCTTATAATGTTATTCATAGAATGTACATTTGTTATCTTGTTAACCCCATAGTGAATGTTGGTTGGACAATAACTATTGGTCTAAAATCCTCTAACAAGGTCACACCTCACAGTGTGTTTGTAACCTTTAATAGGGTTGGGTCTTCACCGACCTCACTTCAGAAGAGTGAAATTTTTTTGGGTTGTCGGTCCTAGGTGGTTTTTCCCTTCATAGGGTTTCCACATTAAATCTTTTGTGTTATGTGTTAATTGTGGTGATTGTTTGTTATCATACTTTACATATTTCATGTTGGATTTGATCGGTAATCACTATATGTTAATGACTAGTAATCGTAAAAGCATAGACAATATAGTATTTTATGTTACAAAGATGCAGAAGTTTAAGTAAATTGTTTTGGATTATACATTTTGATTTGGGACTGTGGATAACTGATTCACCCTGCCTCTCAGTTATTCTAACAAGAGATACCTCTCATATGAGGGACTTACTCAAATTAAAGGTACCCCTTTTCTATGGAAATGAAAGGGGATCCGCGATAGAAACTTGTTTATTCAACCTTGAGAGATTTTTCTCTATGCACTATTTTAGCAGTAATGTCAAAGCTAGGTGTGCTATTATGAAACTAATGAAATTTGTGTCCACCTAGTGGTGTACGTAAGAGGAAAAACTACAAGTTACCATTAATATTGTTTCCTAGGAGTTATTCCTAGAAAGCTCTAAGGATCGATTCATGTTTGATCAATGGACGCAAGGTAGGGAAGAAGACTTCCACCACCTTAAACAAGAAAACATGATTGTGGAGGAATATGAGAGTAAATTTTATGATCTTAAGCCCTTCTTAGGTTACAAATACGACGACCCCATTATTGTCCAACACTTCATAAGAGGCTTGAATGCCTGCCTATTAGGATATGTGGGGTGGCTATTCTAGTGGCCAAACTGTTAATGTTAAAGGATGGGGTAGCTATTCGAGTGGCCAAACTGTTAATGTTAAAGGATGGGGTAGCTATTCGAGTGGCCAAACTGTTAATGTTGGATCAGGTTCAAAAGGAAACTATGACCAAGGAAATTCTAACTCCAAGAACCAACAATTATCTTTTAAAGGGGGACAAAATTTCCATAAAAAGAGATTTAAGAATAATAACCAAGGCAATGTCAAGTTTCAATAACCCCAAAACTGCAGCAATAATCAGACCCAGGGTGAACCCACAATAGTGGGTTACACTTTTTTGCCTGAACGAATACTCAAATCTACATTTTGAAAAAAACTTTTAGATTCAGATGCATATTATCGTTAAACCATTTGAAATTGGAAGATGAAGTAAATTAGAGTCTTTTAAGATTTTCTTTCTAGATTCTAAATATATATATATTTTTAATTTTTTAATTGATTTGAATAGTTTTTTCTTTCTCCCACAAAAACTGGTATGTTTCTAAAAATGTCATTTTCAAAGAGTTACATTATTTTCATAGAGCATAACTTTTTTTTTTCTAAAATAGATATCATTGTGATTCTTTTGAATATAGTTTTGTAACATCCATACAGAGGCCATGCAATTGGTTTGATGACATTATCGCTATTATTGCATATTTTATTAATGTTTGAAGTTGACTAAACCATAATTTTGACATACCTTGACTACATAGCTTATAACTTGTCATGTATTTGTCCAATTTCATTTTTTTTATAGAAAGAGAACTTCAATACCTATGGCATAGATATTTTTCAATTTTTTTTCTCTCATTTACTATTTTTCCATTAGCGTCAAACATAGAGGTAGACATACAGCAAAATATCTATGTTTAGTAAAACTAAAAATACAAAGTCATAATAAACTTAATATATATTAACATTATAATCATTGAAAATATTTTCTTAGTAGTACCTTACTACATACATAGGTTTGTCAAATTGATACATTTGATCTGCCAAAAGATAAAGTTGAAGTGATTTTTTTTTAGCATTTTAATAGGTGCGAAGGAGACTCCATTGTAGGTATGAATGAGGAGTATAGATGTTATATCTATATTTTTCTTATGTAAGAGGCTTTGAGCTAACCATTTGTAATTAATTCCTTCAAATGGAACCTCTCAAGGCTTAAATCATCATATTTTATTAAAAATGTATTATTTCAACAAAAAACAACAAGTCTAAAAAAGTGTAACCCACTATTGTGGGGTCACCCCCCAGCAAAGGATTCCTCCTCAACAATCCCAAAATTCTCAAAATTTCAATAAAGGGGGTTATCAACAATCAAGTGCGCGTCCTGCAAAGATCTTTGGAAGGAATATTGGGTGTTATTCTTGTGGACAGAAAGGACATATTGCAATTTGTTATCCTTAGTGCACTACCTTCACCAATCAGAACCAGGAAGCATGAGAACCAACTATAAGAGATGTTGGTCAGTCCCACATAGTGTTTGATGCAGTAGAGCATAGACAAGATGACTACCAAAACACCATCATAGAGACTTTAGGTTCATTAAAGGGTAAACATATTTCTATCCTCTTTGATTCAAGAGCAACTGACTCCTTCATATCTCCTTCAATATAAATGTGTGGGCTAGTGGTAGTAGGATAGGAAGTTAAGTGGCAAGTAGAGCTAGCCTCCAGGGATAAAATGACCACAAACTTATGTGTTAGAAATTGCAACTTGGGTTCAGGACCCTTCTCTACTAATTTTGATATTTGAGTAATTCCTCTTGGATCTTATGAAGTTGTCCTAGTAATGGACTAGTTAGCAGCTCATGAGGCTAGGATAGATTGCAGAAAGAAGCTCTTTCATTTCATAGATGATTTGGGGGAGTATAAAACTATTATGGGAATCCAACGACCTATATCACTTCAAATAATATCAACAATGTAACTCAAGAAATACATGAGAAAGGGATGGAAAATCCTTGAAGTCTTAGTTAATGACCTAGTGGAAAAGGAAGATAGATAAATAACACTTGATCACCCTTTACTTCAAGAGTTTGTCGATGTCTATCCAACAAAGATACCTGGAATGCCTCCTAAGAGAGACATTCATTTCCTCATAGAATTGGTACCAGGTGCAGAACCCATCTCTAAGGGCTCGTTTGGCACCTGGAATTAACGTACAATAGGAATTATTTAATGCGAGAATAAAATAATTCACTGTTTGTGGCATTTTTTGAATTCTTGAATTAGAAAACTAATTCCCATTTTCAGCCCAAAGCTTGCATTAATTAATTCCAAAAAAAAACTTTTAATTCATTTTATTCCAGGAATAAGATTTTCATGGATTTGAAACTACAACAAAATGTATAAGTTTTTTGGGTCCATGCGTGAATGGTTAAGGGATTATAATCTTTCTTTTTAACAATTTTATTTTATAATTTTTTTTTAATAATTTTTTTTTATAATCTTATTTTTTAAGTTAATAATACATATTTTAATTTAAAAATATATAAGTTAAAAATACATATATATTTTAAGTAAAAAACTAACAACAACAATGATAAGTTCAAAACTTAAAAATTAAAAATAAAAATTAAATTAATATAAAATAATCCTTATTCCAATTTCACATTTTGGGATCCAAACGCAGAATAGATTATTCCAACTTTCATTTTGAGGATTAATTAATCTAAGAATAGGTCCTTATTCTAGAATAGGCCTATTCTGGATAAGTTAATTCCATGCACCAAATGAGCCCTAAAGCTCCTTAATTACATGACCAATCAAGAGCTATGTGAGTTAAAAGTATAGTTAGAAGAACTCTTGGAAAAAGGATTCATTAGACCAAGTGTGTCACCTTGGGGAGCTTTGGTTATATTTTTAAAGAAGGATGGCTCCCTTAAGTTGTGTATTGACTATCGTCAGCTCAACAAAGTAATCATTTTAAGAATCGGTACCCTTTGTTGATAATTGATGATCTATTTGATCAAATGAAAGGAGACAAATTATTTTCCAAGATTGATCCCAAGTGAGGATACCATCAGTTAAGAATCCACGAGGTTGACATTCATCGTACAACCTTTCATACTCAGTATGGGCATTATGAATTTATCGTAGTACCTTTTGGTCTCACAAATGCACCTTCGATGTTCATGAGCCTTATGAATGGGGTATTCAAGACCTTCTTGTATAAATTTTTCATAATATTTTTGGATGACATTTTGGTCTACTCTAAATTAGTTGAAGAACATGAACTCCTTCGGAAAGTGTTACAATGCCTTCGTGAGAATCAATTGTTTGCTAATTTGGAGAAGTGTGAATTCTTCCAAAAAAAATTTAAGTATCTTGGTTATGTTATCTCAAGGGAAGGCATAGCAATTAACCCAGCAAATATACAAGCTAAAGAATGCAAAGTAGAAGAAAAAGGAAATGAATTAAATTAGTTAAGTAATGGAATGCAATGGTTTTTTATATTGGTAAATGAATTCAATAAGGGAACCTTTAAGGAATGCTCTTTTTGTAGATGTAATCAACGAAATGCTAGTAATGTTTTAAAAAAAATTGTTAGTTGTAATTTTGTATTTAAGACCTAATTCCATATGGGTTCCCTAGTGGGGACATTACAGTCATGGATATTCATACAAAGGATGGTATGACAAGTCTTGAAGGTATTTTTTATACTCCAACATTGAAGAAACATTTACTAAGTTTTGGGTAGTTATGTGAAAAGAATTATAAGGTTTTGTTTAAAAATCATAAATGTACAATTTGTGATAGAGAAACAAGGCAATTGAGTGGTTATAGTAGTGCCTATGTCATAGTTCTGGACATTCTCATTGAAATTTGGTGAGAATAGTAATTGGTTTGTGAATATAGCTTATGAGGATAAAATTTCATTGTGGCACGTTAGGTATGGACATTTAAATTTTAATAGCTTGAAGATTCTTACATCAAATGATTTGCCTTTTTGATTTCCCAAGGTTCAAGAAAAAGAAGAACCTTTTGAAGGTTATGGACTAATGGAAAGAACGCAAGAGAACTATTCTCTAAAGGAAAAGCATGGAGGGTTCATTAAAATCTTCAATTAATTCATTTTGATATATGTGGTCCTATGCAGACCAAGAGTTTGTATAAGTCATCATACTTTTGTTCATTTCGTTGATGATTACTCATGTCATTATTGGGTTTATTTTTGAAGCCAAAGTATGAGGCATTTGATACATTTAAAAGGTTTAAAGTCCTTGCGGAAAAAGAGAAAGGCTGTAAAACTATTTTTTTCTTGAGGCTTTAAGAGATTTTGTGATTTACATGGTATAAAAAAACAACTCACCACTACATACACATGTCTCAATAGAATGGGGTAGCTAAGAGGAAAAACCATATTGTGGTTGAAATTGGAAGGAGTATTTTACAAACTAAATGGGTTAAATAATTCTTTTTGGATTGATGTAGTTGATATGTAACTATGCACATTCCCAATTTGAGTCCCATATTAAGAGAACTTTCAATTGTGACTCCTTATGAAACACAATATGCCAAAAATCCTAATGTCACTCATTTTAGAGTTTTTGGTTGTTTATCATATGTATATGTTGATCAAAATAGAAAAATGTTGGATCCGAAGAGTGAATCTTGTATTTTTGTTGGGTGTAGTGAGTATACTAAGGCTTATATATTGTATAACCCTTGTACTAATAGTATTATTATTTAAAGATATGTTATTTTTGATGAAGGGGGAGTTTACGGTCATCAAAAATTCCATATTAAAAAGTCTAAATCTGTTTCAAATGATGGTATTATTGATAATTTTTTTTATCATGGGAATCCAACTAATAATTTGATTCCAAGTGCTACACATCCACCAAACAACTATTATTTCTTGATTTCAAGTGTACATCCAACATCAAGCCCAAGTCCAAATAGGAAGGTTAGAAGCTTAGCTGATATTTATGAAATAAGTGAAGCTCAAGCTCATGAAGAAAAAGGCTTTACTAGAAGTAAGAGTGAACCTACCTTTTACTAAAAATAATAAGGTAATGACATTCTTATTGTTAGTTTTTATGTTGATGATTTCCTATATATGAGTAGTAATTTTATGATAAGTTTGCAGATGAGATGAAATGTGAATTTGAAATGTCTATGATTAGGGAGGTGAAATTATTTCTTGGATTGTAGATCAGTCAAAGTAAGAAAGGGATACTCATATCATAGACTAAATATCTTAAAGAATTGTTGAAAATTTTTGGCATGGATGACAGTAAACCTGTTGGAACTCCTATGTTAACTAGGACTAAGTTATCTTTAGAGGATGAAAAAAATAATGTACCATAGAAAAAGTATAGATCAATGATTGGAGGTCTAGTATCTAACACATACTAGACTTGATAATGCTAATGCATCTGGAATTGTTGTAAGATTTCAAGAAGATCCTAAAGAGTCTCACTTTATGGTAGTGAAAAGGATATTCAGGTATCTAACTTGGGGACAGTTGAGTTTGGTCTATGGTGTGATAGATCAAAAGACTTTAAATTTTATGCTTTCACTAATGTTGATTGGACAGGGAATGTAGATGATAAAAAGAGTACAAGTAGAGGAGAATTCTTCCCTGGTAAAAGGTTGATGTCTTGGCTTAGCAGGAAGCAGGACTATATTGCTCAGTCTATAGCAGAATCAAAGTATGTTGTAGTAACAATCAATTGTATACAAATCATATGGATGAAGAAAATGTTGAAGGACATTGGATTATTTCTTGAGGATTTAGTTACTATCCACTATGACAATACTAGCACGGTAAATATGTCAAAGAATCATGTTATGAATTCTAATACGAAACATATAGCAATAAAGTATCATTTCTTGAGAGATAAGGTAGAAGAGAAAGAAGTGAATTTAGAGTATGTAAATACTAAGGAGAAGATTGCATACATCTTCATCAAGCTACTAAACAAAGAGACCTTTGAATATCTCAGACATAGACTTTGGGCTAGAGACCCTCTTGATCAAAACTGAAGGAAATGCAAAGATGCATCAGTCATCATCTATTCTGAGCATTATTTTTAAGACTAGATGTAGTGATTTACTCCTATGGGGGAGTAACTTTTTGAGCACATAGAATATATCTGGGTGGTTTTACACCTATTGAACTACTTTGAGGAGGCACTATGGCACCCTTTGCCATTGATGTCAAAGGGGGAGAGATATACTATGAGAAAAACCCTTCAGTTTTTCTAGGGGAGAGATGTAACAACCCTATAGCTTGATAGGGGGAGTACATGAAATGGGGACTCAATAACCCTCTTATAGCTGAAAAGGAGGTAACAATTGATATCAAGCTAAATGAGAAATATTGCTCCTAGGGAGAGCTACAATACAAAAATATTGGGAGATTTTAAAGAGGATATTGAGAAGGTCATATAAAGAAGGAAAAACGTAGGAAGCAGACAAAGTATGCACCTTGGACCTTTGTGTTGATGGTTTTTTCTTATATGTTTCTATCAATGCCAAAGGGGGAGATTGTTTGAAGATGGATTGGAATTTTTGCATTCCAATATGTTTGGGACATTATTGGAAGACTATCTGGATGTCGGCACTTAGTGTTTGTCATTAATGCCAACATAAGATACTAACTAGTTATTCATAGAAGCTTGCAGATAGGTTGTAGAAACTTGTACAGACACAATACAATGAATTAGCACGTGCAGACTTAGATGAAAAATCTACATGATGTCTTGGGTTGCTAGCTATGATCACACATTCTTATGAATTGATCTAAAAAAGTTATGATTGATCTACTAATGACTATTTCTCTAGAGATGAAAATTGTGATTCTCATAGAGTTGATTGCAAAACTTTGTGGATATAACATTCATGGTTGTTTAAGTCATGATGAGAAAACATAGGTTCATTTTGGACACTTTATCAAGATCTTATTGCAATCATATGGATTTCTGAGCATACAAGTGATGTTAGCTATAGCATGTGTATTGGCAAAGACCTATTTGGAGGATGACTTGGAACATGTTTCAAGTAATTTGATGAGCGATCTTGATATATGGATCAAGATAATAAATTGATGTAATTTTTATGTTGTAACATTGTAAGAGGTGTCGTGTACATCTTAGAATGGGTCTATTTGTATAATGTAAATATGATTTATCCTATGTAGGCCAACCCATATTTAATTGTTGTAACTAGTATATAGGAATTGAGATCCTTGGAAAATTTGATATAAGGATTAGAAGAAACTATATATGCAAATTACAGAGGTGAATGTGAGCTTGAGGCTGCATTAGTTACTGATTGGAGAATAGTAGTTATACATTTGGGCACAAGATGGAGCTTTCTTGGCAGTGGTTGAATGCTGGAAGCAGTTTCAAATCGGAATTATCTTACCCTTAAACTTATGAGGATTAGAGAACCTGAGGGTGGTTCTAACTCTCAAATATCTTGATTAGGTTGATCTATTATCCACCCCTAACAAGGTTATTTCCTCTAGAAGGAATGGACTCTTAACAAGGTCAATTCCTTAATAGGGATCACATTGTAAAAGACTCCTAATAGGGTCTGTCCTTTAACTAGGACCTGCCTATTCTAATACTCAGCTCCTAATAGGATCATAACTCTTAATAGGGTTATTATACTCATAGTGTAGATATTTGTGGGTACCATCCCCACTAGGGTTTTCCCCTTAACAGAGTTTCCTCAAGAACAAATCTTGGTGAACTCATGTGTATGTGTATTATTGCTACATTTACTTTTCAGTTCATTATTCTATTTACAACAATAAGTTTGATGTTAAAGTTTATGTTATTCATTATTGGCATCAAGTGATTCACCCCCCTCTTAGTTGATTAGGGATTGTTATTCTAACAAATACTTCTAACCTTATTAACTATACTATCAACGAAAGTGATTCCCTTATCTTTACTCTGGAGTGTAGTTACAAGGCCTGGAAGAGTAGCTTTGTTTGGATCACCAATAACAACAACAAGTGTGTCCATATTGGAACCTTGGTCTTTTGTATGTCCTACTCTGGAAAATTTAACACTAATGGAGGGAGAAATAGGAGCATCCTTAGATAGAGCTTGAAGTGCCTTCACTTCTCTAATCAATTTCATAAGTCCTTGAGTAGAATCATCCATTGTTGTCTTACTAACAACAAGCACAACCTTAAGTCTATCATGCAACCTATTGAGAGTTCCTTCCAACTTGTTAGTATTATTTTCAGGATCTTCTTTTTAAGCTCGCTAATTCCTTGGGCTAGGGTTTAAGCACTAGCCATAATACTATCCACTTTGGGGTTGGAAGAGGAGGGTTTTTCCTTAAGAGTGGTAATCTCATCAATCATCCAATTCCACACAACTTTTTGAATGTCCATTAAATGCTTGATGATGTTAATAATTATTCAAGAAATAATATAGTTAGGGATATAGAATTTTCAAGGGATCATTAAGTCGAAGTCAATGTCTTAGGATTGTATATGATTAGTTTCATTATTGTAAGGCAATAATAGGTGAATAAATTATGATGGATATTTTTGTATTAAAAGGAAAAGGGTATATTGAATTAGGGACTTTGTGATTACCTATATAAGACATCAATCTATGTGTTGAGCATCTTGTTCCAACCCATTCACTTTTGAACATTAAATTATAATTAATAGAAAAATAATAAATAATCCTATAAATATAACTCTTCATTCATACCCAAAATACAAACATATAAGGAATATTATTTTTGTTTGATTTTGATCTTAAAAATCCTTGTTATAAAGTAGAACTACTTATATACATAATGCATTGTAACACTGAAATGTTATGTATTTTAAAGAAGTGTATCTAATAGGTCCAACTATCCTTGCTTTGCAAATCCTAAAGTACAAGAGATGAAATCTAAATTTCTCTCATTCATTGGCCAACCATGCAACAATTTTAAGCATACAATCTCACAATTTCTTAGAGATACTTTATTGTAGATTGAGGCACCAATGCATAGTTGGGTTTCCATGCTTGGGATTTCCTACATCGTGCCCTATGTTTATGTCCTATTATTATTTTCAATTGGGTTTATCCACAATGAATTTTTAGTGCTGATTCAAATCTCATTTGTTATCAAATCTTACAAGACAAAAAATTAATCTATCTTTGTGACCTAGATTATGTTTACAAGTGAAAGATCATCTTTTTAACCATGATCTAGTGATCCACTAAATTGGAAACATTATGTCAAATATTTATTCTATTTTTTGTATGTTAAAATCTTGTTCCTAATCTAACTTTGCATAAATTGTCATAAATTTGTGTTATTTTTATGTATAAAAGGATAGTCACCATTCATTCTAACTATTTGAGAAGTAAGATCCACATATCATACCATCGATATCCATCAACACTTGAGTTCATTGATTACTACAAATACAATCATTTGCATTTGCAATCAAATCAAACATCATATCTACGATATATTGCCATGGTCATCTAAGCACATGTGAAGCACCAAGCAATCATTCTTGAATTCATGAACATGTTGGAAGTTTAGTTTTTTGCTAAGAAACTTTTAAATAGAACTTGTTTAAGAGTTGCAGTGAATAGAAGTGTTTAGTAGTGTACATTTCATGATTTCAAAGGACATGGTCAAAAGATTGTTAAAGGTGATGTTCACGAGTTCAAAGACAAGTCTGTAATAAGAAATAGATCCATAAAAATAAAGTCAATCTAACTGATATAAACAAGGAATATTTTGATTTGAATCTACATATATAACCATGTACAACGTTTCGAAATCATGAAGCAAAATAATGTTATTTTTAACAAATAGCATTCTTTTAAATTATAAACAAAACAATCTAATTTTTCATATATTAATGATGATTATAATTTCTTTTTAATATTATTTGATTCAAATCTATTATGTTTTAACTCTTAGAAATTAACTATTTATTTAGCTAATTAACCTTCTACAATTTTGAAATGGCTATGTAGTAGACAAAGTTCTCGTATTTAAATAGATTTTTACCCTTTACTATTTAAATTAGTAAATCACAAGAAACAATTACATTATAGTTAACTAATAAATGATAAAACAAACTGGTCAATGAGGAGAATGCATAAACTTCGCCGGGGCCCACCATTTTCCCTCTCAACTTTAAAGCAATTAGACGGGGCCCACCAATTACAGCGTTTTAGATATGCTCATTACGGAATTATGCGAAACTTAACTTGTCCATTTACGCTTCGAAAAGATACCAAGTTAACGTTCTTCCGCGTGGAATAAAAAACGATATATAATTTTAATTTTCTCTCAGTTCTATGCAGGAAGACAATGTCGAGTGTTTGCTACTCACCGTGTTTTTCACCTGCAAATGAGGATCGGATAATTTGGGAGGAGATTGTGCGTCTCAGGGAAATGGCAGAGACGTTGAGCCCAACGCTCTTCAATGATTTGATCTCGCACATTGAGAATAATCTGAACGGTATTGTTATGGCCAATGTAAGTATCAAGTCGGCTACCATTTTTATTTCGTAATTCTATGTGAACAAATAATTACGTAAGCATGTATTTGGCAGCCTCAGCACAAAGTATCTCGAAATGCAGTCGATAGTTTGTCTCTCGTGAAATCTTCAGCAGAATTTAGTCGCGCTTTAGTACAGTACGTACTTATCAAAACAAGCGCTCGCAAGGTAATTCAGTGCTTCTGTAATGATTGTTCTTATGGAAAGTTAGTTGTAATAACGATTGAGGAAGAAAGAAACCAAGTTAAGCATTGAAATCTCTATTTTCAGGTGCGCTCTCTTGAAAAATTGCGCTATGACGCACGGAGAGTGGTAAGCGCTGTACTGAATGAAGAACCTATGATCAGGTGGATGGCACTAGGGTTGTCTGTGGTAGCATATGTGCTGGATGAAACGAAGAAAGACTCTTCGGAGAGAAGGGTATATGTACAACATCTCCTCTACATGTTGGGACTCCTGAAGTACATGAGGCAACCAAACTTAATGGAGAAGAAGCCCAAAATATTGAAGGACGTAGTCGAGTTCATCGTATGGGGATCCCTTCTGTGCATTATACCACTCCGATCTGAAAACCTTTGCGGGTAAGAAACCACAGAATCGATGATGCTTTCTTGGGTTTGCTTCTAGAGATACTTAAGCATGTTGTTGCTGCGCTGCAGGTTTGTGCGGTTTCCTAGTTCCGCAAACAAGGAGTATATGGATAATTTGGAGTTCCAATTTGGCTGCACTTATCCAGAGCTAACAGTGGGTGAAATTTTGCGAAAATTCCCTAGTGTTGTACTTCAATCACAAGAACATCAATATACGGATGCCGGTGCAGGTAATTATTGAATCGCAGTTTCATTTTAGCTTTTTGTTACATTCTACAAAGTATTGAAGGCATGTTAATTATTCACTTGCTGTCTATTCTTATACATTGTTTCATTTGATAGCCGGTATAGACGAAGCACGAGATGAAGTAATTCGGCTTTTGGATATCGACAACGGTTCCAGATTGAGGATAGCCGTAGTTATTTATGGCCAAGATGGTATCGGGAAGACCACCATAGCTAATGCAGTCTTGGACCGCCTCCAAGAGCGCCTGAGAGATTATGAATTCTGCAGGCTTGAAATAAAGCACAGAAATTCCGAACATGATATTAAGATCCTCCAGCAGCAGCTTCTACGCGACCTGTTCGGTAAAATTATTGTAGTGCGAAGTTGTGTGGAGGGTAGGGCACATCTATCAAATGCCTTCAGAGAAGCCAGTACGCCTGTCTTTATTTTCATTGACAACCTTCAGAGAGACGGTGATATAGATAACCTTCTACCCGCGGAGGCAGAGTGGCTACCAATTCATAGCAGAATCCTTATAACCAGTAGGCATCCTCCTCAGTTATGCATATCTGAACATATTGAGCAGTCTTGCTACTCAGTGAAGGGTCTTGATGGCGTACGAGCAAAGAATCTCCTCTGCAAAGAAGTTTTAGGTAGTGCCGAAGCAACCTTCAACCCAAAGGTAAATATCGTCAGTTTGACGAACGTGTGTAAAGGCCTGCCACTGGCTCTTAGAATGGCAGCCTCTTATTTGCGCAAAAATGGTGACCACTTCTCATCCTGTAACCATTTGCTTGAATACATAAAAAAATTCCCCATAGCCGAAATCAATATCTGCTTTAGCATAGTTGATTTAATATATAACAGATTGGAAGAGCCTTATAAAGAGGCTTTCTTAGACATTGCTATCTTCTTCAATAATTGGGAACGGTACAAGTTGGTTAACATTTTCCCGGACATACATCTGAGGCTGCTGGAAGAGGCTGGACTGGTAATGATCTCCCCGGAGGGCACATTGCACGTCAACAATCTGGCCACAGAATGGGCAATAACTTTGTCAGGAAAGGCTAGAATTACTGATGGGCAACAATTGAAAGATGCTCTCAAGGATGGAGGGGTAATACTTAGCTCTTTGAGTTGTGCAGTGCTTTTCCAATTATAAACTCTATTTATGACCTTAAATTTTGGTAAATTTTATACATCAATATAAAAAACGTGTAGAATATTTTAAAAGATGAAGTATAAATGATCTGTGTTTAAGAATTTTTTAAACATGTTATATTAAAAATATATTTATATGTAACTTTCATCCAACTTTTTTATTTTTCATTTTTCAGATTTAGGGCTGTCTAATAAATCAATTCTTCGCGAAGAATCAGCAAAAATATTTTTTACTGTAACAAAATCATTATTAATTAAGAATTACATAGACTTCATGTTTGAAAATTGGAAATATACGAGTAAGCTGATCGGCGCTAGATTTTCAATTTCGGAAAACATGCAAACACTAAGGCCTTTTATCGACAGATTATATTGGAATTCACAATGAAATGTTTATTGTAGGATTGTAAGGAAAAACAAATAATAAATTATGAATCACAATGTGTATATTTGCATTTTCCAATATATCTTAAGTGTTGCTAATCGAATTTTTGAATATATGTTTCATGCGCTCTCAGAATCTCTCTGAAATCAAGGGGATTTGGCTTTCAGAAGGACAATCTGAATTTGAAGCAGCGCATTTGAACCGGGTGCGCAAAACTTTAAGAGTTTTCTACCTGGGAAAGTCGATCAATTTCAGTGGAGAATGCAACTCCACGTTTGATGAAGTAAGATTCTTCTACATCCATAACAAGCAGCATTTGCCAATGGATCTCCATAATTTCAAAAGACTGGCCTTTTTCCATGACAGCTTAAAGAAAGGAGATCATTTTCTTGACGTAAGTCTATTAGTTCTCTCTTAATTCTTTTCTAGAAAAACAAAAGCTAATGATTTTTACCGATTAAAATTGCTCTTTAATGATTGATGTATTACCCGTAACTCATTTACAATCCAACGCTACGCGCAGTTGATCCAGTCTTTTCGGCTTCTATTGTCGAATGGGATTTCAGATTTGGCAAATTTATCTGGAGGGCTGCAGTTAATGAAGTCTCTGCGCGTCGTGGACCTGAGTGGCTCCCCGGATCTCGATATATTGCCTGAAGGATTTAACTTTTTCTCTTCCTTGGAAGAGCTAAATTTAAGCAACTGTGTCAGTTTGAGAGACCTTCCTGGCTGCGTAGGCCAATTTAAGTCTTTGTGTAAGCTGAAGTTGACAGCCTGCTCGGGCCTCGAAACGTTACCGGAAACATTGGGCGATCTAACTTCCTTGGAAGAGATGGATTGTACAGATTGTTTTAACTTAGTGGATCTTCCAGCCAGCTTCGGTCAACTTCAATCTCTCTCTTATCTCCAGTTAGCAAGATGTTCTCAATTGCTTTCACTGCCTGAAAATTTCGGGGATTTGTCTTGCTTGGAGGAGTTGGATTTAAGGTCTTGTGAAAAGCTGAAAAGCCTCCCAGATAGCTTCCAGAAACTTAAATCTCCGTTTCACGTGCACTTGCAAGGTTGTTCGGAGCTGAAAGCAGACATTCCATTATCAGCAAACATTGGCAATCTATCTTCCATGGAAGAACTTGATTTAAGTGGCTGTGAAAATTTGAGCATTCTCCCAGACACCTTTAGCCAGCTGAAGTCTTTACGTTCTCTGAAGCTATGCTGCTCAAACCTCGCAGAGCTACCCGTAAGCATGGGCGACATGTCTTCACTAGAGCAGCTGACTCTAACAAATTGTGAAAGATTAACCAGCCTTCCCAACTCATTAAGTCAACTGAAGTCCTTGTACCGAATGCACTTGGAAGGTTGTTCAGAGATCACTGAAATTCCCCTGCCTTCATTGGAAGAGCTGGAAATGACGGGCTGTAGTAAATTGATAAAGCTTCCAGACAACATTGAGCAGCATCAGTATTCCTTGCGTGTGCTTAAATTACACAGTTGTTCAACGCTGTCCGAGTTACCCCCAATGTTTGGTAAACTGCCATCTCTGGAAGTTTTGGTTTTGAACGATTGTAAAAGTTTAAAAGCCCTTCCACCCAGTTTCAGCCAACTTAAATCTCTCCGTCATCTGCGTTTGAGGGGTGCTTCAAAACTCACTTCCGAGAACGTAGCAGCATTTTCCACATCACTGGAAACTGTAGATTTAAGTCAATGTTCCAGCTTACAGAGCCTTCCGCGAGGCTTTGAAAATTGTACAAACTTGACATTGCTGCTCCTGGACGAGTGTTCAAAACTGTCCGGTCTGCCTCATGACTTTGATATGCTACAGTCGCTGAGATATCTAAGTATAGCCGCTTGCACACAACTTCGGGCACTTCCTCGTGATTTCGAGGACTTGGAATCCCTAGAAGCAATCAACGCATCGGGTTGCACCGCATTGCGTGGAGAGACAATGTATCAGCTTGGTAGAATGGAGACATTGATGTTCGTGGATATCAGGGAAAGCATAATGTTGGAAGAGAGGTGGGAAGCCGGTATAACAGAGCTGTTGCTTGTAATGAGCCGGTGCAAACCTAAACCAGAAGAAGCCATGTACACATATATACTGTCAATATTTAACCCATCCACTTTACTAGTTGTATGGCTAACAATGTGCGATCCTAGTCTAGATCAGAACACTTCAGAAATACGGAGTAAAATATCTCAACTTCGCGGCAAGAAGACGGAATTCGAGGAAAAGATTTTCTGCCGGATAGAGTTATGGCAGTCAGATGCCATTGTGGTGGCTATGGTGGATGACGAGCCAATCGAGGTTGCTCCAAAGTTCAGCTCAATGTTTGCTTGTGCTATATTAGGGTTGTGGAAGTTGCGGGATCCTGAACTATTCAACACATTGGTGACGTTGCGGACTTTACTTGTAGGGATTCGCATTTTTGAAAAGGGAAAAGTCCAGATGGAGGCCATAATACCTGCATTTCAAAATGGCAGGTACGAAGATGTTGATGTAGAGTGTTGGATAGATCCCAAGGGCGGCTTCATGAGAATAGTCTCCCCGGTCCTCCATTTCGTTTCGAAAAGCGTTCGAAAGGGCACAGAAGCGAGCCACTAGTCCGCTGATTAACTTTCTTCAAACAAGGTATAATATTTCCCCTGGGTAGAATTACGAGAAAATCCATCAGCTTAAACCTCAATTATTCTCGTACATTTACGCTTAACATTTTCTATTCTATTTAGAAAGTAGATTTATAATCTTTTGTTTTGACTGAACATGGATATAAGCATATTTAGATCCCAATATATTATTAAACTTACATTAAAATACAAAAATTCCTTCCATTTAAATAGTTATAAATCCATTTCTGTGTGGGACAATTCAAGGTTGGCATATATATTTTGGAATGCCTACTACACAAACATTTGAAGCGAACTGTTAAAGTTTGTCTAATTAAAACACCAGATATATAAAGACAGACTTTTCATTGGTTTTGAAAAAAATAAAAAAATTTGTTTCTTTCTTTGTGAAAGAGTTAATATTTTAATCTAATTAAAATTAAACTAACACAGATTTAAAGATGTAAAGTATATATTTTTAATTGTTTATCAGTTTATATCGTGAGTACTCTCAATATACTGTTATACTAAATGATTTTACTTTATTTGGCAGGTAAATCAAGCCATTCAGTTCTGAAGAGAGGAAGCGTACAGAATATCTGTTTTATCTTCTTTATGGCAAGAGCTTGCAATTAATTTTATTGGGTGAAAGAAATTGCACGTGCATGATATTTGTGTCGTAACGGTGTTATGTTAATGTGTTTATAAGTCGAATTCATTTCTGAACTCTTACTTTTCTTCTAAATTCAGATTGATGTGTTGTCTTTTGTAACATATGATCATTATGGAAAGAACAAACTGGATATATAGTTATTATATCTATTTTTTTATTTAAGTAAATGTATAATGAGATTTAAAGGTATTATTATTATTTAATTATATTGTGCATTTTTAAGAGTGGTGTATTTTTTAAAGTTGAGCTGATTAATTTTTATAGTTTAATAAAATATATCAAATGATATTTTACTTGTTTGACTTCGAAATTTGAAATCTTATGATTTATTTATGTACAGATAATATGGTTAGAAAATGAGATGTAATAAAATAATTTAGTTGAATATTGGTGGATGAATACTAATTTAATTTATCTGAGTTAATTTTATATATAATATATTTATCTAATATTATTCAAAGTTCTATTTCTAAA
>BSBK01010586.1:10000-15000 GCA_027943335.1 Chamaecyparis obtusa | reverse complement strand
TCAATTGATCATCAAGTATTAATCAATTATCCTATCATCTGTGTGCTCGTCTAAGAACACATCAACTTTCATTCCTCTAGATCTTGAGGATATTAAAATATCAACTAAGTGATCTAGACTAACATCAAACAAAATTAATTTTAAAACAAAATCACAATATTAGTAATCTATCTAAAACATCCTCAGCATCACTTAAATAAAGAAATCAATCATAACTCCTAAGTTGGTAATTGTAACATGCAAAAAAATCAATTTTTGGGTGAAGGCAATATTATATTATGCATAAGTGACAAAATGCCTAGGTGATGCAAGAAATTGCATGTACACAACCCAAAATTTTGTGCATGTGACACTTCAATATGTAGGCAACATTTCACTATGTAGGCAACAAAAGAAATTATGGTAGCAACATTAAAATGTGCAAAAGTGGTTTGTCATGCATAGGCAACGTGAGATTCTACGTAGATGACAAATGAAAAAAATGATTTCCTAACCTAGGTGATGAAATAGGAGTTAAGACACTAAAAGAAATAGTGGAGGGGATGAGAAAAATAGCATAGGCAACAAAACATGGAAAAGAAATCAAAAGAATTAAAATCCGACACCTAAATCATATAAATTGATCTAAAAAATCATGAAAATATTGAAATACAAGGTAAGGATCAATCACATACCGATGCTCTATATTTAGGCGGCCTCTAAAATTGTCAATCCTTCTCGAACCAATGTTCTTGGATCGGCATGACCAATCTTTGCAATGATAAGGTAAAAAGGGGCTCAAAGACGAAAAGACAAAAGTGAGTGAAAATGAGTGGGTAAAAAGTAATTTTGACTCTATATGTATCAAATTTTGAACTTTTAAAAAGGTATTCTTACCAATTCTATCACAATGGAGCCATTTAATCAAATTTTTCATCAAAGCGTCATTTGAATTTAAATTAGTAAATCAGGAAATAAATCAAAATTAGAATTTCATTAAAATTTTAAAAAATCATTAAAATTCCTAAAATCAACAAAAGCATTTGAAATCATTCTAATTTATTTTCCAATGGGGCATACTATCATTAGGATGCAAAATCATTGAAATCGGGGCATTGTTTTAATATTAGGGACATTGAACATCAAAATTTTATAATTACAATTGGGGCATTAAAATAAACTAAAATCAAAATCAGGGATTCATATCAAAGTTTTAACATCATTAGGAGCATCATCACATCATCAAATCAATCAGATTTGCATCTTGGCATCAAAACATCAAATTATTATCAAAATCATCACAAATCAGACATCAGAAATCAGATTTTCTTTGAATCAACATGCTTCATACATTGATTTAAAGAGGGTCAACTATATACACTAAAAAATGGTCAAAGCAAACATTAATTAATTTTAAGCCTGTAGACATCCAAAAATCATTCATGTTAATTAAATTTATTTAATTAATAATCTTTGTAACATTATAATTAATTTTAATTAATTAATCATTATTGTTATATCCCTCTACCCATTTAATTAAATTAAGTTGGGTTCATTATCTAAAGTGCTTAAAAAGGGAATATTTGTAGGCTACAGTGAAACCTCTAAAGCCTATAGGATTTATATCCTGGGATAGAAATTGATTGAGCTAAGCAGTGATGTAATCTTTGAAGAAGATGTTGCATTCAAAATATCCAAGGACATTCATGAGATGAACATTGAAGATCAAGAGTCTCCTCAAAATATGGAAGAAGATCGTGCTTCTGAGATTCAGAGTGATACTCGTCAACTTATGGAAGATGATAGTCTAAATGAGCCTTTAGATCCTACTAATGGGTCGAGACACATCGTTATGAACCTAAAAATATCTCTATGGGAACAGAAAATGATTCAAGAGGCTGATATTTTTGTAGCACTAAAAGGAACCTTCAGGGAAATAAAAAAACCACACACATACTCAAGCTATGTTTCCTTAATGAGTGAAATCATCGAGTTAGAACCCACTAGCTTTGAGAAAGCCTTCAAACTCCAAGTTTGGAAAGATGCTATGACATAAGAATATCAATATATTCTTAAGAATGTTGTTTGGGTTATTGTACCTAGACCTAAAGATAAATTAGTGGCTTCATCTAAATGGATCTTTAAAATCAAACATGTTGTTGATGGCAGTATTGAAAAATATAAAGAAAAATTTATTGTCAAAGGCTTTTCTCAAAAGGAAGGCATTGATTACAAAGAAATATTTTCTCCTATTTCTTGATATACTTCTGTTAGGACTATGATTTCTATTTCTTCTTCAAAAGGATGGAAGATCCACCAAATGTATGTAAAGATATTTTCTTAGTGGTGTAATAGAAGAGGAAGTATACCTAGAGAAACCCAAAGGATTTGTAATACATGGAAAATAATATCATGTTTACAAATTAATAAAGACATTTTATGGTCTTAAACAAGCTCCTTGCACCTAGTATGAAAGGATAGATCATTACCTTTGAGGCTTGGGCTTCTCCAAGAATAATGCAAATCTGAATCTATATTTCAAGGTAATTAATAGTGAAATGTTGATTCGCATTCTTTATGTTGATGACTTATTGATTACATGAGATGACCATCTCATTACTAAATGTAAACAAGAACTAGCATCTAAATTTGACATGAAGGATCTAGGTCCTTTACACTATTTCCTTGGTTGAGAAGTATGGAAGTAGGCTAATGGAATCATCTTAAATCAAGAGAAATATACTATTGACATTATGAAAGGTTAAGAATGATGGATCATAAATCAATGGCTACACCCATGGAAACCAACTTGCATAAGTCAACAGAAGATGCAACTAACTCAGACTTGGAAGATCCCACTCCTTATAGATAAATGATTAGGTCCTCGATGTACCTAGTCAATACTAGACCTAACATTTTTTTATGTAGTGAGTGCACTTAGTCATTTTATGAGTGAACCAAGACAGTTACATCTAGTGGTAGAAAAATACATACTTAGATACTTGCATAGTACAATTAGATGTGGTTTGAAGTATAATAATGTAGACCTAAATATGCATGGATATACTAATTCAGATTGGACTGGAAGTGTAGTTGATTGGAAAAGCACATTAGGGTGTTATTTCATCTTATGTTTGGCTATGATCTTTTGGTTTAGTAGGAAGAAATCTTCAATTGCACAAAGTTTCATAAAACTCAAGTACATTGCAACATCCATGGGAGCTTGAGAAGCTATATGGATAAAGAAACTTATTGTAGGATTGTTTGGACAATCCTTGGATCCCACTATCATTCACTATGGAAACCAAAATTGTATAAATATTTCAATAAATCTTGTATTTCATGACATATCAAAGCATACATAAATTTCCTACCATTATGTTAGAGATGTTTTGGAAAGGAATTTTATTCAATTGAGATATGATCTAGTACACGTGAACAAATGAGAAATATTTTCACCAAGCCTCTCTCCAAGACAAATGTTGAATACTTTCTAAGTAATCTTGGTATAGTATAAAATGTAGCCTTATCTGAGATTGAGTCTCAACAATGTTAAATTATTGTACTACTATATTCTAAGATGTTTAATGTGTAAACTCTTTTATCTATTATAATTTCATGTGTGTGACTCCATGACTTCATGGGCCCCTATCAACATCATTGAGAGGTGATGATCTTTCAATGATAAATACTTATATTATTGGTTATTATTGTAAGGTGATGGTCTTATAATAATCACATTATCTCTTGAGTAAATATCAATTGAATGGTGTATATCATGAGATGCAATATCTATGGATAAGCCATGATGAAGGGTATTACTAAGGTATTCATGGTGGATATTATGTGACTTAATATATGTGGATATGCCATGAGCCAATCTTTATGGTAGGTATCATTTGACTTGATACTTGTGCACATACCATAGTGATAGATATTACTCTGTGAGTTTATGGTGAATATCAGGTGATGTGATATTCATGGACATTACATAACTCCTGATATCATGATGAGGTGATATATTTCTCTTGCACAATAAGAGGATCTATTGTGTTCTCAACAAGGATATAAATTCTCCTCCCTAGCTAAGAGGGGGTGTTAAAGATATGTATCTTTGGTCAAATTACACAGACTGATATAATCAAATGTATAAGTGGCCTATCAGCCTTGAATATTTAACCTCTATCATTTACCTACTGGAGATCTAATTATCAGTAAATTATAAGTTATATTATGATTATGTTTATCTCATAATCATAATATAATATTTTTCAATGTTGAGTATAATTATTTATTAGTAATAATAAACATCACTAATCATATGAATATTCAATAAAAGCTATATCACTGAATATACATATAATTATTTATGTTTAATAATTAAATTGTTCCAAACTATCGATGGGTATTGACAATGATAATGCACAAAAATTAGTATCGTTATCGCGAAATGATAACCATTGTTGTCATCGCTAAACATTGTTACTAATGAGCTCCCTCATGTAGAGGCATGACTCTACATGAAACTACGTGGTTTCACATAGAGGCACAACTCTACATGAGACGACATGTTTCACAACATATATATATTGATACCACACCATCTCATTGGTAATATGATAAATCATAATTGTAGACTGTTAAGGTTATAGGATCATTGCAAATGTAATAGCACTATTTGATTGTATGCATTTTCCAAATGCAATAATCTCTTGCATTTATATTGAGAATGAGCCAAGAAGAGACATGTCCCTTGATGGGTCATGTCCATTCATTATTATGTAATTAATATAATGACAATTATGATTATATATATAATATCTCTTGCATATTATATTAATTTCTCTAATATTTACATCATAATAATATTTGTATATATATATATATACTAGTATTAACTCATAATGTTTATCCGACTAAATCTATAAAACATCAACACTCCCTCTTAGCTAGGGAGGATAAATCAATCCAATGTCAATACTTAAGACATTTGACAACATCAATCATATATGTAAGAAATA
>BSBK01010586.1:0-5000 GCA_027943335.1 Chamaecyparis obtusa | reverse complement strand
AACTGTTCTGCAAAATCCTCAGCTTCAGCACTACTTATTTCTCCTTTATCTATCTTCCTCAATTCAGATGCATTTCTTGGACTACTTCCATATACAATCTGGAATGGTGATTTACCAGTGCTCCTGTTGATAGAATTATTGTATGCAAATTTCGCCTGTGGTAAAATCAAATCCCATCCTGTTGGCTTATCTCCAGCCAAACATCTCAGCAAATTTCTCAAACTCCTATTCACCACCTTTGTCTGTCCATCAGTCTGTGGATGATGTGATGAACTGAACTTCAAATCTGTCTTCAACTTCTTCCACAATGTATGCTAGAAATATCCAACAAACTTAGTGTCTCGATCTGAAACTATGGTCTTTGGCAAACCATGAAGTCTCACTACTTCTCTGAAAAACAATTCTGCTACATGAACAACATCATTAGTCTTCTTGCAGGGAATGAAATGTGTCATCTTTGAAAATCTATCAACCACCACAAAAATTGAATCATGTCCCCGCTGAGTCTTCGGTAAACCAAGAACAAAGTCCATGCTGATATCCTCCCAAGGCTTCTTTGGTACGGGTAATGGCTGATACAACCCTGTATTCTGCTTCACTCCTTTCGCTATCTGACATACTCTGCAACTCTGTACAAACTTCTTCACATCTTGCTGCAACTGTGGCCAATAATAATTCTCACTAACCAAACCAAGGGTTTTATCATGACCAAAATATCCAGCCAATCCTCCGCTATGCTTCTCCTTGACAAGATTCTCCCTCATAGAACTTCGTGGAATGCACAACTAACTCTGTCTGAATAGCATATCATCCTGGATGATGAAATCCAACCATTTCATCCTATCTAGAGTAACAGGTTCTATACAAGTTTTCTAAGCTTCACCAAAATCAGGATCCTCTGGATACAAATTCTTGAGTTCCTTGAACCCAACCACTTCAATCTGCATTTCTGTCAGCAATAGTTGCCTTCTGCTAAGAGCATCTGCAACCCTGTTAGACTTTCCACTTCTGTGTTTCAAAACAAATGTATAACTCTGTAAAAACTCAACCCATTTCAAATGCCTCTGATTCAACTTTCCTTGACTATTCAAATATTGCAAAGCTTGATGATCAGTATACAAAACAAACTCCTTAGGAAGCAGATAATGTCTCCACTTCTTTAATGCCTGAACTATAGCATAAAATTCTTGATCATAAATAGAATATTTCCTCTTGGCATCATTTAACTTCTCACTAAAATAAGCAATAGGTTTACCTTCTTGGATCATAACAGTTCCTATTGCAGTACCACTAGCATCACAATCTACTTGAAACACCTTATTAAAATCTGAAAGTGCTAAAAAAGGTTGTTCTATAACTTTTCATTTCAACAACTGAAAACTCTTTTCTGCCCCATTAGTCCACTTAAACTATTTTCTATCCCCTCTCATTGTTTCAGTCAAGGGTCCACAAATACTGCTAAAATTTCTAATAAACTATCTGTAAAAGCTAGCCAAACCATGAAAAGATCTTACCTCAGTAGCACTCCTTGGAGTAGGCCACTCAAGGAGAGCCTGTAACTTCTCTGGGTCCATTTTTAGACCTTCTGCTGAAACTACAAATCCCAAATACACTAACTCTTTCTTCACAAAATTGCACTTCTTCAAATTAATCAATGATTTCTCATCTCTCAACTTCTCAAACACCATACGAATATGCGTCATATGTTCCTCCAATGTCTTGCTAAAAATCAAAATATCATCTAGGTAAACAATGACAAACTTACCCAAAAATTCTTTCAGAACCTCGTTCATGAGCCGCATGAAAGTGCTCGGTGCATTAGTTAGCCCAAAAGGCATGACTAACCACTCATACAGTCCTTCTTTTGTCTTGAAGGTAGTCTTCCATTCATCTCCTTTTCTGATTTGAATCTGATGATATCCACTCTTCAGATCTATCTTTGAGAAATACACAGCTCCACTCAAACAATCCATAATATCATCCATTCGTGGAAATGGAAACCTATACTTGATTGTGATCTTATTTATTGCCCTACAATCTGTACACATCCTCCATTCTCCATTCTTCTTTGGTGCTAATACCGCTGGTACAGCACAGGGACTCAGACTCTCACGGATTAATCCTTTCTGTAACAGTTCATGTACTTGTCTGTTCAACTCTTCACTTTCTGCAGGTGTCATTCTGTGTGCTGCCTTATTCAAAAAACTCGCTCCTAGGATCAAGTCCATCTGATGACTGATCTTCCTAACTGTGGTAATCCATCAGGCACGTTATCAGATACAATATCCTGAAACTCATTCAACAAATCTACAACTTCTACAGGAACATCTTCTACTTCCTCTTTACCAGCTTTTGGAATTAAAGCAAAACATACATGCTCATGCCTCATACCATCTAGGAAATTTCTTCCATCAACAAAAGTTATCCTTCCATTACCACATACCTTTTCTTCGGTCTCCTTCAATGGTTTTAGCTTATGTCGCACTTCATCCTTTGTTAGGGAATAGGTATTCACACGACCATCATGTACAACACATCTATCAAACTACCATGGTCTACCCAACAACATATGACATGCATCCATAGATATGATATCACACAATACCTCATCTTGGTATCCGCCAATCTTGAACTTCACCAGGCATTGTTCATTGACCATGACCTTGTGGTCATCCTGTACCCAGGCAATCCGATATGGATGTGGGTGTTTCTATCTCTTGAGCTTCAACTTTGTCACCATCTCTTCTGACACTAAATTATCAGTGCTTCCACTATCAATAATCACATCACAACATTTACCTTCACACTTGCACCTGGTGCGAAACAGGCTCCTCCTTTGCTCAGGTTCATTCTCACCACTCAACAAGACTCTTTTGTTAATCAACGTTTCTCCTCTTTCAGCATCTTCAGAATTTGATGATCTGACATCTTCATCTACATGTGCAACTCTGGCCTGGCCTTCATTTCTCCTGTCTGTTCTGCCTTGGCGCTGAGGACATTCAAATTCCCTATGACCTTCTTCTCCACAGTGAAAACATGTTCCATGGAAGCTACCTCTTCCAAATCCTTGTCCTCTTCCTCTTCCTCTCTGATCTCGATTATTCTGATCCTGGAAGCGATTGGAATTATTTCCTCGCTGATTCTGACTGCTACTAGCCTCATCCTTCTTTTTCGGATCTTCATTTCGGCCACCATATGACCGTCCACCAGATCTTCCACCACGACCTCTTCCATTTTGTCTGCTCTCAAACTTCTTGTTCAGCTTTTCCTCTACTTTTAGGGCAAACTGGTATGCCTCTTCAATACTGTTCATTCAAACCAGATTCAACTCCTCCTGAATGCTTGGCCTTAACCCATTAAGGTATCAGACAACTTTCTCCTTATCAGCTTTTGCATGGCCTGTTCTGATGAGAACTCGATAGAACTCCTTTGTATACTCCTGAACAGATCTTCCTGCTTGCTTCAAACTCTACATTTTCTTCAGTAGGTCAAGCTCATAATCAACAGGAATGAACTATCACTTCAATTTATCCACCATCTGATCCCATCTCGTGATTTTCTCTTTTCCCCCTTCTATTTCGCTCTAACTGAATCTCTTGCCACCATATCTTCACATGACTTTTCAGTCTGGCCTTCGCAAATTTGACCCTATCAGGATCCTCAACATCTTCATACTCAAAATATTCCTCACACTCATTGATCCAGTCGATCAATTCTTCTGGGTTAAGATTTCCAGAAAATGTAGGAACCTCAATCTTAGGTCTTTTCCCAATCTTAGAAATGGCCCGAAAAAGTCTTTCTTACTCCTGCTTCACAATTTTGACTTCTCCTTCTTGATATTCTTCTTCAGCTTCATCCTTGCTTTCATCTCTAATATTAAGATTCATTCCTCTACAAATCTCTTCTTACAGTGCTCACACTTGTCTCTGCAGTGCCCTAACCTCAGGTGTTACAACACCAGCTCTTCCGCCACGTTCCCTTCGTGGAGGCATTTTTGCGCACTGAAACCCTAACTACGGTCCTGGTGCAAACTGTCTCACAGTTGACGATCTGTTTACACACTCAAGAACTCCTACTTTGATACCACTTGATGAAGGGTGCTCCCCTTAATACCACAAACACATAATAGAAATAGAGAAACAACAACAATATGCAAGAACAGAAAATTGGCTTCATATTATCTCCACAAATGTGGAATTACAGACTTTCAGAATTAAAATATGCAAAGCCACATGGGCATTCCCTTATAATATTCTGTAGGACAAAGCCTCAAACTATTACCCAGATCTACTACCTAGAACTATTCTGAACTGCCTAAGACAATAATACAGTCTTCCTTATGTAGGCAATTTTCCACCGCTTGGGAAGGTTCCAGAATTTTAGCCAATAAGGCCGACCAAACTTAGAATTATTTTATTTTACATTTTCTTACATCATAGCCGGCTCAAGATAACCCTTGAAACCCGAACAGAAATTTTTGAAGAAAATTATTTTTCGCCATTTCAGGTGGCCCAACTTTCGAAGACCATAAGTCATCACCAGTTGACCCGATCGGCTATTATAACCCCATTTCAGAAATGCTGCGAAGTGCTCTACAGGCTTGACTGGCGCAAGCGCCCGTCACCCAAATTTTTGACCTCATCCGGGGCCTCTAAAGCCTTCAAAACTGAGTTCAAAGTTTCTGTACCCTGCTGCCAATACTGAAAATCTTCAATATCTTCCAATATACACTTGATCTGGCAATAAAACTTTACTGACAGACTTATATGAACAAAATAAACCTCCAAGAAAGAAATCAGATCATTCTGAGCACATACGCAAATTACCAAAAATAGTAACTTTCCATAAATAGCAGCTCTGGACAAAATAGCCCATACATACACACACACATATATATATACATACATACATACATACATATATATATGTATGTATTTATGTACATATATGTATATATATACTTATATATAGATATATATATATAGATAGATATACATATT